>JAZKJV010006792.1:0-349324 GCA_037367405.1 Ottelia alismoides | reverse complement strand
TCCTTGCCAAGCGTGCTCCTGAACCCGAATGTGTCAGGAGGTAGGAGGGGTAGACCGAGACCGGACCTTTGGTTTGAAGGATCGGTGACCAGTTAGACGATTCTTCGAGTAGAATTTGCCTGTTTAGGACTCGGCTTTTACCGCTGCACCATATAGTAGTTTATTTCAGTCTTTACATTTTCTACGCGGATCATTTTGCATGTTGAGTGATGGAGGAAGGTAGACATTTCTATCTTTGCATGCATCATTGATTTCATCGCTCATCGGCTTTTTCGTCTTCTCCCCCTATTTTTGACCTAATAATCAGGAGAACCGAAAAATTCGTTAGGCGTTCTTTTTATTTGAAAAATACCTAAAAACGAAAACAATAAAATCAGGACTGCTAATCACACTTAACCTAAAGACACTTCACCCAAAAATCTGTCTTGGGGAGAGTAACCCCCTTCTTGTTTGGTTTGGATGAGCGAGAGAGTGACCCCCACATTAGGATAGAGCCTCTGATCTTTTCTTGACTGATTACCGGCTTTCAGTACGGGACAGACGGTTGAGAAAGATCTGGATACCTATTTACCTCACGTAATCGCTCTGATAGACTGGATGATCACCTAAAATAAAATTGACAAGATAATTGACCGATCCCTTCGTTCTCCAGCTCGTGTGCGTAGGTGAATGGGGGTTTGCTTGTTCATCTTGTGTGTTTGCCAGATCCCTTCGATCTTTCCCTATCTTCCTCCATCTATTTCCCACCCTCCCTCCCTTTAGTTTTCTTCTTCTTCTTCTCCTTTACCCCTGGATGATGGATCCCCTCTCTTCGAGCCGACTTTTACGGCTTCTTCTCCATCCTCTGACCATCACTCCAGTCCACCTTCTAGGGAGTTCGGATCTCCGACCAACCTCCCTCTCCCTCCCTCCCTTTCATCTCACTACTCTGGGCATGTTGTGCGAGACGTCCGAGGATACCAGACAGAGCAGATGCGAGACCGGATGATGCTGTTGCTGAGATGAGAGCGCATTCCGTTCATGATCAGAGAGAGCAGTGGAGAGCACCAGACATATCCTCTTCCGGAAGGATGGAGGAGCAGATAGCACATGGAGCTCAGTCAGCTTCTACACTAGGTCCATTCGTCTTGGATTTGGATTACATTCAGCGACTGCCGACATTTTCAGGAGAGGCGCACGAGGAGCCGTATCTTCACCTGTCCGCATTCGAGGGTTTTGCAGAGCTCAGAGATATTCAGATATCACTGCAGAGGAGCTGATGAGCAGGACCTTCCCCTTCACGCTTCAGGACAGAGCCATGAGATGGCACCGACGATTGGGGAGGATATTCGAGGACGTGGAGAGATCTACGCCGAGAGTTCCTACAGAGATACTTCCCTCCACGTAGAGCAGATTTCATGCGGTCTTTGATCACCGACTTTTCAGTAGACCTCCAGGAGCCATTGCACGAGGCATGGCCGAGTTTCTTGACCTCTTGAGGAGATTTCCTGAGCACGGACTTCCACTTACAGACTTGATTGAGATCTCCATGTGGGGGATGACCGCAGAGCAGCTTTCACTGGTGATTACCACATGTGGCGGTTCACACCGCAGTTCCGACATTCACCTACTGATATCATCTTGAGGCTACTTTCACAGAGTTCTTCTTTACGAGATGCCTTAGTCGGAACAACACATGCGGACGATGCGCTACCAGTGCGGTGTGTCACTTTACATGATGATACAGTTTCTTACACACCAGCCCGAGGACTTGGAGCAGACAACACCACGGACAGAGGAGATGACTGCCATAGCAGAGGTTCGGAGACAGAGTCTACTTGAGTTCCCGTTGGTTTCTCAGTTGGAATTCGAGTCAGTCCCAGAGTTCCTAGTTGACGAGTCTTGGATATCAGATCTTCTGATACTCCAGGAGCCGGAGGAGCCCCAGCTTTTGCAGCCATTTACTCAGCTATTTCAGTTTCCAGTCCCGGAGGAGTCAGTTTCCTTCCTGCAAAGACACTTCTTGGATGCAGACAGTCACCAGGACTCAGCCCAGCAGCCACAGCTCGAGAAGGGACACCACTTTGAGAGTACAGACATAGAGGGTCCCGTCTTCGAGCCTTTTGTCCTCCACTTTGTTGAGACAGATACATTTGCTGAGGACCAGTTAGCAGCCAGCATAGCCGCAGAGCGAGGATCAGCCGCAGACACTTTGCCGGCTTCCGCGATGTTGACTAGTACCTTCTCCTGCTTCCAGATTGACGAGAGCGACATTTTCGATGATGATACAGCCTGGTGCACTGAGTGGGTACTTGATATCAGCGCAGACGCCCATCTAGATCCTGATCCTCTTCTTGTCACTTCTGATCTTGCATCTCTCCCTGAGGGTTATCTGTGGGAGGATGCCGCACTCGACGAGTACTCGGTTTCACCTGCTGAAAGTGTTTCCGATCTGGCGGAACACGAAATCGAGTCTTTAGATCATTCTGATTCTGAGTCTTCTCACCTCGACGACCCTCGCGAGGATGAGCCCATCCTAGAGATATTCGATGATTTGCCTGATCTGATTCTATTTCATGCATCGGATATCAGTCTGCTTAGAGAGTCTCCCGATCTTGATTGTCCACATCTGTTTGAGACACTGATTGACGTGGAGGATTCTATTACTGATCCATCCTTCTCCACGTTTGATTTCTTCGGCTCCACACCCTCACTCCAGTCTGATCCAGAGCTGATGATTTCTTTTGTGCTACCGGATCCCGATCATTTATTCTCATATCCTTGGCCGGTAGCAGACACCCGCTTGATTGCATACATGGGTGTCTTACTTTACACTGTTGAGTTCGTCGTTGTTCTCATACCGAGACTGCGACGACAGTACGGCATTCGCCTTCCGATGCCGTCCTGAACCTGGATACAGCTTTGTCCTAGCCTTTGCGCCCAGCTAGGGGCGTAAAATCTAGCGCTCGTTGAGAGGCACCTCAACATCGTACTCTTTTGTATATACGTGTTTTGTCTTGCTTTGATCTTTCTTTCTTCCGTTCTTGTTTTCACCCCAGGTCCGCATAGGATTATCTTCGCTATACTTAGGATATTGCTCATCCTAAGTATAGGGGGGTGAAAACACCGGGTTGTTCTTTCGTTCTGTTTCATCACTTCTGTTGTTGCCTATACTTAAGGTTCTCCACCTTAAGTATAGGGGGAGTGATGTCCTCCTCCTTGTATATATTCGTGATTTTCTTAGTGTCTTGCTACCCCTGTTTTGCTGCCTATACTTAAGGGAGACTTCACCCTAAGTATAGGGGGTAGACCATGTGCATTCCCCTCTCGATTTTCCCTTTGTGTACAGCCTACTATACTTAGGATTACTTGATCCTAAGTATAGGGGGAGAACCCGAGACCCCTGTGATTTTCTTTCGTCATTATATATAGCCTTCCTTTTCACTTCCCAATACCTAGCACGAGTTATGTCTTCTTCATCGCTCTTGACTCTGAGGACATCGTTCGAGCTAAGTATAGGGGGCGTGTATATATTTCATATATACTTTAGCCATAACTCGCACTTTGTGTAAGTGTGTCAAATAAATAAAATGGCTAAAAACCCTAAAAATCACAAAAATAAAAAAAAATTTCATGTACATAAACATTCTTGTATTTGCACATAAATAGCTAGTGTACAAATTATTTTTGTAAAAATGTTTTCAAAATCTTTTGTGTAATGTATTGTGTAAATATTTTCTTATCAAAATTATGTATATAGTACAAAATTTTTTCCAAAATGTTTTTGAAATCAAAAGTTGCAAAAATCTTGTGTAAATATGTGTAAATACTTTTTGCAAAACTTGCACTTCATGCATCATCCATTCATGATTTCAAAACATTTTTCAAAAATTTTGCATGTTTGTAAAAATTTGTGTAAATAGCATCTTTTGTACATATGTATATAGTTTTTCTGGATGGATAGTTGACATTTAAACTAGCCTGGAATCAAATTGAGAAATGGAGCTTGATTAAGATCTTAATCCACCTAATTTATAAGAGGAACCTTATAAGGCTTAGGGTTTAAGGGCTTCTCAGGTCCATGGTGACTTAATTCTTTGAGTCCACTAGGCTATGATCACATGTCATCTCAATGAGCCTAAGTAGAGCACTTAACAACAACACATGACTCATATAGACAATAGCTTTACTTGGACACCAGCACTTTGCACCGAGCACTCTACGGTTGAGGTGGTGAGGAGGCAGTCTTCCTTGACTTGGGGTAGCATATGAGGGTAGTACTTATAGGTGGAACCTCTCTTCTTCTTTAGTGAAGGAAGTGCGTCTCAACTTGGTCTGGTTGCCCATGAGGTCTAACGACGGGAGTTGTGGGTTGCAATAAAGCTTCAAAAGAGGGATAGTCTACTGGCTCAAGAGGAAAAACTCCTTGTATATATGCTGCACATGTATATGTTGTATAGATGGCACTTGAAAAAAAATGCATAAAGAAAATAACTCCAAAAAAGTGGTGGGTCTGATAGAAAATGATAATCCCACCGGAGTATGTATATAGAGGTGCAATAAGCAAAGCTTGAGTTTCATGATCCACCTTATGTAGCTTGCAGCAGGGAGACTTGGCTACACTGGTCAAGCTCCCAAGGGTACATGGCTACACTGGTCTTGACCCATTCTCTCTTCCTCCTCTTCTTGAGCCGTTGAACTTGAACTTAGAAGGGAATACCCCGCTCCTCGAGGAAAGAGTGGCCAGATTGAGGTCATAGAGTTACCTTGTTGGGGAGGGTTGTCAAGTTGCCATTTCTGAGGTGGAGAGCTTAGGACCTCACATTCACAGGACAAGAAAAGATTCATGGTCTTCAGGGTTTGTGATTGATGACTTGTTCTGATCTGGAGCATTAAGGAGTCTTGGTTATAGATTAGTGGAACTTAGAGGCTGTTGAGTTTTAAACTTAAGTCTAAATAAGGTTCCGACACATTAATAATCCAAAGATCTGATCGAGCTCCATACCTTAATTTAATGAAGGCAAGTTTAATAATCAACCTTGATCCATGTACATTCTCTTTTTCTTTTTATTTCTTTCATTTTCACTTCTTTTTCAAATAAGTGTTTGCTAAGGGACTAGCAAAGTTAAGTATAGGGGGTGATGAATACTCAATCATCACTCTTTATTCTTATATTTTAGATACAAAAACCTTTGCAAATGCATGTATATATTTGTAAATATAAATAATTACCAAAAGCATGCATGGTGTAAAAAGTAATAATTAGCATGTTTTTGTGCAAAAATAAAAGAATAAAGATTAAAAAGAAAAAGAGGAAATATTTAGAATAAATATTGAGCAACCTAACCAAAGGGAAGGCTCAGCATGGGCCTGACCGCATAAAATCCAAAGTAGAGGGAGATAGGGGCTCATGTGTGTGTATATATGTAAATAAAATAAAAATATTTCCTCCCAAAAATACACTAAAAAGGGCTTGTAAATATTTGTATATATTTCTAAATATAAAATCAAGATAAAAATAGAAAAATTAAAAAGAAAACAAAAATAGATCACGTGTGCATAATCACTATGTACATAGCTCCTTTATCTATATTTATTTCACTTTGTAAATAAATAAAATTAATCTCCAAAAATTTTGTAAATATTCTACTTTTTATGTTGTAAATAAATAAAATAAAAACAATTAAAACAAAAACAAAATAAAAAAAGAACAAAATTAAAAACCCAAAAATACATTGTAATATACCATATATATATATGTACATATGTATTTATTTCACTATTGTATATAAATAATAAAATAAAATAAAAATATATTTTTATTCCTAATTTTATGATATAAATAAATAAAATATAAAATGGGAATAAAAATGTATAAAAAATAACAAATTAAAAATCAAAAATAAAAATGTATATATTGTATATATCCCTATATATAGCCTACTATGTAAAATACCTTACTTTTATTTTGAAAAATTAATTAAAAATCACAAAAAAATAGAAAAAAAAATAAAATAAAATATTTTTCATGTTTTTAAGTTTTTATTAATTCGGGCATTTACTATTTTAAAATAAATTAACAAATAAATTGACCTTGGCGGATTCTGATTGGTCCACGGGGGTTTGTTGACCCCGGTCAACTTCCCCGCGGACCCTCTTCACCTCAGATCTGGGTGACCGACCCGACTTCTCGATTTATTTCCCACTCGATCCGTCAACCATTTCACCTAACCCCGGGCTCCGATTGATCAGCACACATCCGAGACCCTCGCCCGGGGTGGGTTCTAGGGATCCGAGCTCCATTTTCCATTGCCCGACCCTTTCTTCTCGGATCCCTGAGCATATAAAGTCACAGCTCCGGCGACCCTTTCATGCATCTTTGGACCTCCTGCTCGCTGCCAAGGAGCTCCTCCGGAGTTCCTGAGTAACAGCCGCGTGCTTTGGAGTGGAAGCGAGGCTCGAGTATCCTAGGAGACCACTGATCCGGTGGCTCAACCGCCGTGCTCCGCCCAGAGCTGGAGCCAGAGCTCGGACGTCGACGCTCCATGAGGCGAGGACCCAGGAGCTCCTCGAGCTCCAGCCCAGTCGATAGCACCCGCCAGGTAACCTTCTTAGGCCATAGAGTAGCGTAGATTAGGATTTTCCGATTTCAGTAGTACAGCTCTGCCACCTCCGCCTGTTGCTTCCGGTCACCCATTCATCCATCTGACACCGCCACCACGTCCACCAGACTCCTCTCCACCTTCTCCGACCTTCCATTCCCCCTAGCTCGCCCCGGAGCAGGGATATCGGCTCTCACCCTCCGCCGCTCGTCGGAGAGCCTTCATCTCGACGCACCAGCACCCTTTTCCCGCTCTGACGGGTCGAGGCAGTTTGCCCTCGACCCAGCTCTCTTCTTGTGCAGGTATCAGGCCTATTCGACCTCATCTGGAGGTCGAGACTTCAGAGAACAGGAGCTTCAGGCCACCGCCGTCGCGAGGCCATTCTGGTGGTTCTCCGACTCATCGGAGGCCGCCATCAGCTGCGAGCTTCACGGCAGAGCTTTTCCCTGCTCTTCAGGAAGCAAGGGGAGGATCTCAGCGCGTGCATCGGCCGACGAAGCTCGCTGGCCAACTGTTCTCCATCATCATCCCCGACCGTCAGATCAGCCTTAGAGCTCCAGATCAGATCACGACTGTTCATTCACGGAGCTGCAGATATCGTCAGATCAGTGGAGGTGCGATCGCAGCCGTTGATTCACCGAGGGTTCGACCACTACGTACGAGGACCGTCCGATCTCCACGTGGAGGGCCCTCACCCGTTCGATCAGGCCAAGCGTTTCAAGGTCAAAGGCACCACCGCTCTCGCTCGTTGGATCTGCTACGTGGCGCACATCTGGCTTTCGACATTTAATAAGGGGTATTTGCACTAAGGCCCCTCTACTTTTCGCATTTAGTTTTTAGTATTGTAAATACATAGTTTAGTTCTTTTATTTTTGTAAAAATTGCACTATGGACCCTTCTGTTTATCATATTTGCATTTATACCCCTGCCAATTGTGGACACGTGCGTCGACACGTGATTATTTGGTGTATTTGCATTATTGGCCCTGCCTTTTTGCCCTGTTACGCTTTGTATTTTTATTAATAGGAATGACAATTAGGTCCCCCCAGGCCTGAGTCACGTGTATCGTGCGTGGCGCGGGGGGTAATTTGCATTCCTTATCCTATACTTTCCAGGGTTGTTATTCCTGGGACCCAAGGTTTTAATATAATTGCAGATAGGTCCCTGTGCACTGTTGCTTGATTTTTATTTTTAATAAAATAGCAAATTAACTCCAAATCCAATGAAAATTGGACACATGGCTCTTGCCATGTTGTAAAATTTTCTGGAATTTTTGGAGACATTTTTGTTTTGATTTGACATTTTAAAAAATCAAAAACAGCCATTTTTGTTACTATTTGATTTTAAAAATCACAAAAAATATTAAAACCTATCTAAAAATTACAAAAAAATTAGTTACTGTTTCTTTTGCTGTGCTTGATTTTCTAGCCAATTGTGGCTATTTTTCATTATATAAAACTCATGAAAATTGAAAAACACCTAAAAACTCATAAAAATTCTAATAAATAATTTAAAAACCCAAAAATAATAATTAAGGTGTCAAAATTTTCCTTGTTTCTTTCTCTATACAGGAAAATTACCTCCAGGCTTATTGGGGAATCTTAGATATTTTATCTAATTCCCTTAAGCTCGGCTGGACAGTACCTCCCTGTTCTTACTTTGTTTTATTTTTAGAAAATTAAATAAAATACAGAAAAATCCCAAAAATTCACTAAAAAATAGTAAAAATTATAAAACACAAAAAAACATTTTTATTTGAATTTTTGGTTGATTTTTAGTGCATTAAATAATTAGTTGAATTGCTTTATTTTCTAGTTTTCTTTATTTTCTTAATACATTAAAAATCCAAAAAAATATAAAAAGAATTAAAAACCACCAAAAATACCCTTTTTCTTTTCTTTTGTTTTCTTTTTGACTACTTCGTAGGCCGCGAGGCCATTACGTGCTCCTTGTATTCGACCCTGGTCGCTATACCAGGTTAAAATA
This sequence comes from Ottelia alismoides, assembly GCA_037367405.1. Classification (NCBI taxonomy): domain Eukaryota; kingdom Viridiplantae; phylum Streptophyta; class Magnoliopsida; order Alismatales; family Hydrocharitaceae; genus Ottelia; species Ottelia alismoides. The sequence continues at coordinate 340,757 of JAZKJV010006792.1, read as the reverse complement.
ATAGCAAGACCACTATTGATTTCGATTTGCTTTTATCTTATATTGGTGGTCTCTTTTTCTAGATTGACCACGTCTGGTGACTTGGGTCGCAACGACCATTTTAGATACCTTTACCTGAGTCGCTTGGTGTGTCATCAGTGTTCGCTAAGGGACTAGCAAAGTTAAGTATAGGGGGGTGATGAATACCCATTCATCACTCTTTATTCTTTTATTTTAGCTACAAAACCTATGCAAAACACATTTAGATAGGTGTAAATATCAATAATTTTCAAAAAGCATGCATTGTGTAATTATGAATAATTAGCATATTTTTGTGCATAAATAAAAGAATAAATAAATAAAAGAAAAAGAGGAAGATATTTAGAATAAATATTGAGCGACCTAATCCCAAGGGAGGGCTCAGCATGGGCCTGACCGCATAAAAACCCAAGTAGAGAGAGATAAGGAAGCTCACACTTGTACATAGACCTATAAATAAATAAAAATATTTTCCTCTTATTTAAATGAGTGTGTATTTAGATGTAAATATTTGTAAATATTAAAGTAAAATAAAAAAGAAAATTAAAAAGAAAATTAAAAAGAAAATAAAATACCCTTCCTCATTGTATATACACCATGTATATAGAAACCACTTATCTATTTATTCTCCCTACAAATAAATAAATAAATAACCATAAAAAAATATTTACATACTCTATATTTCATAGTGTAAATAAATAAAATAAAAACCATAAACATAAAAATAAAATAAAAAGAAATAAAAATAAAATCAATTTCCTACATTGTATTTAGACCACGCATATATGTGTACATAACTATTTATTTAACCCTTGTAAATAAATAATAAAAATAAAATAAAAATACCAAATTATTCCAAATTTTATTATATAAATAAATAAAATACGAAATTGGAATAAAATGTACAAAAATAAATAATTAAAAATCAAAAATTAAAAATGTACATTGTATATACCTATATATAATAATCATATTTTTTGTAAATACCTAATTTTATTTCAAAAAATTAAATAAAAATCACAATAAATAGTTTAAAATAAAAGAAACATTTTTCGTGTTTTGAATTTTTCAAAATTTGACCATTTACTATTTATTATTTAATTTACAAATAATTAATAAGTGGCACGCTCTGATTGGTCCACGGGGGATGTTGACCCCCGGTCAACTCTCCCCCCAGGACCACCAGAGCCGGATCTTATTGCCCCGACCTGTTTTCTCCTAATTCTTCCCACTCGATCTGATCGCCACACCCCTTAACCCCGAGTCCTAATCCTTCCGTGATCATCCGAGATCCACGCCCGGGGTGGGTTTTAGGGATCCGAGCTCCGATATGATCGCCCGACTCCCATCTTCTCTGACCCCTAGCACTATTTATCCTCGGCTCCGGCAGCCTTTTCACTCCATCTTTGGCCCTCCCCCTCGTTGACAAGGAGCTCCTCCACCTCTCCTGAGTGACAGTCGTGCGAGAGAGTGCCGAAGCGAGGCTCGGGCAGCGGGAACCACTGATCCGGTAGCGTCTCGTCGTCGTGCGTCGCCGCGAGCGCGCCAAGCCTCGGGACGCGACGACCCCTTGAGGCAATGACCCCCAGAGCTACAGCAGCTCCAGCCTAGTCGAATGCATCTGCCAGGTACCCTCTTTAGCTTGTAGGATAGTGTAATTTTAGGTTTTCGATTTCAGCCCCTTTTGCTCCGCCGCCGCCGCCATTCACTGTCTCCGTCCAACCATTTGTCCACCCAACCACACCACCACCTTCGCCAGACCTCTCTCGATCTTCTTCACCCATCCACCCCCCTGTCTTGCCCTGAAGCAGGGTTATCGTCCTCCTCTGCCACCACTTCGCCGGAGGACTCCACGCGGCCTCATCTTTCATCTTCCACATGCTCTAACGGGTCGAGGCAGTTTGCCCTCGACCCCATGTTTTCCCTGTGCAGGTCAGAACATCAGGAAAACCTCATCTGGAGGTCTACAGCTCGGGCATAGGAGTTAGGCTCCACCGACGTCGCCAGAGCTCCTCGGAGCTCCCTTGCGCCATCGGAGGAGCTGAATAGCTGCGGACCATCGAGGCGACTCTTCTCCACATCTCAGCAGCGGCAAAGGAGGTCCCCCGCGCGAGTATTGAGCCAGCGAACTTCATCGGCCACCTGTTCTTGGAGGACCTTCCTCAGTCGTCCATCAAGCCCCCTCACCCAGTTTTGATCACGACCGTCCATTGGAGAGGGGATAGCAGCCGTCAGATCAGAGATCGGACCTCATCTGGAGCATCCGTCGCAGAGGAGAGGCAAGCCCATTCCATAGCCGTCCGATCATCCACGTGGCTCCCTCTCCGCCGTCAGATCAGAACCGAGGTCTCTTCGTTGAGGAGCAGCGCCCTGCAGCCGTTGGATACCCCACGTGGCGCACTCTCAGCCCTCGGATAATAAAGGGTAATTTACCCTTAGGCCCTCTCTCTTTTTGTCTTTATTATTCAGTCCTGTAAATATTTTAGATAGTTCATTTTATTTTCGTTAAATTGCACTTAGGACCTGGTTGTTACTCTTTTTGCATTTTTACCCCTGTATATGTGAGACACGTGCTTCGTCACGTGGTTTGTTGGTGAATTTGCTTATTTTGGGCTGATGTTTGGAAGTGTTATTGAATGAAAAATATTTCTTGATATTTGCACTTATGCCCCCGTGAATGGTTTAATTTGACATGTGCTGAATATTTTGGGTATTTTGCAACTTCGCCCCTGGACTTTTAGCACATGTTGCTAATAAGTCCGGGGAAGAAAGTTATTTGTATATTGGTCCTTCCGTGCCTAGTACTTGTGCCTGGCGTGTGAGATATTGGAAATTTTTTACGAGGACCCCCCCCCCAGTTTCTGATTTTGTTACTTTTTGGCCCCTAGACTATACTTTCATTGCAACTAGGTCCATGTGCACTGTTTGTTTGTTTGTTTTTTATTTTAATAAAATATCAAAATTAATGAAAATTGAGTGAAAATTGGGCACGTGGCTCCTGCCACTGTGTAAAATTTTCACTAATTGTTGGGTACATTTTTGAGCCCTTTTAGTCTTTTTAAAAATTCAAAAACCCTTATTTTTCTGCCTGTTCAGATTAAAAATTCATAAAAATATTAAATTCTTTTTAAAAATTACAAAAAATTAGGTTATGTGTGTTTTTGTGTGTTTGATTTTCTGACTACTTTTGGCTATTTTTGGATTTATAGAAAACATAAAAATTAAAAAAACCTTGAAAAACTCAAAAAAATTCTAGAAAATTAAAGAAAATCCAAAAATTAATAAATCATTTTCCTGATTTTTCCTTTTTGTTTATACTTTACATGAAAAATACCTCCAGGCCTTAATCAGACCATTTGATATTTTTAAATGGTCTTTGGAGCCTGATTGGACAGTTTTCCCTTGTTTCAGCCTTCTTTCATTTTTATAAAATCCCATAAAAATCATAAAATTATCAAAAATTCACCCAAAACAGTAAAAAATCCATAAAACTTAAAAATATTTTTGTTTGAATTTTTGGACCTTTTTAGAGTAATTAAATAAATTGTTGTTTGTGCTTTTTTTACCTTTTTATTATTTTTCTTCATAATTAAAAATCCAAAAAAATATTAAAAATATTAAATCCACCAAAAAAATATTTCTTTATATTTTATTCATTTTTAGACTACTTCGTTGGCCGCAAGGCCAATCCGCGCTCCCTGAGTCCGATCCTGGGTGCTACACCAGGCTAATCTCATAGCCAGGGCCACTATTTGTTTTTCTCTGATTTTATCTGTTTGGTGGTCTGTTCTTACATTTTTCTTGTTGAGCCGACTGATTTCTTGAGTGACTGAGGTCGCAACGACCTTCGCTAGATTTTATTCACCTTTTTTCATTCGTGAATTTTCAGCTCATCAACTATCCTAAGGATGTGTCTTCAATAAGCATAATATACACGTGTATAATGTGGGATTTGCTCTCCCATAAAACAAGGTTTTTTTTCTCCATTTTATTAAGATCAACTTGCATTAATCGGTCCCTATTTTAAGCTTGAGGTTATCAGTAAGATTTAATGTGATCAATAAACAAATCATCGTCTACAGTCTAGTCCCAATTTATTTTAATTCCTGAGTTGTAAATCAAGGTTGGAAATCGATAGAAGCCGATGCAATTGAAAACATGATGCATGCTCGAAAAAGAAATAATCACAGTACCTCCAAATCTATTCATGTAAGTGCAAGACTGAATTAAAATCTATCATTAACATGAATGTAAGTCAACAAAATCACATTGTAAACATGCTCCTATTAGCGGGAAAGAAGTCATTTAATTTGTCTAAGTGAAGCGATGTTTACATGCATCTAAATGAATAATTTGAGATGATGTGAGTTTCAATAAATGCTTATTAGTGTGTCCTACATTACGATCAAGCACATAAAGATATTTCCTAAAGATAGCTCTAAGAGTCGCATGCCTAGTCCTAATGTCAGGCACTAAAATTGAGCCCCATCCGGGTTAGGGATGAAACATGCTCAACACAAAAGGAATAAAGTCCAAGTCCACAATTATGGTCACAAGTCCTCGAACGAGGACCATTGTAAAGGCAGTTATTACAAATATATACAACAAATAAATGGAACACAAATACTAACTAAATCTCTTAATTTCTTCAGAAGTGCTTCTGTGGCTCCTCACAGTGGGAGCTCCCAATTCCTCGCCCCCGCATCTTCCAAAGCATCCTCGGACGATGCGGGCCTTGCCACAAAAGCTAATGATTAGATATATCGTCAAAATAAATAATTAACAAACACATCACAAAATAATGCAAATTAGTCACAAAATAAAATGTTGACCTAAATATCATAATAATCAACTTAATTAAATATTAAAAGCTAACTAATCACGAAGATGAAGTTGTGGCCTCGGAAACGTCGTCATATGACAAATCGTGTAGCTGACTATCTTAATTTAGTCTTGTTGTAATGCGACAAGATACACATCAATCAGAATCAAGCTGGATATCGCCACGAGGAGTGGCTCGATTGAAGTTTTTAACATGGATAAGTCCAAGGTCGATATCAAGGGTACGAGCTAAAAAGGTGATCATTTAATCCTAACATCTAGATTAAGTGTTCATTAAGGTATCCTAGTCAAACAATACGAAAAAATGATGCAAGGCACAACATATGGGACAATATGCATTTTTAGTTAATTTTAGCAAGTAAATTTTAACGACGCAATGCAACGCAATGTGATGAAATGCAATATAAATAATAATACACGATTATGCCCCTAATAAGACCAATTAATTGAGAAAGAGATAAATATTCAATTTCATGATTCAATTAATGCATCAAAATAAATTCAATTTCACTTCATGACATTTAAATGATCAAGCTATTAACACAATGCATCTCTAAATAAATCATACTATTCCAAGTGTCAATTAATATATTAAAGCATGTCATTAGGTAGATAAATAAACAAGCATCAAAATGAGACTTAAATCCCTGAAATTCGAGTTCAAATGCTCAGCTTATAAAGGAAGTAGTCTAAGGTAATAACTAAAAGAAAACATGAGGAAACATACAAAAACCATCATAAACAGGCTGTAGAAGGGTATTTTTCAATTTAAGAAACCTGCAAGGATTCGCTATAAATATTCATATACACGGGGACATATTTGCAAGGGTTCAATGGGGCTGCCCCCCCCCCCCCCCGTTTTCAGCAATTTTTTTTTCAAAAATATCGCCATGTATATTCAACTATATATCCCTCCTATATGTCATTTGAATTTCATCTGAAATAGAGACTCATATGCCCTTCATATAGAATAGGTCGATTATAGTGATATTTAGACCGTTAAAATTACCTGTTCTAGCATAGGAGTCTCTGTTTATGACAAAATTCGAATGACGTATTAGAGGGATATATAGATGAATATACATGGTAATATTTTCCAAAAAAATACGAAAAAATAGGGCCGAGGGCAGCCCCATTTTTTCCTATTTGCGACTATAGAGACTCGGTAGGGTCCTTGCACAATATCTCCAAGCACGACACGTGAGGCATGCATGCCTCAAACATGTTTCTAAATTGAAGAACACCGCGTGACTTCTTCTATATTTATCAAGCCCTCCTGTGTGATTCATGCGCCATGAGCTCGATTGCAGGCTCGGGTCGAGTGTAGGTTCTGAGGCTATGTGGGGCACCTCAATGCTTCGGGACTGCTTTGGTCTCACCGAGGCTGGAGGTTCTGCAGGCTAACACAGAGGAGGGGTCTAGACTATCATATCGATAGATATAACGGCATATGCTACTCCCCTCTCCTTCTTCTTCAGCCAATCTACGGTGGCGTATATAGAACTTTGTCGAACTCCCTGATCCTCTTCCTTGCTCCTCCTAGTCGTTTGAAACTCAGGGAAGCTCCGCAAGTGGCCGGCGAGGCTCCTAGAGTGGAGGAGAGGGCCACATCGTACGTGGCATAGCTGATCAGAGCTAGTCATCGACGTAATCCCATTAGAATGGGGGCATTGTCAAAGACTCTGGCCATTGAAGAAATGGGACCCGCATATGTTAGAGTATAGCCAAAGCATTGTGTGCATGGGTTCAGCAAGTGAAATGAGGACCTAGAGGGGTGAAGAAGGTGGAGGTCTGATGGGTTCATCCACCGTGTTGGCAGAGGAAAGGATATGAGGTGGTCAAGGATGTGGATTGAGGGGAGGGCATGCAAAACCACCTGTGAAGATCAGGGACACTCGGGGAAGGCCAGGGTCTGGTCGAGGTGATGATAGGTAGTATGTACATGGATAGAAAAATCAAAGATAATGTGAAGAAAATTAATCAAATCTTACCTGAAACCTTGAATAACATAGCTCGATGTAGGAATGGATTGGTTGAACTCTAGATGGAGATCTGATCATCGTTGAACCCTCCCAGTCATTTAGGGCAGCACGAATGACCATGGCTATGGGTGTAGCATGGCCTTTTGCAATGGGTCACACCGAAGGTAATCCTCCATGATTTCTCATTAATTCAACCTCCCCTTATCACGGGGACGAGAAGAAGGCTAGGGAGTTACTCGCGTAAAGGTGGACATATGCAAATGTGGCCGGTGAGGGTGGATTTGAAGAGAGGAATGGATGTTCAAGTGGTTGTCCATGATGCTTTGATTGACGCTCCTCGATGCATGTGAGGGGGAACATGGGTGTGGGAGTGATCGCGTGGAAGAGGGAGATTTGGTCAAAGGCATGGAATAGTTGGTTGACGGATAGGGTGATTGGGGTGGTTACGAGAATGTAGAGAAGAAGGGTAGTTGATTGTGTGTGACGTGTGGGAGAGGGGGGGGGTTCAGAGGTTGACGAAGAAGACCAGTCGTTAGATCTAGCGATCCAACTACCAAAAGAAGGGCGCAGTCAGAGGGTGAAGATGGATCTGATTGGACCATATCTGAGGGTTGTGAGATAGGAGTGAATGGATGGCCCAAATTCAATCCATCAGGATGGATCCGGTGGTGGGAAGATGAAGAAGGTGGCAGAGAAGGGATGGGGCCACGTGGGCAGCTGTGGAGGAGCCACATGGCCGAATAGAAAAATAGAAAGAAATAAAACAAAGAAATATTAAAAAGAAATATGTACATGTGTTAGATGAAAAAGTATTGAGCATAAAAGTTGATCTTTTTGAGGTTTACAAGTTTCATGAAGAACACAAAGTCAGAATACATCCCTTGTACATAGTAATATGTCTGTAAGTATTTTTTTCATAATTAAAAATACTTGTTTTATTTTTTTATTTATTTTTAATTTTAATTTGTAATTATTGTTAAAACAAATATGTACAACAATAATTAATTCTTATATGATTTTTAATATTTTTAAAAACACATAAATAAGGGCATATTTATAGGATTATTTACATACACTAATTAGGATTAGTTATATGCATAGGTTAGATGTTAATGTGAATGAATCAGGATTGAATCTTATTAAGTAGTTTAAGTTAGAGGGATAATAGATAGATAATATGATGATAAATCATGGATTTATTAGAAATCGAGAATATATTCTTTAAACTGTGTTATTCAGGTAAAGATAAGGGTCGAAATAGTGTTGGAGTGGTTGTTCATAAGGATTTGAAGGATTGTGTGGTTGAGACAAAGATTGGGGAATCATATTATTTTTCTAAAATTTATGCTCGGATAAGAAATTTTGTGGGGAGGATTTGGATAAGATTATGCAAGAAATCCCACAAGAGAGATGATTTGCCTAGGTGGAGATCTTAATGGACATGTGGGAAAGGATGCTTTATAGTATGCTAGTGTTCATGGAGGCCATGGCTTCAAGGACAACAATTAAGATGGAAAAGTCATTCTGGATTTTTTAAAATCTTATGATCTTTTCGTAGCAAACACTCTATTCAAGAAGAGGGAAGAGCATTTAATTACTTATAAGAGTGGCCCGACTAGAACATGGATAGATTACTTTGCATTAAGGAGAAGAGATCCATTGTGTTGCAAAGATTGCAAAGTAATACCAGGAGAGAGTTTGACAACCCAACATTACTTAGTCGTTGATAAACAAATAAAATGGTTGGTAAAGAAAAGAAAGGTTTCCAATATCACTAGAACTAGATGGTGGAATCTTCAATTGAAGCAATCAAACTTCAGGGAGAAGGTTTTAGAGTACTTGTCTTGGGATTGTAAAGGAAGTGCAAATGAGATGTGGGAGGCAGTGGCATCTTGTATCCGAAGGTAGCCAAAGAGATGCTTGGCTAGTCAATGGGAGGTGCTCCATGCCAAAAGGATGCTTAGTGTTGGAGTTGAGGGGTGCAAGAGAAGCTCAAATTAAAAGAGTTTGCTTTAAAGCTATGTCTAAGGATAGAATAGAGGAAACTATCACAAATTACAAAATAGCGAAGAAGGAAGCAAAGAAGGCTGTAAGCGAAGCTAAGTCAAAAGCCTATGAAGTTTTGTACAAAATCTCGATTCTAAGGAGGCCCAGAAGGGTATGTTCAGGTTGGCCAAAGTAAGAGAAAGAAAGACTGAAGACCTTTCTTAAGTGAGGTGCATTAAGGAAGAGGAAGGCCACATGTTTGTTACTAAGGAAGACATAGAGACTAGATGGAAGCAATATTTCCAAAAGCTTTTCATTGTGGAAGGAAATAGAGAGGTCACTTTGGGATATCTAGCTACTAGTAAAAGTTACTTGAATCGTGCAAGCTATAGATGAATACAAATGAAGGAAGTAGAGGATGCTTTGAAGGTTATGAGACCTGGGAAAGGTGTAGGACTGATGACACGTGTTTTGCGAGGACCTAATGTGTTCGGCACAAGGTGAGACCTACACGATCGCTGGGCCGATCGCTCACAAAACCCAGATGTCAATCAACAATTAATCCATAAAATAGATCAAACAATACAAAATAAATGTGGAGTTAAAATTTATTATAACTCTACAGAATGTGTGTATGGTGCAAATATGTAGAGATCGAACATAAGGAGCAAGGGGAATAGACAACAAATTTTGGTAAAAGAAGGCAATAATTGTTTTGGTGTTTTTATGATGATTTTTACTTTTAGTTGTTTGTTAATTATTTAATTTTTCCAAGTTCTTAATTTGTATTTTTTGTTTTTAATCTAATTTTTTATAATTTTTATAATATTATATTTTCTGATTTTAAATTTTCTTTTTAATAAATATAGATATTATATATATAATTGTATGTAGATACTATAAGAGATACTAGGGATAAACATATATAAAATAGGAAAAAAAGAAAAATACCCTAATACTATCTTTTTTTAAGGGTACTAAAATTATTTTCGATATTTTAAATACTAATATAAGTAAATATAGCTACATAAACAGATGCGGCCTTTTATATTTATAAATATGGTTATAACTACTTCAAAAATGAGGAAACAAAATGTTTTTTCACTTTTGTATTTTCTCTATTTTTTGTATTTTCATAGAATTTTTCGAATTTCTTTATATTTTTAGTTATATTAATAGGTCGATTTGTTTTGGAATTTAAAAATAGTTGATAGCTCAAAATATTCCAAGATTATTTTTTATATATAGTAGACGTGATAAACAAAATATGAACATAAATAAATAATTTTTGGTTTTTTAGAAAATTTACTGATTTTTATAAGGATTTTGGAGCTTTGTATTTTTTAGTGCTTTTCTTTTGTTATTATAGTGGTTTTTGGTTTGTAGTTATGAACTGCAATAATAAATAAAATCTATTTTTTGGAAATTTTCAAAATAATTTTATATTTTTTCGGATTTTTAAATGCAAAAAAGAAGAAAATCCAAGGTTTTGAATTTTTAAAAATAAGAAATATATTTCAAATGCCCTACAAAAAATATATGTGGTGAAATATGATATAAGGCACTTAAAATAAATTCCTATAATTTTTTGATGCCAAATGATATTTTCAATAAGAGAAATAAAAAGATATGTACTAGTAAGGACCTAAACGTAATTACCCAAAAGTATTTGTCTATGTCTTAATCCCTCAACAAATTCTAGGGCCAATCATGCAAAATTCCTAGAATAAATAAGTCAATATACAATAGCAAAGATATAAATATAATTTCCAAAAGCATGAGGTCCAATATGCAATTTTCTCAAAAAAATATTACATTGCAATTTAAAATAACTAGATTAGACAATAACTCAAAAAACATGGGGGTTCCTTTGCAAAATGCCCCCACCCCTCATGCGCACAGGCACGTGAGGTGAAGTGGAGAGGGACCAAATTACAAATGCCTACAAGGACATGGTTCAAATTAAAAATTTTACAAAAGTATATAACTGCATATGAATGATTAAAGACTAAAAAGGAAATACAAAAATTGTAGGGGTATTGGGAAAAATTACCCCCACTAGGCATTGGGAGACGTCTCAGATTTCTTCACTAATCCATGATCCCAACGGTGGCTTCTGCTTCATCGATGTGTGGCTGAGATCAGATCTCAGTGCTCGATCGGATGGTTGAAAGGTGAAGGATCCAATGGTTGTCATCAAAACTGAAGCGAAGGGGATATCCAACGACCATTGCTCACCTGGATGAACAGGGAAGAACATGTCTTCAAACGAGCTTCAATCGATCAGTCCTCGCTCCTCTGGTGGTCTTTGTGGCTTCTCAGATGCTCAACACGCTCCCCAAGGTAGTCCACATCTGTTAGAAGCTTCAGAAATGGTCGAGACCCAGCGGTGGGGTCCTGGCTACTTCGTGAATGTCAGAGCTCTAAGCATCCCACTTCCTTGTCAAATTTGCCTCCCAAGAGTCCATGGACCGACAACACTTGTGAGGTAAGCACATGAAAGAATAAAAAGGGGTTTTGTGGGTCATGTTGGGTGGATATGGAGTGGAATGGTGTCGGGAGGAGTCTCTCCAGAATAAGGCGGAGGAGGAGAGCCGATCCCTGATCCAAGAAGGATCGAGTTGAGTGGAAGTGTCTGTGTAAAGGCCAAAAGAGAAGGGGAACAAGGTAGTTGTGAAAGATGGGTCAGAGAACGACTGAATGATGGTGGAACACTAGCTGGAGCAGAGCTCCAGCGAACTATGAGGATCTAAATCCACACTAAAGTAGTAAATAACATCGTGAAATAAAAGCAGGGAATAAAAACTGAAATGATAAATAATATATTCTATGTTATATGGCTCAACCAGCTGGAGAGGGAGCCTGGGACACCATCAACTGAAGGAGCTCTGATGAGATGTGGATTTCACTCCTCGTCGTGCACACGCTGTAGACCCACCAGGAAAGAGATGTCTCCTCACTCGACTAGGATTAGGAAGGGAAAGATAGGTCGAAGGAATAGATCAAAATTGAATTAGTCTCAAGCGAGGTGTATATGCATAGGTAGAGTTGGATCTTGAAAAATGTGTGATTCGGCAGACCTCAGATCGAGAAATGAAGGGTGTGTGAAAGAGCTTTGGTTAAAGAGGAAAGTCAAAGAAGGAATCGACCTAAAAGAATAAAAGAATAAGGAGAAAATCGAGGAAGTAAGGGCCTAGCGAGTCTAATCAAGTAGACCTATGGAGGTCGAAGAGTTGACCGAGGTCAACTCAGACCGAGCTCACATTTGTCAACGCTTGCTTGCTATGTGACAAAACAGAGGGAAGAAATCTTAATAAGTTTAATTAAATTAATAAATGATTTTATTGATTTTTAGTAAAGACATTAAAAATATTTATTATTTTACGTAGTATATTATGGCAAATTTTATTTATTTATACAAGTTAATTTATTGTATGTTACTATTTACTAGTATAATACAGGTATATTTACCTATATGATATATATATTAATTTTGTTTTATGTTTAGATTTTATTATTTTATATGCATATTTTATATTTATAACTTATTAGTACATAAAATTATAAATTTATTTTTCTGAGGTAATTTGTTTACTTAAATAAATATATGTATTTATTATATAGGTATTTGTATGTGTGATTTATCTATGTATTTTTGTATGTTATTTTATTTAATTGTGTTTTTAATGTTTTTTCTTTAATCTAAGTAGGTATATGTATTAAAAATAATATTTAAAAAATTAAAAGTATGTAAAATATGAAAAATATAGTGAATAAATAAAATGATTATTTTATTCAAGTATAATTTACAATAGGGTTTAAAAACCTAAATTTTGTGCTTTTGCATCTTAATTCTAAATGAAATGAAATCACTTCATTAAATAGCTAATGAAAAGATATATACAATAAAAGGTAATTTTGGTGAATTTTTAATTCATATGGAGAAGATAAAGGACTGTGAAGTTTGGATTTTGGGTTTTTATTCTGAGTGTAGAAGGCACATTGTGCAATATTTATATGTGAAATAAATTTGTATGTATTTTTATCTACAACTTTCATGTACATAGTTTATTGATTTGTGTATAAAGTATAAAGAATAAAACATGTCCCACAATGGGCTTATTAGGAAATTAAAAATTACAGTTTTATTGCATTTTTGGCCCTTATCTCCCCCTACTTTATTCTTTGTCGACCGAGTCATCTTGATGCTTAGGTCTCAGGGTTTAGGGTCTTTTAATACCTATTTCATTTTTTTCTTGCCTTTTCTTTTCTTCATTCTTTAATTTTGGCTTTAAAAAGAGTCTTTTATATAATATTTACACAGTCAATAATATAGGTTATTTTATGCAAAATAATTATATATTCATGCATTTAACTAGGATTTTAAAGGTCGAAATGAAAAAATAAGGGTGATGAAATGGAGATTCATCAACCCCTTATATTTGCATTTGTTAGTCTCTAGTAAACACTTAAGCCTATAAGTGCAAAAACAAAATAAAGAAAAGAAAAAGAAAGAACTTGGATTGATTTTAAATCTTAAACTTATCTTCACAAAATCAAAGTTTGGAGCTGAGTCGGACTTTTGGAAAATTAAGTCTGGTCGGTACCTTAATGGGAATCAGACTTGAAAGACAACGGTCTCCAAGAACCACAAAACCCTGCCAAAGACATCCCAAAAGCCAGGTCAGAACAAGTCGATGTCATACGCCGTCCCTTATCACTACGAGTCTATCTTGTACAGTTTCAATGATCTATAGCTCCTCTTGGTTGAAGCGATAAAAGTCAGGCATCTCCAACATGGTGGCCATAATTCCCCAATCCAATAACTCCTTGAGAAATAGAGTGCTCCCTTCTAAGTTCGAGTACAACCAGCGCAAGAAGAGGAGGTGGAGAAGAGAATGGATAGTAATCCATGTATATACCAATCCTAGGATGCTTGACTAGTGTAGCCATGTCATCGGAGTACAGGCTCACATGGATCTTTGACTTAGAATTTAGGCATGCTTATTGATATACATACCTACTCCGATGGGAATTGATTTTCCTTTGATTTTTGTCTGTTTATTTTTTGAAAGTTTTTATTTTGAATTTTTTTTTAAATACTATATATATAACAACATTTACATAAGAAAATTCTCCTCTTGAGACAGTAGACTATCCATCTTTTGAAGCATTATTGCAACCTACAACATCTTGTTATCAGACCTCATGGCTACTGGATCAGGTTAGGGTATAATGGCTAAAGGATGGTGACTTCGTATGTTTACATTCACTTGTGTATTATCCTGGCAAATCCAACCCTCTACCACTTCAACTGAGTTGAGCAAAGTGTAAGGTGCAATACAAGTTAGGTCAATGTAGAAAAGAGTTATGTGTTTGTTCTGAAATATTCTACTTAGGCGGTCAAGATGACACAGAACCTAGTCTTGTGATCTCAAAGAATAAAGTCTAATAGACCTGAAGTGTCTCAATTCTAGTTCTTATAAGGTTCCCGTGATTATAAGTGGATTAAGGTCAAACCAAGCTCCAATCTTCAGATCGTATTTAGACTAATTCAATTGTCATTATCAATCCAAAAAAATGCAAATGCTATGTACAATGCAAGAAAATCTTTTCATGAAGAAATTTTCTGATTTTGATTTTTTTATGATTTTTATGAAAATTTATAGTAATTTTTAAAACAAAAAGGTTAGAAAAGAATTATGTGCAAATATTTACATGGGAGTGCTTTTTTTTACAAGAATTATGGTGCCTTTTATATAGGAAATTAACAAGTTCGATGTTAGATTATTTTTACCAATTTGTGCATACGGAGATTGTAAAGAATTTTCATTTATTTGAATTTTGTATACGGTTCTCAAAATAGTCTAGAATGATTTTTACAAGCATTTTGAAAACTTTTTTTAGAAAATAATTTGACAAATAATTTTTACAAACATTTACAAAACTTGAAAACCATTTTGCAAAGATTTTTCAAACAATATTTACAGATTTTTCAAAATATTCTGCAACCGTTTTCCAAACCATTTGTAAATAGATTTTCCAGACATTTTATTCAAGAAATTTATACAAAAAAAATATTTTTACAAAGGTTTGCAAACATTTTACAAAATATTTTTCAAAAGGTTTCCGAAAGATTTTTCAAAGAATTTTTCAAACGATTTTCCAAATATTTTATAAAATATTTTTATCTTGATTTATTAATCAGTATATACAAAGAATTTTAAAGAATTTTAAACATATTTATGTTAGTTTATTATTTATAAGTTATCAATAGTAAATTAGCCATATTATTCAAAAATACGAAAGTACGAGTTATGGCTAAAGTATATACAGCGTATATAAGACCGCCTATACTTAGCTTGAGCTATGCCCTCATAGATCGGAGAGAAAAGAAGAAGACATAACTCGCACTAAGTATCAAAAAGCCTAAACTACAACAACAAAAGAATCAAAGAATGAGAAGTCGATCGTCCCCTCTATACTTGGGATGAATTAATCCTATGTATAACATATCGTATACAACATGCAGGGAGGGCCAAGGGTGGGAATGAATCGATCAACAACTCAAGCTGTCTCCCCCCATACAAAAGGTAAAAGAACCCTAAGTATAGACAGAAATATCACAAGAGATGAGACAGGTGAGGGATCATGCAATCGATAAAAAGAAAAAAAATACACTGGGGGAATGTACACATCGCTCCCCTTATACTTAGGGTAAGATATCCCTAAGTATAGGCAACAACAAGAGTGATGAAATGGAATGATAGAAGGAACCACTCGGTCTACACTCTCCTACACTTAGTACAAAGTACATCCTAAGTATAGACACATATCAGACAGTAGATATGGGGTGTATGACAAACGGAATAAAGAAAGAGTGGAAGACAAAGCACGCATATACAAGAGGTGTGGATTGTTGAGGTGCCCCTCAACGATCGCTAGGTTTTACGCCCCTAGCTGGGCTCAAGAGTTAGGATAAGATTGTGTCAAGGTTCAGGATGACATTAGTCAGACGAATGGCGTACTCTTATCATCGTCTCATAGTGAGAACAACTGTGAAATATAAAAGAACACCCATATATGCAATCAAGTGGGTGTATACTACCAGGAGAAGATAATTGAAAACCTTCAGAAGAAATCATCGGCTTGTAAGAGTGGAATGAATGATCAAAGCCTACGAAATAAAACATGGATAAGGATGGAGCAGTGATAGAATCCTGCATGTTAATACAGTGTCATAAAGATATGAAGAGTAAAGATCAGGAGTCTCTCTAATCATCTGAGCATTCAATGGACAAATGTCAAAAGATCAAGGAAATCATCGAATGCGTCAAAACATTGCTCATCCTCATGAGGGTTATTGAGGAGAGCGGACTCAAAGGGGTTACAGAAACCAGACGACTCGGTCTCTGCAGTCGACATACCGATTGCACAATCAATGGGTGACAATGAGTACCTAGAATTTTGTTTCCTCCACCCGCATAAACTCCTCGAGGCATAATGCAAGTTGATCAATGGAAAGTTAGGTCATTCTAACATCATCACTCTCATCCTTGAAAATACTCATTGATTGGGAGGATGTAATGTTGCTGGTAGGGGTCAACAAAATGTGGTATATGATAATGTAGGTCCTCACCACACAACATCCACTGGAATGGCTTAGGATATGCATCAAAATCTACAATGTGCTCTATGGGGATATGGACATCAAGGGGAGAAAAGTGGATCGGCTAGTAGGAAGGGTGATACAATGCGAGTTCTGACTCTATCTCTTGATGTATCAATAGAGATCGGACAATAGGCTCCTGAAATAAGACTTGCAGGACTGACTCAAGGGTTAATATAGGGAAATGGAAGCGCACCACACCGGTATCATCATTCTCAATCAATATTACCTCTGAGATCACATCCTCAACCTGGTGTGCAACTGAAGAGGTCTCAATGATGGCATCACACACATCATGTCCCACATCCACTAAGGGATGCATACACACTCCAGCTTCGAATATGTCTGGTTCACTAATATCAACATTATCCTCAATGCAGGCCTCATCACAATGTACAACATGCCTAGAAATAGGAAAGGGTGACACTGGGGGAAACGAGGAGGGTTGGCGAGACATACAAGACAAGAGTCCAGATAAGACCCCAACCACATGAGGGTTTAGGTCAAACCGGATGAGGAAAAATTGTGGCTAAAGAAAAGTGTTATCTTGAGTTGGACCAGAGATTCTGACTCGATGGTGATATGATGATTTTGGTTTTTTATGATGATTTTGGTTTTTTATGATGATTTTTTATTTTTAGTGGATTTTTACTTGTTATTTTTTTGGATTTTTTATATGTAGTTTTTGTGTTTTTAATTTTCTTGTATTTTTTATAATTTTATATTTTATAATTCTTGATTTTCTTTTAATAAATAGAGATAATTTATAGATGTATATAACTATATATAGATACTTTCAGAGATACTAGGGATAAATATGTATAAAATAAGTAAAAATCAGAAAATACCCTAAATACAGTCCCTTTTATTTTTCTGGGTATTCAAATTATTTTTGGTATTTTTTATAATAATAAATTTTTTATTATTTATACTCGTAAATATAGCTATATAAATAGATGTGACCGTTTATATTTATAGATATAACTATAGATACTTAAAAATATGGAAATATTCTTTGTATTTTTTTATATTTTGTATTTTTCTAAGAATTTTTGATATTTTTTGTATTTTTAATTGAATAAAAATATCAAAACAATGACTTATATTAATAGGCTGATTTTTTTGGAATTTACAAATATCTAAATAGCTCAAAATCTCCCAAAACTATTTTTTATATATAAATGATATGATAAACAAAATTTAGGAACAAAAATAATATTTTTGGGCTTCTAAAGAAATTTTAATATTTTTTAAGTATTTTGGAGGTCTTTAATTTTTAGGGTTTTTCTTTTATTCCCTTTAGTGGTTTTTTGTCTATGGATATGAATTGCAATAATAAAAAAATATCTTTTTTTGAAATTTTTCAAAATGATTTTATATTTTTGTATTTTTAAATGCAAATGAGAAGAAAATAGAAGGTTTTTGAATTTGTAAAAATAATAAATATATTTTAAATGCCCTATGAAAAATATATGTAACAAAATATGATATAATACACTTAAAATAAATTTCCTATAATTTTTTGATGCCAAATGATATTTTTAAAAATAAAAAAAAGAAATAAAATATGTGTACTAGTAGGGACCTAAAGGTAATTACCTAAAAGTATTTCTCTATTTACGTACCCTCAACAAATTCTAGGGCCAATCATGTAAAATGTAGAGAAAAAAATAAGTCAATATACATTGGTAAGTGTATAAATGTAATTTCCAAAAAACATGAGGTCATTTTGCAATTTATCCCAAAAATATTACACTACAATTTAAAATTACTAGACTAACAATAACTCAAAAACTTAGGAATTCCTTTGAAAAAATGCTCAGCCCCTCACACGCACATGTATATTAGGTCACGTGGCGAGGGACCAAAGTGCAAATGCCAACAAGAACATAGTTCAAATTATAAATTTTACAAAAATATATAACTGCAGATGAATGATTAAAGACTAAAAATAAAATACAAAAATCATTGGGGTATCAGGCAAAGTTACCCCCACTAGGCGTTGGGCGATGGCTTAGATTGCTTCACTTACCACATGACACTCTCCCAATGGTGGATATTGCTTTGCCGATGTGTGGCTGAGATCAGATCTCAGTGCTAAATTGGATGGCTGAAAGGTAAAGGATCCAACAGTCATCAGTAAAACTGGAGCGGAGGGTCGATCCATTGGCTACTGCTCTCCCTGAAGAACAGGGAAGAACATGTCTTCAAGCGAGCTTCGATTGACCAGTCCTTGCTCCACCAAAGGTCTTTGTAGCTTCTCAGATGCTTAACACATTCCCCAAGGTAGTTCGTAACTTCTAGAAGCTTCAAAAATGGCCGGGACCGATCGGTGAGGTCATGGCTGCTCTATTAAAGTCGGAGCTCCATGTATCCTACATCCTTATCAAATTCGCCTCCCAAGAGTCCTTGGACCTCCATCACCTGCATGGTAAGCACGTACAAGAACAACAGGGGTTCTGGGGGTCCTATTGGAAGGATGGAGTGGAATAGCATCTGGCATAGGCTCTCCAGTGTTTGGCGAAGGAGGAGAGCCGATCTCCTGATCCAGGAAGGATCTTGGGTTGAAGCAGAAGCAAAGGAAACGAGATGGATGTGAAAGATGGGTTGGAGAACAGTTGAATGCCGGTGAAACACATGACGGAGCAGAGCTCCGACGAACTAAGTGGATCTAAATCTTCGCTAAAGCGGTAAATGAAATCATGAAATAAAAGCATGGAATAAAAACTGAAATGAAAAGCAAACTATTCTACGTTATCTATGGCTTAACTAGTCGGAGCAGGAGCCTAGGACATCATCAGCTGGAGAAGATTTGACAAGATGTGGATCGCTCTCCTCCTCGTCGTGTGCATGCTGCAGACCCACCAGGGAAGATCTGGCACCTCTCTCAACTAGGTTTAGGATGCAAAAGACTAGTACATGTTGAAGGAACATATCAAAATTGAATTGGTCTCTAGCAAGGTGTATATGTACAGGTGTGGGTTGGATCGGGAAAACGCTCGATTCAGCGGACCTCGAATCAGGAAATAAAGGGGGCATGAAAGAACTTTGATCGAGGAGAAAAGTCAAAGAAGGAATCGACCTAAATGAATGAAAGTGTAAGGAGGGAAAATTTGAGGAAGTATGGGCCTTGTAGGTTTGATAGAGCAGACCTAGGGAGATCAGGAATTCAACCGAGGACAACTCAAACCGAGCTCCCATTGGTCCATGTCAGCTTGCTAGGTGACAAAACAGAGGGAAGAAACCTTATTAATTCAAATTAAAATAATAAATGATTTTTATTGATTTTTACTCAAAAATGAAAAATAGTTATTATTTTATGGTGATCTTTATTTATTTTTACAAGTTAATTTATTGTATTTTACTTTTACGAATAAATATAGGTATATTTACCTATATAGTATATATTTTATTTTTTTCTATTTTATTATTTTATATACATATTTTTATATTTATAACTTATTTTAATACATATAAATATATTTTTATTATATTTCTTTGAGGCGATTTGTACACTTAAATAAATATATGTATTTATTATATAAGTATATATATGTGTGTTTCATCTATGTATTTTTGTATGTTATTTTATTTACTTGTATTTTTTATGGTTTTTATTTAATATAAGTATCTATATATTATAAATAATATTTCTAAAATTAAAAATATAAAATTATGAAAAATACATAGAATAAATAAAATGATTATTTTATTCAGGTATAATGCACAATAGGGGGTCTAAAACCCTAACTTTTGCTTCTCAACTCTAAATTAAAATAAAATACCTTCACTAAATAGCTAATTAAAAGTTATATACAACTAAAGTATTTTTGATGAATTTCAAATTCATATGGAGAAGATACAGGGCTATGAAGTTTGGATTTTGGGTTTTTATTCTGACTGTAGAAGGCACATTGAGCAACATTTTTATGTGAAATAAATTTTGTATTTTTCTATGTATTTTTATCTATAATTTTCATGTACAAAATTTATGATTTGATCTATAACTAATAAAGAATAAAATAGGTCCCAAAATGGGCTTATTGGGGAATTTTAAAATTTTGGTTTTATTGTATTTTTTACCCTTATCTTCCATACTTTATTCCTGGTCGATCCAGTCATCATGATACCTAGCGCTTGGGGTTTAGGGTCATTCAATACATATGGTATTTCATTTCTTTTTCTTTTCTTTATTCTTATATTTTGGCTTTTAATAGAGTCTTATATACAATATTTACATAGTAAATAATACAGGTTATTTTATGCAAAATAATGTTATATTCATGCATTTGGCTATTGTTTTAAAAGCAAAATGAAAGAATAAAGGTGATGAAATGGAGATTCATCAAGGACCTGATCACATTCCTATAGAAGTACGGAGAGTTTTAGGTGAGTGTGGTTTGTCTTGGCTTACAATTTTTTCAATGTTATTTGACGAAGCATGAAAATATTAAATATTGGAGGAGAAGCATCGTGGTTCCTCTTTATAAGAATGAAGGAGACATTCAAAATTGTTCAAATTACAAAGGTATCAAGCCGATGAGTCACAATATGAAAATTTGGGAATGTGTGATCGAGAGAAGGTTGAGGCAAGTTTCTAAAGTAAAAGAAAATCAATTTGGATTCATGCCAGGTTGCTCAACTATTGAAGCCACCCACTTGATGAGATGAACGATGGAGATTTATGGAGCTAAAAGAAAGAACCTCCCTATTTTTTATTGATTTGGAGAAGACTTACGATTCTGTCCCATGGGAGACATTGTGGACAGTTTTGGAGAAGAGACAAGTACATGTCCTATAAATTAACCTCATAAAGCCCATGTTTGATAGGACTTCACCTTGTGTAAGGATCCATTCTGGGAAGACTCATTATTTTAACACTAACATTGGCCTGCATCAAGGTTCAGCTTTGAGTCCATTTCTTTACTTTGATTATAGATGAGTTGACAAGTCACATTGAAGATGAGATACCTTAGTGTATGTTATTCTCTGATGATATTGTGTTGATGGATCAGACTAAAGATTGAGTAAATGAGAAGCTCGAGGTTTAGAGACATGCATTGGAGACTAAATGATTTCATATAAGTAGGGTTAAGATTGAATATATGGAATGTACTTTTGTTGGAAGCAATGGTGAAGGAATCAAGGTGAAGATTGGTGACGATAACATTGAGAAGAGAGATTCTTTTAAATCCTTGGGATCTATTTTGGAATGTAATGGGAAAATAGATGGATATGTTACTAATAGAATAAATACATGTTGGCTAAAGTGGAGATGAGACTCTACTATTCTCTATGATAAGAAGATTCCTTTGAAAATCAAAGGAATGTTTTACAAAGCAGTTGTGAGACATTCTGTACTCTATGGATCTGAATGTTAGCCTATAAACCATAGACATGTCCATAGCATGATAGTAACAAAAATGAAAATGCTAAGGTAGATGTGTAAAGCACATGTAAAAATCGGATTCGAATGATACAATCAGAAGGAAAGTTGATGTATCTCTGATCGAGGATAAGATGCGAGAATACCGCTTAAGGTGGTTTGGTCATTTGTAGAGGATGTCGGTTGATACACTAGCTAGTAGTTGCAAGTTTTGGGATGTTGAGCCAGCAACTTATTGATGAACCGCAAAATCGGCCCTCTAATAGTGCGGAATTAGCACTTGAATATGTCATCGCAGTCGGGCCGAATCGGGTCATAAAAGACCATCTCATTTAAATATAGCAATCAAAATAAGATGGTCGTGTTTTTACTTATTTTACTTGGCAAGAAACCAAGGTCGAACTCATGGACACGAGCCTCTCTCGTATTATCTAAACTTTTATCTATTTAACTAAGTGTTGAGTTAGAGAACATAGGTCAATGCATGAAGAATGAGACAAGATAATGCATTAGAACAAACCGTGCATTTTTATTTTATTTATTTTATCAAGCAAATGAATTTGATGAAATGCAATGCATACAAGCCCTAGACCATAAATACTTGAG
This sequence comes from Ottelia alismoides, assembly GCA_037367405.1. Taxonomy (NCBI): domain Eukaryota; kingdom Viridiplantae; phylum Streptophyta; class Magnoliopsida; order Alismatales; family Hydrocharitaceae; genus Ottelia; species Ottelia alismoides. The sequence goes on along the minus strand of JAZKJV010006792.1, from coordinate 318,268 downwards.
CCATTAAAAATATAAATCAAACAGGGACAAATATTGAAGCATTCTTCATTCATGTTGCAATTAGGCGTGAGAAACATGGAAATCCGGACACTTAGATATTAAAATGATGCATTATGGTTCATAGTATCAAATCTAAAATATAAGCATGCCTTAAGAAAGACAATGAGAAGAGCTTCCAAATGAAACTGAAATCAACTCAATTGGAATTACGGTGCTCAAGATATGCATGAAGGAACGCAAGGGCATAACTGAAAGAAAACATAAAAAGATAAATACAAACAGGTCCCTGATAGGGACTAAAATGCAAATACAAAAAAGTTTGAGACCTTCCCTGTAAAATACCCACACGTACAGGGGCATTTTTGCAATTTTGAAAGCCCGCGAGGGTTCACTTGCAAAATGCCCAAGATACGCGTGAGGTGCACGTGATGCAGGACCTGTATGCAAATTTGGAGACGTCCGATGGCTTCTCTGCAAATAACCCAAGGTCGCACGTAACAGACACGTGCTTCCCCAGGCTCGGTGAGTGCTGAGGTTTGGAGGAGGCTTGGACTGCTTCGGCGAAGGCTCGGAAGATGCGAAGCGCTGACGAGGCTCGGAGCAGGCCTGGGATATCCAAGCCTGAGGTTCGGACGCCGAGGCTAGGTGCTGCTCTAGATCAGACACGAGGATCATCGTAGTCCGTTGGATGTTGGAGATCCAATGGTATCTGAAGAAGATGCTTATGGCCGACGTAGATTCATCTGGACCGTTAGATAATCCCCTGGAGAGGGTCATCCAATGGCAACTGATCCTCTCTTCCTCCTCTTTAGCTGGCGGCGGATTCAGAGCTCCGGCGAAGGAGCTCCTCCTCCGCCGCTCCATCTCGGACATGACAGACCTCCCCGGAGCTCCTTGGACTACCGTCGAGGAAGCTGGGAGCTCGGGGAAGGTCCAGGAGCTTCTGGAGCGGTTCATCGGAGCTCTGGTGATGGCTGCATGGTCAGCGAAGTTGGCTCCGATGGAGCTCCGACCATTGCGAGTGTTGAAGACCTGCATCGTTAGTAACGCATAGCCGAAGCATAGGGTTTCGTGAAGGGGAATGAGGTGGAGTCCCAGGTGATGAATTTGTGATTCATCACTCTAAAAGTTGAAAATAGAGTCTTGTTCCCAAGTAAATAGCAGCATATTTCCCTTTATCTTGCATAATTAGCAGTCATACATGCATTCATAATATATGCATCTTAGCACTCATATTTTCATTAAATAAGAAGCCAGTTCCACTGTAAAAAAATCCACCTATTATCTCCTCAAGAATAAAACACCTTTAGTTAATGATATAAGGAAGAAGGTGAGAGATCTCCTTTGTAAAAGCATCCAATAAAGCCCTAGAACCTCTGGATCTTAGAAGGCCCATAACTCCCTCATACAACCTCCAAAATAGGTCTACTCACTTTCAGAGTAACACATATCTAGAGACCTTTAAAATGAGACTAATTTCATCCAATTTGGAGCTCGTAGGAAGAACTTGGGTTTTTGGGCCTCTTTGTTTACTATATATGTGTATATTTGTATTCATGTATTTTTGTATCATATTTGACCTCATCTCCGTCTTTGGTCAACTTGTAGATCTCATCGAGATCTACAACTTTCATGTTTTGAGTTTTTCCAAATTCGGCCGCCTTCTCACTCTAAACTCATTTCTTCTCGCAACCCATCACAGCTGGCCACGTGGCACCCTCTGATTGCGCCACGTGGCCCGCTTCCCTTTGTCTTTCCCGCCTCCATCTCCAGCCATTAGATCTCTTCTTGATCCAACGGCCAGCTGCCCTCCACGTACGCCATTTATTTCCACCGTCTGATCATTTCCCGCCTCTCATCATCACCCTCCATTCGCGCCTCAACCATATCGCTCCACGCGTCGGCTTGTGTACCCCATGATCATCCCCAGGCTGTTCCATCTGAGCCGCTAGTTCCGCAACCAACCTCAGCCCTTCGATCAACGACTTCTTCACATCCAAGCCGTTCGCCAGTGCCACTCCCATATCACACCACGTGGCAGATACACAGCCCTTAGATTGCTCCATCCAGATCTCATCTTATCCGCTCGTGAGCGCCCAAATTCTGGCCATTGGATCTCAAGATCCAACGGCCAGCATATCGTCTTCCACCTCCAACGCTTCTCTCTCTCACGATCTCCACTGCGCTGACCCGTCGCCCCCTTTCTATTCTCGGCCCCACTCCTGCCACCCTCTCCGACCGCCAACACCACCATGATGGAGCCCATTCTTCCCTCATCCTCGCCAGCTCCCTCGCTTCCCACGACTCCCACTAGAGTCGCCCCACGACTTCCACGAACCTCAGCTCGTCACCAGCTACCCCATCACCTTCACCCTATAAATCACCGTCCTCCGGCCACATTCACGCCCATCTGCCATTCCCGATAGGTTCCCTGAGCTCAGACCTTCCAATTGGTGACAGCAATTGAGTGTTTCTTCGAGCGAGAACGGGCGTCTTCTCCGGCGAGATCCACGATCATCCACGCCGTGCTGCAGCCTCCTCCGCGAAGCTGCACGAGCTCAGGCCTCTACCGACCTTCGAGCGACGACCTGGAGCTCAAACCTGAGCTCCGTTCCCCAGGTAGCATCCTTCATCGCCCCTCCAATCTCTTCTTGTATTTTCTTTGTTTTTCTCCAATTTAATTCGCCCTCCACCGTCGTTTTCTCACTCCACCATCATCGCGCCGAGCTCCACGACGGAGCTCCGATCTTCGCGCTACCATTACTTCCCTCAAACACCGTATCACATCTTTCACCGACGCCAGCTCCGCCACCTGGGCAGAGCTCGATCACCGGACCACCCTCACTCCGCCATAGGCCTCTCATCTCGATCCAGCAACTCCACGAGTAGTCTGCGTGCTTCGGCTATCTGCTAACCCCCTGCAGGTGATACCCCTTTGATTTGTCGGAGGCTCGTCGGAGCTTCCTTCGAGCTCCTCCGCCACCGAGCTCCAGTGCACCTCCTCCACTCCTGAGGCCACCGGACGCTTCGCCAGCCGTCCCTGCATCTTCCGAGCTTCTCCAGACCCTCCATCGCCCCTCGCCGACGGCTGGAGGAGCGGGCGAAGCTAGCCCAGCAGTGCCGGAGCCCCGCCTTCTCCTCCGCAGGTGGCTGAGGGCCGTTGGGTACGACATCCCACAGCCATTCGATCATCTTGATCAAACGGTCAGCATCAAGCCACGTCGCCATCAGCCAGAGCCCCAGAAGGCTGTTGGATTTCCATTGATCCAACGGTACCCGATCAGCCACGTCACCTCGCGAAGTAGCCGTAGGATCAGGCGGATCCCACGCATCTGGTCACGCCACGTCACCCTCTTCATTGAGCGTCCACGACCGTTGGATCCTCTTTTATCTGACGGTCGTTGATCATCCTCGTCGCCATCAGCAGGAGCGAGCCCCTCACCGTTGGATCGATCGATGATCTGACGGTCTCAGACACGCCACGCGTCATCATCCCGCAACTGTTGGATCAGCTGTGATCCAACGGTCCAGATCGCACCACGTCGCCCGATCCGAGCCTCTTCCCCGACCTCTAGGCTCGGATCCCCGAAGCTTCTCCAAGCCTCCATCCGAACCTCCAGAGAAGCCGAGCCTCGCCCCGAGCCGCCGACGTTCACCGAGCCTAGGGCACCCCACGTGAGGAGCACGTGCGGCCTGGGCAAATTGCATTGAGGCCCTGGAAGGTTTCTAATTTTGCACTTCAGTCCCTGCGAAGCGCCCCCACGTGAGGAGCACGTGCGTCTGTGGAGAAATTGCATTCCACCCCACTTGCATTATAGGTAATTGCATAAAGGTCCTTGTCAGCATATACTGCATTTATACCCTTGTCTTTGCACGCATATTTAGGCATTCATCTTAATTCATTTTTGAGTTCTAAAAATTGCATTGTGTAGCTTACATTGTCCTTTTTATTATGTGACATGTGCCATAATTTTGTGATATAAGTGGAATTTTTAATTAATTAATTGGTCCATTTTTGTCATATTGCCCAATTTCACCTTTTAATTAATAGTAATTTCTCTGTAACTCTAAAAATTCCCAAAAAATCATATTAGATCTAGGATAAATAACTTCACCTTGCGTAAACATTTCATCTCAATTGCATGCATTTCGAGGCCTAAATAAAACATTTAGTGAATTCCTTAATTTATTTTTAATAGATTCATTTCACATAAAAATTAAGGTCTGATAATTTTCCTCGATTCCTCATCTTTAGATCTATCTAGGATAATTTTTATTTCCAAAAATATTGTGATTTGATATTTATTAAAATAAAATTAGTCAAAATCACCCTACACTCATTTTTAATTCATAGTTAATTCATTTAGTGTCAGAAAATTCTAAAAAAATTATGGTAGCTTATTTACATTATATTTCATCACCTGGCCAAGTTTCATTATTTTTGGACTTCATTTAAACACTTATTTGATTTAACTTTAAAACTAGCCTGATTTTAACATTAGTCTTGCATAAAAAACCGAAAAAGACCAAAAATATTCTCTCTGAAAATCGAACATTGGACATTTGCTAAAAATTCACCTAAGGAGACAGATGCCTCCTTGAGTTCGACCTTGGACTCCCAAGTAAAAAAAGTTGCCACTCGAAATTAAGTGTAAAAAAAATTAAAAGTGGTTTTTGATTCGCTCTCGTTATCTGACTACAACGAACATTAGTAATTAATTTGGACATTAATTTGCCTAAATTAACAAGGGTAGCGGGAGGCGTTATCAAAATGGCGCTGTTGCCGGGGAGGCATAGCTTAGGTTAATTTGCAGTTATTTCTGAAGTGTTTGATTTTTTTATCCCCAGTTTTCTTGTGAATATTTTCCGTCTTTTAATTTTTGCATTTTTTTGTGGATTTTCTCTGACCTCGATTTATTTCTATGCGAGGAACGCGAGGAGTCGAAGACGCTTCGAAGATTCGGCATTGTAATTTTTTGAGTGAATTGAGAGAATTTGTATTTTCATTTTATTTCTTTATTTTTTTCGCATCAATTCCAGCGGTTCCCGTTTGGGTTCTCGTGCGTGTAAAAATAGTGAAACCGTGTCCCCATGTGCTGTGTGGTTTGAATGGTAATTTAGGCTTGCACTAGCAGCTTCTTGAACCAATCTAGGGTTTGCTTGTGCTCATAATTTTTAGGACCACACAACCACTTAAAAGACGCACTTAGACCGCAAAACTTAGCCAAATCAACATGTTCTTCACTCGCTAATAGAACTGCTTGTCTAGGAGCGGATTTTATCGCTTGCATTTGCATATAGTGTAAAGTTTTCAATCCTGTTTTGCATCCTGCATAAAAGCGAAGGGATCACTGTAAGTCTTCTTAACTCAACATACGCATCATCGTTTTTCGGCATCGACTTTTCTCGATTTCCCCCCTGTTTTTCACATTTAATTTAAATGGAAATTGGGACTGGACGATAGGCGTGCTGTGTGGTTGGACTAACAAAGTGATAACTTAACTTAAAACCGGGACTGCTAACATTATTGACCCAAAAAAATAATAAAATTGGAAAATCTGTTTGCGGGAGACTAATCCCCAACCTTGTTTTCAGGCTGAGTGAGGGTACTTGAGTGTGTGTGAACACCTTAAGTCAGAGCCCAAATCCCCGCCTTCCATATCACGTTCTAACTAATCCTAGTAAATATCACAAGTTGAATTTTTAAGGTTCACTGATTAGTACCAAGTAGCCTCCTCTTGTCTCAGGTAGATAGGGGCGAAATTGCGGTACTTCGCGACAAGTTGCCAGTAACCCCCCGAGGTGAAGTTCCGGCCTTGTCAGCCTCCGCCTGCTTGCAGGTAGATAGGGGTGTGGTCTTTGAATCCATCAACTTGGGATAGGAGTGAAGAAAGGAAGGATCGGCGGTATCTTAGGTGACAAGTAAACAGGGAAGACGCATCCGGCTCTGAGACGACTTCCCTTTAGGCCTCGTAATCCTTGCTATCTTGCTTGAAAAATCACACTTAAAATTTACAAGATTAATCGGACTCGGTTTCAGGTCCTTCACTGTGTTGAGTGTGAACCCAGGGTCTTGGATTGAATTGTTTGCTTCAAGTAGGAGTCAAATCCTATCTTCACTTAGAACTCCCATTTCTTCTTGCCAAGTTAAGATGAGTGACTGGGGGGATATCGGCTCTTTATTCACCAATCTCTCTCTGAGCCCCCCACGAAACTCCTCTTCATTGGCCCAAGTGCACCTTGGACCACCCAGGACTCATGACCCTCTTGAGTTCTGGTTCCCTCACACCCAGGATGGTTACTCTCAAACCAACCCTTTCCTCTCCTCTGAGCTTACCGAGGAAGACCATCGCCTCGGTGATGAGCCACAAAATCGGCCCTTTAAGGGTGCAAAATTAGCACTTCAACATGTCGTAGCAGTCGGGCCGATTTTGGTCATCAAAGAGACCATCTCATTTAATAAATGTCAAATAAGAATGCGATGGTCGTGAAATTATTTTACTTGGTAAGAAACCAAGGTCGAACTCAGGGACACGAGCCTCTCTCGTATTAATCGGATTTCTATTTATTTAGCTAAGTGTTGAGTTAGAGGCATATAGGTCAAAATCATGCAGAGACACAACAAGACAATGCATTAAAAATGAACATGCATTTTTTTATCCATTTTTATAATGCAAATAAATGACATGTAATGCAATTAAAATATGCCCTAGGTGAAAATAATGAGCAAAAATAAATAAGAGCTAATTTCGAGTTCAATTAAAAAGGCAGATGTGATGAACAATGTTAAGCAAGGCATCAGTCCAAGTTCAAATAGACACATGACTATAAAATAATTCATAAGACTCATTGTGTCCAAGACAACAACTAAGCATGCCATTAGAAAGATCATCAAACCAGCTTTAAAACGAAACTGAAATCATCTCAATCGGATAAACGTAGCTCAAGATATGCATAGAGAAAGACAAGGGCATAACTGAAATAAAACATGAAAATATAATTACAAAAAGGTCCTTGGAAAGGACTGAAATGTAAATATGCAAAAGAACGTGACCTTCCCTGTAATTTGCCCGCACGCACAGGGGCCTTTCTGCAAATATTAAAACCCGCAAGGGTTTTAGTGTAAATTACCCCTGCGCATGTGGTCTGCACGTGACCGGGACCAGTTTGCAATTTGGAGAAGACGGTGGGTTCCTCTGCAAATTTTCCAGGTATGCACGTGCCAGGCACGTGCGACCTAGGCTCGGAAGAGGCTCGGGGTCAGCAGAGGTTCGAAGGCGCTTCGGCTGGCTCGGGCGTTGGCTTGGGCTCGTTGCAGGCTCGGGGAGGCTCGGAAGGAGGTTCGCCTGTGGTTCGGACGCTCAGGCCCGGAGAAGCTCTGGGGAGGACACGTGGCTGAGTATGAGCCATCAGATCAACATGATCCGATGGCTTGGATGAACTCCGCTGTAGGCGACATGGCCGTCCCTCAGCCGTTGGATGAACGCCGGGAGGAATCATCCAACGGCGCATGTAAGTTCTCCTTCATCTGTTGCTGGCTGCGGGAGCCGAGCTCCGGCGAGGGAGCTCCAGCTCCGCCGCTCCTTCCTGGGCACGGTGGAGCTCACCCGATGCTACTGAAGGATCGTCGATGAAGCTTAGAGATCGGGCGAGGCGATGGTCCCTCTGGCGTCTTGCTTCGGAGCTCAGGTGATGGCTGCAATGCTCGGCCAAATTGCTCCGGCGAAGTTCCCGGTCATTGAAGCTTTGGATGACCTGCAGGGTTAGCAAATAGCCGAAGCGGGCGATCGCGGTGTGCGTGCGAAGTGGAGTGAAGGTGAGAGCTCTGGAGTGTGGAGAATGTGGAGGAGCTCGGAGCTCCTCCGCCTCGCGGAGGAGGAGGTGGGTCAGAAGCGACGAGGTATGGAAGAGCTGAGAAGGTGAGCGGAAAGGGGTGCGCGTGAAAGGGGGCAGAGCTGCGAAGCTCGAGAGGTGATAATGGCGCAAGGGGAGTGCGTGAAAGAAGCTAAGAAAATTAGGCAAAATAAGAAGAAAAACAAGAGAAGATCAGAGATCTTACCTGGGCAATGGCGGGTCGAAGGGCCTGTGCTTGAGCTCCAAAAGGGGCTCGGGGTCTTCGCAACATGCTGGGCAACCGTCCTAGCGAGCTCGGGCGGCGCTAGGGCACCGCAGCTCCGCCTTGTTCGGCGGAGGGTCTCACCGGGGGAAAGGGTTGTCTTCGCTCGATCATCTCGCCCCCCCGTCACAGGGAGGCGGAGGAGGGCTGGGCCCCTCCCCGCGTAAAGGTGGACGATGCGATTTGACGGAGGGGGTGGCTGATTTAAGGATGGTGATGGCGGAAGTGGTGGTGGTCGACGTGGGTTTGAGGGCAGCTGTGGGACGACTGGAAGGGATTCATGGGTCTTGGAGTAGTGCGCGAGGGAGAGGGAAGAGTGGGGAGGACCAAGAGGTGGTTAGCGATGAGCGAAGTCGTCTGAGATGGCAGGAGAAATGGGAAGGGGGAGAGGTGTGCGCGGAGTGGAGAACGTGTGGGAGAGGGGCATCCGGAGGTAGACGATGGAGATCAACCGTTGGATCTGGGGATCCAACGGCGGGTCTTTGGGCGCGAACGAGCGGATATGATTAGATCTGGAGCGTCGTGATCGGCGGTCATGAAGTTGCCATGTGTCGAGCTAGGGTGTGCGCGCCAGCGGACGGTGATGATGGGGATCTGAAGCTTTGATCGAAAGGTCCAGGATGCAGCGGGTTTGTGCGGTTGAGATCTCACCTTTAAACACTGATCTAATGAAGGGGGAGATGACACGTGGCGTAAGCAGAAGAAGGCGGGAACGAGTGGTGACGATGGAGCCTTAATGATTATCCGACGGCTGAGAAATTGGGAGCGCGTGGAAGGCAGCTGGCCGTTGGATCAAGAGGCCGATCCGACGTCCGGTTGTAGAGGCGGAAGAGACAAAGGAGCCGGGCCACGTGGCGCCCCCAGAATGGGCCACGTGGCCCAATCAAATTATTCAGAGGACTTTTATTGATTTTTGAGGGCCATATTGGCCGAATTTGAGAAAGTTCAAAACATGAAAGTTGTAGATCTTGACGAGATCTACAAGTTTCATGTTGACCAAAACTGGAGAAGAGATCAAATGAAGACCCGAAATAATTTTGAGGGTATTTTTAAGTCTAAAAATACCACGAATTTTTGTTTTGTCATTTTTTTGTGATTTTTAATTTATCTAGGATTCTGTTAATTACAAAACTTTAACTGGGTTTTATTAACACTCAGCTTAAGCAAGGGGGTTAAAATGAGAAATAAAGAAGATGAAATCGAGTTTCATCACCCCCCTATACTTAAACTATGCCCGTCCTCGAGCATCAAAAAGAATGACTAAGTTGGATTAATCCCCTTGTGCATGTGAATACAGGATCCAATCTGATCAAGTCGACTCGACTTTAGAGATCCAAAATTCTAGAGTTCAACCCAGCCTTAATCAAGAGGCTTCCAATTCCTCTACTTTTCTAGACTCTCTCTGATGTACATATAAACTAAAGGATATGAAGTTTAGTGTTGACTGCAATTCTGAGAGTAGAGTCACTTCGTCACCCAAAATCTTGGTCCGAGAAAATCTCCTAAGGACCCAATCCTCAGCACTAGGGAACAAATCAAATCTTGCAATCAGTCCACCGTCTCTTTAGTTGTCAGACTTAGAAAATGTAGATGGCAGGCCAGACATGGCAGGCATGGGATTGTGTCAATTCTTCTCTCCCTCTCATTGGAACAAGGATTCTCTCTAGTGCCTTTTTACGCAACACCTTTTTTTGGTGTTGATCAGTGCGTCCGTCAAGAGAAGTTGGAGCCGTCTGCACTTGTTTTCCTGGGAGTACACCGGGGTGTGTCTCTTTTGAGTACCTATCGTACCTTCGACACCCAGACTTGTAGCATTTACGATGCAGAGCCCTTTTTTTGGTGCAAGATCGACTCCTGGTCCTAATAGCGGTGGTCCAAGTGGACACTTTGAAATGGTTGGGAGCGTTCGCCTTTGGTGGAAGCTCTTTGATATGTAACTTTGTGGAATGAGAGCTTTTCTTTGAAATTTCTTTGACTTGTATAATTTGTAGCTAGATCCACTGCTTTTACCAAAAGTTGGCGCACACTGATCAACATTTTTTAATTATTTCACACCCTGGCACTTAGGTCAATGTTAAGAGATTAGTATAAGAACCAAGTTCTCATACTGGCTAATATTGCTGACACTCAGGTTTCATGAAGCCTCCAAAGACTTTATCCCATCCTCGAGCATCATTAGATCAAATCCAAACTTGACTTCCTCATCCCAATCCCTCAGGTGAAAAATCAACTCATCTCATCAAAAACCGCAGTCGTGCATGTGATGTGCTGATCATATTCTTTTGTCTGAGACTAAGCATGGAATATAGCATGCAAATCTAGAAACCTAGAGAAATATGGACAATTAAGTCTAAGACCCTGATGGCTAAGGCTGGTTAATCCTAAAATCTCGAAGACCTCAAAAGCTAAGTCTCCTTGATCATTTCAGATCCTGGGTGGAAGTGTAGGTGTAGAGGATTAATCCAACTTCTTCATTCAAAAACAAGACACATTTTTTATTTCATTTTTTTTTGAACTTTAAGAGATATTAGAACTGTCTAAACTCAATTGAGCAACTGCGATTCAGCCAGTATGGATGTAAGTACAGGCCGAAGCCCGTTGCTTGAGGACGGGGCCTTGCGCGATGTCCTCTAAACCATCCAATCTGCTAAGGGCGAACCCTCACTAAATGCGGCTTACTTAATTGGGTTTAGTAGTCACTAACGGATCCTAAAGGGTTTTGCGGTTTTTCTCATTTTTTATGGATTTTAATAAAGGTTAAAACACGAGTTAAACTCAACTTTCCTTGAAAAGAGAAGGCGATTTTTCAAAACTATGTCACACAAAATAAAAAGTTTTCAAAACATTTTCAAAAATTATTTTCGAAAATATTTTTTATAAAAAATAGCGTAACATAATATCGAAAAGCCGCGAAATCATTTGAGTTCTCTTAGTCCAACGATTTTTATCTTAGCCAAAAAGTTTTAAATTTTTCAAATTTTTCAGATTATAGTTAAAGTAAGTATACGGTATATACGGTATACCCCCCTATACTTAAACTTTGCTATGTCCTCATAGCACTAGATGTTACAAGTACATAGGTCCATTTAAGTATAGCGAAATATACGGGAGCTAAGAGGGGCTCCCCCTATACTTAGGTTAGAAATAACCTAAGTATAAAAGCAAGAAAAGAGGAGTAGAGAAATCACAGGGACTCGGGTCCCCCCTATACTTAGGCTGAGATTAGCCTAAGTATAAAGATGGAATTTGATGTTGGGAGAGACCCAAGGTGAACGAAGAAGAGGGATGGATATACAAGGGAGCGGATGAATCTTCGGAGATGAAATGGAGGGACTAAGGTTTTGGGGTGTGTGTCGCAACAAACATGGCTCAATCAAGCAAGCAAACCCTTAGTTTCACCAACTCACACATGAAACCAACCAAGGTTGGTTGATTATCTTGTCGGTTTTATTGGTGATAAAATGTTAGATAATTACGCGGAGAAAAATGTGAAATAAAAACCAACGCGTAACCGAGGGTGTTGCTCTCCCAAAACCGATTTTTACTCCTCTTTTTTTTTGTTGACTTGCAATTAACAGTCCCAATTTTATTCGATAAAAAAACGCGATCTAGGCTAAGCGAGAAGTCATGCAGTGATTTGACGATAAATCCGTGAAAAAACTAGGGCCGTTTTGAAAACCAAATCCAACATGTATGCAAGTCGAAAAAGCCGCACTTAATCATGCATCTATTAGAGGTGATTGATCTTCATTAATTTTAGCTAAGTGATGCGAGATTATGTGCGTATAGAAATTAGTGTGTCCTACCTACGATCAAGCACGTGAAAATATGAAAAATAAAATGAGCTCGGAGAGCCACGTGCCTAGTCCTAGGTCGACACTCAAGTGGGGACGATCCCCACACAACCACATTCGTTCGATTACACACGCGAGTCTTCGATCGAAGACCGCTGTAAAAGACGGATTATTACAAGTCATGCAAACATAAAATGCGAGACATTTTTTTCTTTCTTCCTTATTTGCTCCAAGCATGCTCCTGCGGCTCCTTGCAACGGGGAGCATCCTACTCCTCGCCTCCTTGATCCATCAAGGGCCCTGCCACAGAAACAATGGTTAGAGATCAAAATAAGAAAGAAAATTTTTGAATGCAAAAAAGGATGAACAAATTGACCTATAAAAGAAACACAAAATTAAATAAACAAAATTCCAAAAAATAAAAGAAATGAGTCGTGTCCCCGGCAACGGCGCCATTTGATGAGCCGTAAAATTGGCCCTTTAAGGGTGCAAAATTAGCACTTCAACATGTCGTAGCAGTCGGGCCGATTTTGGTCATCAAAGAGACCATCTCATTTAATAAATGTCAAATAAGAATGCGATGGTCGTGAAATTATTTTACTTGGTAAGAAACCAAGGTCGAACTCAGTGACACGAGCCTCTCTCGTATTAATCGGATTTCTATTTATTTAGCTAAGTGTTGAGTTAGAGGCATATAGGTCAAAATCATGCAGAGACACAACAAGACAATGCATTAAAAATGAACATGCATTTTTTATCCATTTTTATAATGCAAATAAATGACATGTAATGCAATTAAAATATGCCCTAGGTGAAAATAATGAACAAAAATAAATAAGAGTTAATTTCGAGTTCAATTAAAAAGGCAGATGTGATGAACAATGTTAAGCAAGGCATCGGTGCAAGTTCAAATAGACACATGACTATAAAATAATTCATAAGACTGATTGTGTCCAAGACAAAAACTAACATGCCATTAGAAAGATCATCAAACTAGCTTTAAAATGAAACTGAAATCATCTCAATCGGATAAACGTAGCTCAAGATGTGCATAGAGAAAGACAAGGGCATAACTGAAATAAAACATGAAAATATAATTACAAAAAGGCCCTAGAAAGGACTGAAATGTAAATATGCAAAAGAACGTAATGTTCCCTGTAATTTGCCCGCACGCACAGGGGCCTTTCTGCAAATATTAAAACCCGCGAAGGTTTCAGTGTAAATTACCCCTGCGCATGTGGTCTGCACGTGACCGGGACCAGTTTGCAATTTGGAGAAGACGGTGGGTTCCTCTGCAAATTTTCCAGTTACGCACGTGCCAGGCACGTGCGACCTAGGCTCGGAAGGAGGCTCGGGGTCAGCAGAGGTTCGGAGGCGCTTCGGCTGGCTCGGGCGTTGGCTTGGGCTCGCTGCAGGCTCGGGGAGGCTCGGAAGGAGGTTCGCCTGTGGTTCGGACGCTCAAGCCCGGAGAAGCTCTGGGGAGGACACGTGGCTGAGTATGAGCCATCAGATCAACATGATCCGATGGTTTGGATGAACTCCGCTGTAGGCGACGTGGCCGTCCCTCAGCCGTTGGATGAACGCCTGGAGGAATCATCCAACGGCGCCTGTACGTTCTCCTTCATCTGTTGCTGGCGGCAGGAGCCGGGCTCCGGCGAGGGAGCTCCAGCTCCGCCGCTCCTTCCTGGGCACGGTGGAGCTCGCCCGATGCTACTGAAGGATCGTCGATGAGGCTTAGAGCTCGGGCGAGGCGATGGTCCCTCTGGTGTCTTGCTTCGGAGCTCAGGTGATGGCTGCAATGCTCGGCCAAATTGCTCCGGCAAAGTTCCCGGTCATTGAAGCTTTGGATGACCTGCAGGGTTAGCAAATAGCCGAAGCGGGCGATCGCGGTGTGCGTACGAAGTGGGGTGAAGGTGAGAGCTCTGGAGTGCACAGAATGTGGAGGAGCTCGGAGCTCCTCCGCCTCGCGGCGGATGAGGTGGGTCAGAAGCGACGAGGTATGGAGGAGCTGAGAAGGTGAGCGGAAAGGGGTGCGCGTGAAAGGGGGCATAGCTGCGAAGCTCGAGAGGTGATAATGGCGCAAGGGGAGTGCGTGAAAGAAGCTAAGAAAATTAGGCAAAATAAGAAGAAAAACAAGAGAAGATCAGAGATCTTACCTGGGCAATGGCGGTTCGAAGGGCCTGTGCTTGAGCTCCAAAAGGGGCTCGGGGTCTTCGCAACATGCTGGGCAGCCGTCCCAGCGAGCTCGGGCGGCGCTAGGGCACCGCAGCTCCGCCTTGTTCGGCGGAGGGTCTCACCGGGGGAAAAGGGTTGTCTTCGCTCGATCATCTCGCCCCCTTGTCACAGGGAGGCGGAGGAGGGTTGGGCCCCTCCCCGCGTAAAGGTGGACGACGCGATTTGACGGAGGGGGCGGCTGATTTAAGGATGGTGATGGCGGAAGTGGTGGTGGTCGACGTGGGTTTGAGGGCAGTTGTGGGACGACTGGAAGGGAGTCGTGGGTCTTGGAGTAGTGCGCGAGGGAGAGGGAAGAGTGGGGAGGACCGAGAGGTGGTTAGCGATGAGCGAAGTCGTCTGAGATGGCAGGAGAAATGGGAAGGGGGAGAGGTGTGCGCGAAGTGGAGAACGTGTGGGAGAGGGGCATCCGGAGGTAGACGATGGAGATCAACCGTTGGATCTGGGGATCCAACGGCGGGTCTTTGGGCGCGAACGAGCGGATATGATTAGATCTGGAGCGTCGTGATCGACGGTCATGAAGTTGCCATGTGTCGAGCTAGGGTGTGCGCGCCAGCGGACGGTGATGATGGGGATCTGAAGCTCTGATCGAAAGGTCCAGGACGCAGTGGGTTTGTGCGGTTGAGATCGCACCTTTAAACACTGATCTAATGGAGGGGGAGATGACACGTGGCGTAAGCAGAAGAAGGCGGGAACGAGTGGTGAAGATGGAGCCTTAATGATTATCTGACGGCTGAGAAATTGGTAGCGCGTGGAAGGCAGCTGGCCGTTGGATCAAGAGGCCGATCCGACGGCGAGGGCCATATTGGCCGAATTTGAGAAAGTTCAAAACATGAAAGTTGTAGATCTTGACGAGATCTACAAGTTTCATGTTGACCGAAACTGGAGAAGAGATCAAATGAAGACCCGAAATAATTTTGAGGGTATTTTTAAGTTTAAAAATACCACGAATTTTTGTTTTGTCATTTTTTTGTGATTTTTAATTTATTTAGGATTCTGTTAATTACAAAAACTTTAACTGGGTTTTATTGACACTCAGCTTAAGCAAGGGGGTTAAAAATGAGAAATAAAGAAGATGAAATCGAGTTTCATCACTCGGTAAGAATCCCTTCCTTGGTTTGTCCTCTGACACCGACATTGTTTCATACTCAGGACTAGAGGACAAGATGCCACCTAAGCAGCCACCGGATGAGGATCAATTGCGACAAATTCTTAGTCGCCTTGCCACAGTCGAACAACAAAATACAGATCTCACTGCTAGAATGGGACAAATTATTGCATCAGGAGGAATCAACCGACCAATGGTTGATACCTACAACCCAGCGGAGAATGAGATTCAAAGTTGGTTGGCACCAGCGGTTCTCGCCGAAGCATTGGAGCTCAAGCCCCATTTCCTTAGCCTGCTACCGAAGTTCAACGAAAATGCCCATGAAGAACCATATGCCTTCCTCCGAGACTTCGAGCTGGTTTGCAACAATCTTAGCCATCCTAGTGTTGGACAATACTACATTAGACTGAAGGCCACCCCATTTGCCTTAGGAGATAAGGCAGCACATTGGCTGAAAAACCTAGGGGTGATATGTACAAACTCGATGCAGTTCTACCCTCTCAGTAGGACTAACCAAATGAGAACGAAGATCGCCAGTTTCGCCCAGGGACCCAGTGAGCCATTCTATGATGCCTGGGATAGGTTCAATGACCTAGTTCAGAAATGTCCCTGCCACGGCATTTCTAAGGTGATCTTAGTCCAGACCTTATTCTGTGGTTTAACCCCGGAGATGTAGGGGTTAGTGATTTTGCCAAAAATAGGTGGTCAAGTTCAACACAAAGCGTAAACTCAGTCGGTGTATTGACCACTCCAAATCTGGACTAAAGTCAAAAATTAACCCACACAATCAATAAAGTAATCAATAGCAAGGATTAAAATTTATTATACCCTACTAACAATGTATAGTGGCAAGCAAGTAGAGGTCGAACACAGGAAACAAAGGTGTAGAGAAAAGACCAAAGTCAAAGCATAGGTCTAGTAACTACTTAGCCAATCTAGTTTTTTTTGTGGGTTTTTAATTTTTAATATTTTTTTATTTAATTTTTATTTTGTATTTTGATTTTTAATTTTCTAATTTTTATAATTTTATATTTTATATTTTTTATATCTTTTTCAATATTGGAATATAAAGACAAAATAATAAAAGACTAGATAAAGTATTTATAAAAATGTGCAAAAATAACCAAAAATTCAGAAATAAAATGTTTTTGATATTTTTAGGATTTTTTACTGTTTTTGTGATTTTTGGGGATTTTTCAAACTATTTTTGGTATTTTTAAATACTGAAACAAGGAAAAACAGTGGAAAATGTGCTGGCTGTGAGGAGAATGGAAATTAAAATTAGCAAACAGCAACCAAAATTTTTCACACTAATTTTCAAATAAAGAGAATAAAATATGGAGTAAACAGGAACTGAATTTTCTATTTTTGGAGTTTTCTACAATTTTATATATTTTTTTGAAGTTTTTGAGTATTTTTAAATTTTTAGGGTTTTTCTTTTGAGATTTTTAATGATTTTTGGACTGACACTAAAATATGGTAAAATAGACACTAGGAAATTTTTTGGAATTTTTAGAGATGATTTAATATTTTTTGGCATTTTCTAAGCTAAACAGTGAATAAAAGGCATGTTTTTGATTTTTAATAAATATAAAAATAAAATAAAATTCAAAACTAAAATTGTGGTGTGGAAGTACAAGTTCCCAGGTGCTTAAGTTCCAATTTTGAGGTTTTTCGGAATTAGAATGATGCTCCAAATAAATAGACAAAGCAGGTACAAATTAAAGGGTTGGAAGGGGCATTTATGCAATTATCCAGAACTTCAGGGGCCAACAAGCAATTTTCGTGCAAAATTATAACTAAATGAAATACTTTCTGGACCAAACAACAAACCAAAAAGCCGCAAGGGGGTTGATTGCAAAATGTTCCCCCACGCGCGTGCAACGCACGCGCCTGGGGAGGATTAACTGGCAAATCTCAAAAGTGCGGGGGCAATTTTGAAAATATTACAAAACTTAAGCTGCCAATGAAAGTTTTTAAGAGTCTGAAATAAATCAAAAAGTGCTGGGTGCGAGTCGCAAAATACCCAGACAATGGGGTGCATCCAACGGCTTGGGCGAGTTTACTAACACCACGTGTCGCTCTCACAGGGCCCGATGACGTTTGGCATGGACGCTTGAGATCATTTCCGCTGATGACGATCGACGGCTGAGGAGGCGCAAGATCTGACGTCTGCTGCTGCTCTGGAGGAGAATCCTTGATCGGACGGTGCGGAGAAGGGTTGGAAGAACACCCCGCGAACTCGGCTGGGCCGAGTTCCAGATGCTCCTCCGGCGCCCCTCCGACCACCTGGACTGATGAGCACGGATGCAAAATGGAGCCGGAGCTCCTCCTCTTCCAGTGACGGCCTCCAAGAAGCGCTTGGAGCGCTGGTGATGATGGGTGGCGCTGGAGAAGGTAGTGCCTCCAGGTGCTTAGGTTCCTTTCAAAATCGACCCCAGATGGGGGTCCTTGGAGTTCTGAAACCTGCCAGAAAAATGGGTGAGGAAGTCGGGGGCAAAGTGCCCCGACTTCGTGGGGTGTTTCACAAGGGGGACGGATCTGTGGAAGGGTGAAGACGGCCGGCGAGACTCGATGCCGGCCGCGGTTGGATCGAGATGAGATTAGGACTATTGAACGAAGATCTTGACCAAGGAAATGCCACTGAGGCTTTTTAACATTGAAACATCAGGGAAAAGGAGGGAAAAAGAGGAAGAAGGGGGCCTCACCCGTGCGTGCACAAGAAGCTCTCCGGCGAGAACTCCGGCGAGGGGACCTGCCTCGATTCGACACCGATTCGTCCCGTTGAAACGCCCTCCGAACTCCTGCTGTCACCAAGAGCCACGCCAGGGGTCCAGGTTAGGGATTTGGAGGTGGAAGAGTGGTCAAAAGTACAAGGGAAGTCGGGGATTCGTTTTGAATCATGGTCGAGAGGGCTCGCAAATCGAGTTGCACCGAGCGTCGTGATGATCCTCTGCCCGAGATAATCACTGGGCGAGCTAGAGGGATTGTAGGTGGACAACTCACGTGAAGACATCGATCAGATTTGGTGAAAGATGCGGCCCCCAAAAATTGTTGAAGATGGGTCAAAGTCAGTCTGACACGCAGTAGGGAGAGGTCAGGAGAGTTGACCAGTGGGTCAACTTTCCTAGTCACCTGGTTGGTCCACGTGGACCAACCAGGAAAATCCCTGTAAAAATTCTTTCTAAAATCTATAAAAAATAGATAACGATTTTATTGATTTTTAATTATAAAACGAAAAATGTTTATTTTTTTATAAATTATTTTATGGTGATTTTTTTTTATTTTTATGAAGTATATTTTTACAAGTTTGCATTTATGCCCTTTATAGGTATATTACCTATGTATTTAAGTATTTTATTTTTATTTTGTACGTTTTAATTTTATTATTTTTATTTAGTATTTTATAAAATCATAAAATACTTTTATATATGTGAATATATTTTAATTTCATTTTTCTGATATAATTTGTATATTAAATAAAATAGAAGTGTATTTCATATAGGTATAAGTATATGTATAATACCTATGTATCAAATATGTACAAGTATTTTTATTTGTGTTTTATTTATATTTTTATTCTGATTTTAATGCTCATAATTATTATAAGTAATATTTACAACATCATAAAAATATAAAATTATAAAAATAATAGATAAATAATAAATTGAATATTTTAATATGTACAGTTATACAATGTGGGTCCAAAACTCAACTTTCAAACCGTAGCTCCGCCAAATGCGAAACCACCACCATTGGATAGATTATTTTATTCTATATACAATTAAAGGTGAGTTTTATGCATTTGGGTTGTCAGTTGTGAGATACGGGTCTGGGAAGTTGGGCTTCTGGATTTTTATTCAGACCATAACTTTTTATCTGTACATTATTTTTCTGTGAAATCAATTTTGTATTTTTCTATATGTGATTATCTACAACTTTCATGTACAAAATTTCTTTATTTGATGTACAAAAAGTGAAACCAAAAATAGGTCCCAAAATGAATAAAGAATGAATAGAAAATATAGGTATTTTATCTGTATTTTGGCCCTTATTTCCCTCTACTTTATTCCTTGCCGACCTATTCATCAGGATGCCTAGGTCTCGGGATTTCGGGTCATAAAATATTTACAATATTTTATTCTTTTTCTTTTCTTTATTTATTCTATAATTTTGGCTTTAATTACAGTATTTTATACACTAATTGAATGCACATACATGAATGCTAAGATGATGATTTTAATGCAATTTACAGGCATTTGCTAGGGTTTTTGGTGCCAAAATGATAGAATAAAGATGATGAAATGTGGATTCATCATCCCCCTATAACTTTACCTTTGCTAGTCCCTAGCAAACACTTATGCAATAAGTGTAAAAAGAAAAAGAAAGAAAAGAAAAAGAAGAACTTGGATTTAGTTCAATTTATCAAACTTGTCTTCACAAAATCAAAGTTTGGAGCTTAAGTCGGACCATTGGAATTTTAGTGCGGGCGGAACCTTAGTGAGAACCGAATTTGAAATCCAACAGTCCCTGAGAATCCCAAAACTCTGTCCAAGTCTTCTCAATAGCCAGGTCAGAAATACTTCAACTCATACACAAACTCTTACGACTATGAATCTGACTCGTACAGTGTAAGTGATGGTGGCTCTCCCCAACTAGAATGACAAAGAAACTGACTTCTCCAGTACGACAACCCAATGATTCCCCAATCCAATGACTCCATCCTCGAGGAGCGGGGTATTCCCTTCTAAGTTCAAGTGGCAACCAGCTCAAGAGGAGGGGGTGAAGAGAAGAATGGACGGTAGCCAGTGTAGCTACCTATCCTTGGATGCAAGACCAGTGTAGTCAAGTCATCCTGCTGCAGGCTCACATGATATGACTTTGGAACTCAAGCTTGCTTATTGACTTTGTACATACTTTGCAGGCTTTTTATTTTTGTACATGCCTGAATTTTTTTTTTTGGAAATACTATATACAGCAGCATTTACATAAGGAGTTTTTCCTCTTGAGCCAGTAGACTACCCCTCTTTTGAAGCTTCCTCCACAGGCGGCGCTGACTAACCAGGGATAGTCTAAAGCTTACTGAGAAGACTCAATCATAGTCTCCACATAGTCAGCGCCGCCTGTGGAGGAAGCTATCTAAACAAGAATGAGAACGATGTATGGAAGATCCTAGAGCAGATGGCAGAAACCGGCAGGTCGCAGGCCACCAGGGCCCATCAGTTGTCTCCCTCAATCCTATCCAACGAGACAACCCGAAGGACTGTAGCGGATCTGACCGAGGACCTCATCCCCAGCATGGGGATGATTGCTAATAAGTTAACCATGGTCGAGCAGATCCATAAGAGGGTCACTGACCTTGAGTCTCTCTCACGTCTACCGAAGCAAGTGGAGGAACTTACTGAGAAGGTAGATAAGATGAAGTTACCTGCCCCTTCTGCACCACCTGTACATGTACATCGAGTCCATCTTGTACAGGAACAGGCACCGGGGCCTCAGAGTGGCTGGGTGGAGGATCAGACTTACACCCAGCAAGACCAGCATGCACCCCCATAAGTGGAGAGCAGATACGAGGATCCTCCGCAGGTTTTCGAGATCAACGGGTTGTGGTACAGCCGTGACCCCGTCAGCAGACAGTCGGGGATGGGGAATTGTCAGCCTCACCGACCTGCCCTAGCTTACCAAGGAAACAGCTTCGTCCCCGCACCGCGCTTTGTTCAGTCTAGGTCCGAACAAGGGTACCAGCCTCAGCAGCACTAGCAGCACCAGCGCACATTTTAGCAGGGCCCGGCACCGTCCCACCAGCAGTAGCAGTATCGGCATGGCCAGTAGGGCCAGTATAGAACCTCGTCCACAAGTCAGCATCAAGCCCAGCCCACCGAATTGGAGTCCCTCACCTTGGCGATCCAGACCCTGTCTGATAGGGTCCAACAAATTTAGAACGATTATCTGGATATGAGAACCGATCTGAATCGTGTCTCTCATTCCCAGGATCAAAAGGTGGCGCCAAAGACCCCAATTCCCGCACAGGTTCAGGCCAACCCGAACAGCATAACCCATGGCCAGAACCGACCTCGTGATCAGGTATATTATTCAGATAATTACTTATCTGAACATGAGATCCTTGCGTATGATAATGTGAATCACATGTCCCTCAGGAGCGGAAGGACCGTGACCATACCTGATCGGGCATGGGCACCAAAGGAAGGAGCCGCCAAGTCTCTACCTGAGGAGAACTTGGAGTAAGAAGAGGAGCAGCACCACCATTACCACTAGCAGAAGAAGAGGGTGTCTGAGTGCTCGAAGCAGCAACCCCCCACCAGCAGAGAGTCTGACGGAACCGATGAAGAGCCCGTACCTTCATCTGAGGAGGACCGTCAAGAAGTCGCGGAAGACGCATCACCGGTTTCGCCTCAGCATTTTTCTTTCAGTCAGAGTCAGAGTCTGAGTCTGTTTAAAATTCCGAGTCATGTACAGAACTCAGTTCCAGATTTCAATGAAAACCTTTCAGTTTCAGAACATGAGTTGGAGTCAATAATCCCTTTCCCCGGAGCTCTCAAGGGTGAAAAGAAGAAAACTAAAAAAATCCAAAAAAATGACCCTGATATGGTAGAGTTCTGCAACAAACACATCAAGGTCGCAATCCCCTTTGACAAGTACGTGGAAATGACCCCTACATTTCAAAAATACCTTAAGGTGAGATGCACACCTAATCGGGTTAGCAGGAAGACCAAAAGCCGTGTTGAGAAACACGTTCTATCAGTAGCCACGACTTGTGCAATAAAGAACTCGTTTCCCAGGAAACGAAGAGACATGGGTGCACACTATGTAGTGAGTCATGTTGACGACATCGCGTTTGCACGCACTTTCCTGGACAATGGTTCCCCAATTAATCTAATGCCTATAGCCCTCTATTAGCGGCTTAATCTTGGACCTCTTAGGAAATCTAGAGCCCTCCTGCAATTTGCTGATAAATCAACCAAGAGGTCCCAAGGAGAATTGAGGAACGTTGTGATTAAAGTCGAGGGGCAGGAATACATGGTGGACTTCACTGTCCTAGATATGGAAACCCCTCGTAATTGGAGAGACTCCCAGATCATCTTAGGCAGGCCCTTCCTCAGGACAGCGGGGGCCTTGTTTGATTACAAGATCGGGAAGATCCAGTTCCAAACTCCAGGCGGAGATGAGGAACTTGAGATGAAGCAGACCAGATGGCAGAGACCGGATTCAGAATCCAGCACCGAGTACTCTTCAACCGAAGCATATTGCGATCATGTAGACATAGTTGGGCCATGGAGACAGAACCCAGCCAGCATCGATGAGTCCCTCCCCTCCGAAGATGATCCCATGCATGGGTCAGTTTGCGAGGTCCTCAGAAACGAGTACAGCTCAGAACTTGCATCGCCCTACATCTTCGATGACTTAGAGCCCCAGTTGGGCCTCTCAATCCTTACCTCTATAGGACAATCGGAAGATGAGGATGACGAGTCGGACGAGGCTTTTGCCGATTGCATGGAAACCTTTGACGATCGGACTCCAGAGTCGAACAACTTGGTGGCAGCAATTACAGAGAAAGATCCAGCCACTTCCAACACCGAGCCAGATTCGATTGAGCCAGATTTCCTAGACGATCACACCATACCTAAGCTCAAGCCCTTACCCACAACACTGAAATACGCCTTCCTTGCAGGTCAGGATAAGAAATATCCAGTCATCATCAGTTCGCGACCGAGGAGCAGGAATCTCGCTTGCTAGAGATCTTGGAGAAAAATCGCAAGGCGATAGGCTGGAGCATTTCCGATCTCCACGGGATAAATCCCGCTCTGTGTTCGCACCATATCTACTTGGAGAATGAAGCCAAACCCTCTCGTGAATTCCAACGTCGTTTGAATCTAAATTTACGAGAGGTCGTGAAGAAGGAGATAGGGTTTTATTTATCCCATCTCCGACTCTAAAAGGGTGGCCCCAATCCATGTGGTTCCGAAAAAGTCAGGAATTCAAATGACCACCAATGAGGACGGAGAGGAGATCGTGACGCGAGTGCCCACGTCGTGGCGCGTTTGTGTGGATTACAGACGCTTGAATGCCGCGACGAAGAAGGATCATTTCCCCCTACCGTTCATTGATCAGATCCTAGAGAGACTAGCGGGGAAAGAGTTCTTCTGTTTCTTGGATGGGTTCTCGGGCTACAATCAAGTAGCCATAGCTCCGGAGGACCAGTAAAAGACCACGTTCACATGCCCCTTTGGTACCTATGCTTTCAGGCGCATGCCCTTTGGGTTATGCAATGCTCCAGGTACTTTCCAAAGGTGCATGATTGTTGTATTCATCGAAATGGTCGGCGAATTCCTGGAAGTCTTCATGGATGACTTCTCGGTCCACGGCGATTCCTTCGATTCCTGTCTTAGGAATCTGGATCGAGTCCTCAAATGATGTTATGAGGTCAATCTGGTGCTCTCCTGGGAGAAAAGTCACTTCATGGTGACGGAGGGCATTGTGTTGGGGGCGCGTAATCTCCAACAAAGGAATGGAGGTTGACCCTGCCAAGGTGGATGTGATCAGACGACTCCAGCCACCAACTAACGTCAAACAGTTGCGGTCGTTCCTCGGGCATGTCAGATTTTATCGGAGATTCATTTAAGGATTTTTTTAAGATTGCCCGACCACTAACTGAGCTTTTAGGCAAAGACATGGAGTTTGTTGTTGATCACAAATGTCTAGAGGCCTTTGAGCTATTATAAGGAATGATCATGGACGCACCTATCCTACAAGCCCCAGATTGGTCTTTACCTTTTGAGATCATGACGGATGCCTCAGACTATGCGGTTGGGGCTGTGTGAGGACAGAGAAGAGATGGCGTCCCGTTCGAAATTCACTACGCAAGCAAAGTGCTTGATACCGCTCAGCGTAACTATACAGTTACAGAAAAGGAAATGCTTGCGGTAGTGTTTTCCTTGGACAAGTTCAGATCTCACTTAATTGGATCCAAGGTTATTGTGTTCATTGACCACACGGCACTGCGATACTTGATGGAGAAGAAGGACGCGAAGGCGCGGCTTCTTCGGTGGATTTTGCTTATCCAGGAGTTTGATTTGGACATCCGTGATAAACCTGGAAAGAAGAACGTAGTAGCCGATCATCTCTCTCGTCTCGAAGATCTTAATACTTCCGAGGATTCACCTATTCGAGACTCCTTCCCTGACGAATCGATTTTTGTTGTCGACTCACTCCCATGGTACGCCAACATCGTGAACTACCTTGTCTCCAAGAAGGTTCCCGAAGATTGTCCCAAGAGCCACATCGACCGACTGAAGTCGGACGCTAGACACTACCATTGGGAGGATCCGATCCTTTTCTTTGAAGGACCGGATTGTGTCTGGAGACGGTGTATTCCTCGGGAGGAATACCAGAGTGTCCTTTCTTTATGCCACATCTTAGAGGCAGGAGGACACCACTCCGGGAAGAGGACCGCATGGAAGGTACTTCAGTGTGGCTTTTACTGGCTGACTCTGTTTCGCGATGCCATCACCTTCGCGAAGTCGTGCCCAGTATGTCAGAGAATGGGAGGAACCGTTGGTTCCAAGGATGAGATGCCTATGCAGCATGTCATCATTTGTGATGTCTTTGACGCCTGGGGCATCGATTTCATGGGCCCTTTCCTTGTTAGCCACAGATTCAAATACATCCTTCTTGCGGTAGATTATCTATCCAGACGGGTGGAGGCTATCCCGACCTGAGCCGCAAACAGCAGGACTGTCTGTAAATTCATCAGAGAGCACATCATCTGTAGGTTCGGGATCCCCAAAATGATGATATCAGACGGGGGTATCCACTTTGAAAATCGGGAGGTAAAGAAACTCCTGAAGGACTACCACATCGAACACCGTGTCGCGAGTCCTTACCACCCACAGACCTATGGTATGGCTGAGGTGTCAAATCGGGAGGTGAAGACTATATTGCAAAATCTTGTCCGCCCAGACAGGAAGGACTGGTCTCAGATTTTGGATCAGGTCCTATGGGCGTATAGGACAGCTTACAAGACATCATTAGGAACCTCCCCATTCCGAATGGTATTCGGAAAGCCATGCCATTTGCCTGTAGAGTTAGTGCATAAATCAGAATGGGCAATTAAGAAGGTCAACTGGAGCACACACCTCGGGCAGAAGCAGAGAGAAATGGATCTGAATGAGCTTGTGAAAGTCAGAAACCGCGCATATGAAAACAGTTTGGTGTACAAGGACAAGGTGAAGCGTTGGCATGATAGATATATCAGACTAAAGACCTTTGTTCCTGGACAGAAGGTATGGTTGTTTAATGCTAGGCTGAAGATCTTCCAAGGCAAGTTGAAGTCCAAGTGGACAGACCATTTGTCGTACGTACGGTGCATGATAGTGGATGTGTCGAGATCTCAGATCTTTTAGATGACGCACCGACATTCCTAGTGAATGGACAACTGTTGAAGCACTTCGTCGAATCCAATGAGCAGTTAGTCCATGTTGAGTAGATTGTATTCATGCGCGAGACAGATTCAGCAGATACACCTCGAGCCGCGTATGAGACCTTGCAGCAGTGAGCTCTAGCCATCAGTAGCATCTTGAAAGATTCAGACCGACTCACTTGTATATATCATCATTCCTGTACATTATGTCCTTTCCCCCCGCGACTCTAGTAACCCATCCCCGCCTCATTAAATCACTATCTTGGACTATACTTAGGATGACCAGATCCTAAATATAAGGGGAATGAGCCACTTGAGTCGGTTCACTGTACATTCTCCATATCACATTGGTCCTCATACTCACTTCCTTCCTATACTTAGGCTGACCTGAGCCTAAGTATAGGGGGGACCGATGCCCGCATTGTATATTCATCCACTTATCTTCTTGACCTCGTCCGCCCCACTTTTTGACTTTCTTCTACACTTAGGTTGTCGGAGCCTAAGTATAGGGGGGCCGGTCGATTTCTATACATTTTTCATTTCTCTTTAGCTCTCCTACGCTTAGCACGAGCTATGTCTTTTTCCTCGCTTTTCATGCTCTGAGGACATAGCACACGCTAAGTATAGGGGGCGTGTATATATTACTATATACTTTACCCATAGCTCGTACTTTCGCGTATTTTCACGTACTTTTTGCAATAATTACGAGTGGGTAAAAATTGTAATAAAAAAACAAAAAAATAGGCTTCTTATTTTCTCTTGCATATCATCATTGCATTCAAGGAAATAGAAAAAGAGTCTTGCATTTACGTTCATCTACATAGCATGCCATCTGCATCTCATCTGCATATCTTGCATACGCAAAGTGAAAAGCTAGTGGGTTTTGAACCTAGTTATGAGTAGATATTGAGGATGGACTTGATTTGACCTTAATCCGCCTAATTTCATAGGAACCTTATAAGAACTAGAGTTAAGATTTCTCAGGTCAAGTGACTTAATTCTTTGAGTCCGCAAGTCTATGTTCACATGTCATCTTGATTAGTCTAAGTAGAATATCTCGTGCACACGCATGATTCTTTTAGATAATGACCTAACTTGGACAAGCACAATGCACGTAGCTCTTCATTGATGAGGTGGTGAGGAGGTAGAATCCTTTAGCTTGGAGAAGCACACGGGTGGAAACATCTGGTCCTCATCTAGGGAGGGTAGTGCATCTCAACCTAGTCTGGCGGTGTTGACATCTAAGGACGGGATGTTGTGGGTTGCAATAATGCTTCAAAAGATGGATAGTCTACTGGCTCAAGAGGAAAAACTCCTGATGTACATGATGCACCTTGTATATAGTTCAAAAATAAATGCAAGAACTCCAAAAAAATCAGACAGGTCCAAGTGAAAATAAAATACCTGTCGGAGTATTTATATTAGCAAGAAGTCTGCAGCTGGATGACTTGGCTACACTGGTTAGGCGTCCCGGGATAGGTAGCTACACTGGCTACCGTCCATTCTTTTCTCCACACCCTCCTCGTGAGCTGGTCGCACTTGAAATTAGAAGGGAATACCCCGCTCCTCGAGGAAAGAGTTACTAGGCCGGGTTATCGAGTTACCTTGTTAGAGGAGGCTGTTTCTGAGCCATTTCTGATGTGGAGAGTTACATTTCACTTACACAGTACAAGAAAGAATCATAGTCATCAGAAATTTGCGTTTGAGTATTTGTTCTGACATGACTATTGAGGAGTCTTGAATAGAAGACTTGTGGAACTTGAAGTCTGTTAGGTCTTAAGTTTAGGTCCCAATAAGGTTCCGCCACACAATTAATCCAAAGGTTGAGTCTAGCACCATTTTCAACTTTTGTTCATGACCTTGGTATGGAACCCAAAATCATTTCACTCTTGCATTTCATTTAGTTGCTCGGGGACGAGCAAGGTTTAAGTATAGGGGGTTGATGAATCTGTGATTCATCACTCTAAAAGTTGAAAATAGAGTCTTGTTCCCGAGTAAATAGCAGCATATTTCCCTTTATCTTGCACAATTAGCAGTCATACATGCATTCATAATATATGCATCTTAGCACTCATATTTGCATTAAATAAGAAGCCAGTTCCACTGTAAAAAATCCACCTATTATCTCCTCAAGAATAAAACACCTTTAGTTAATAATATCAGGAAGAAGGTCAAAGATCTCCTTTGTAAAAGCACCCAATAAAGCCCTAGAACCTCAGGATCTTAGAAGGCCCATAACTCCATCATACAACCTCCAAAATAGGTCTACTCACTTTCAGAATAATACATATCCAAAGACCTTTAAAATGAGACTAATTTCGTCCAATTTGGAGCTCGTAGGAAGAAGTTGGGTTTTTGGGCCTCTTTGTATACTATATATGTGTATATTTGTATTCCTGTACTTTTGTATCATATTTTACCGCATCTCCGTCTTTGGTCAACATGAAACTTGTAGATCTCATTGAGATCTACAACTTTCATGTTTTGAGTTTTTCCAAACTCGGCCTCCTTCTCTCTCTAAACTCATTTCTTCTCGCAGCCACTCACAGTTGGCCACGCGGCGCCCTCTGATTGCGCCACGCGGACCGCTTCCCTTTGTCTTTCCCACCTCCATCTCCAGTCGTTGGATCTCTTCTTGATCCAACGGCCAGCTGCCCTCCACGTACGCCTTTTATTTCCACCGTCTGATCATTTCCCGCCTCTCATCATCACCCTCCATTCGCGCCTCAGCCATATCGCGCCATGCGTCGGCTTGCGTACCCCACGATCATCCCCAGGCTGTTCTATCTGAGCCGCTAGTTCCGCAACCAACCTCAGCCCTTCGATCAATGACTTCTTCACATCCAAGCTGTTCGCCAGCGCCGCTCCCATATCACACCACGTGGCAGATCCACAGCCCTTAGATCGCTCCACCTCGATCTCATCTTATCCGCTCGTGAGCGCCCAAATTCTAGCCATTGGATCTCAAGATCCAACGGCCATCATATCGTCTTCCACCTCCGGCGCTTCTCTCTCCCACGATCTCCACTGCGCCGACCCGTCGCCCCCTTTCTATTCTCGGCCCTACTCCTGCCACCCTCTCCGACCGCCAACACCACCATGATGGAGCCCATTCTTCCCTCATCCTCGCCAGCTCCCTCGCTTCCCACGACTCCCACCAGAGTCGCCCCACGACTTCCACGAACCTCAGCTCGTCACCAGCTACCCCATCACCTTCACCCTATAAATCACCGTCCTCCGACCACATTCATGCCCATTCGCCATTCCCGAGATGTTCCCTGATCTCAAACCTTCCAATTGGTGACAGCAATTGAGTGTTTCTTCAAGCGAGAACGGGCGTCTTCTCCGGTGAGATCCACGGTCATCTACGTCGTGCTGCAGCCTCCTCCGCGAAGCTGCACGAGCTCAGGCCTCTACCGACCTTCGAGCGACGACCTGGAGCTCAAACTTGAGATCCATTCCCCAGGTAGCATCCTTCATCGCCCCTCCGGTCTCTTCTTGTCTTTTCTTTGTTTTTCTCCGATTTAATTCGCTCTCCACCGTCGTTTTCTCGCTCCACCATCATCTCGCCGAGCTCCGCGATGGAGCTTCGATCTTCGTGCTACCATTACTTCCCTCAAACACCGTATCCCACCTTTCACAGACGCCAGCTCCTCCACCTGGGCGAAGCTCGATCATCGGACCACCCTCACTCCGCCATAGACCTCTCATCTCATTCCAGCAACTCCACGAGTAGTCCGCGTGCTTCGGCTATCCTCTAACCCCTTGCAGGTGATACCCCTTTGATTGGCCGGAGGCTCGTCGGAGCATTCTTCGAGCTCCTCCGCCACCGAGCTTCAGCGTACCTCCTCCACTCCTAAGGCCACCGGACGCTTCGCCAGCCATCCCCGCATCTTCCGAGCTTCTCCAGACCCTCCATCGCCCCTCGCCGACGGCTAGAGGACCGGGCAGAGCCAGCCCAGCAGCGTCGGAGCCCCGCCTTCTCCTCCGTAGGTGGCGGAGGGCCGTTGGGGATGACATCCCACAGCCGTTCGATCATCTTGATCGAACGGTCAGAATCAAGCCACGTCGCCATCAGCCAGAGCCCCAGAAGGTCGTTAGATTTCCATTGATCCAACGGTACCCGATTAGCCACGTCGCCTCGCAAAGTAGCCGTAGGATCAGGCGGATCCCACGCATCTGGTCACGCCACGTCACCCTCTTCATCGAGCGTCCATGACCGTTGGATCCTCTTCTATCTGACGGTTGTTGATCATCCACGTCGCCATCAACAGGAGCGAGCCCCTCACCGTTGGATCGATCGATGATCTGACGGTCTCATATATGCCACGCGTCATCATTCCGCAACCGTTGGATCAGCTGTGATGCAACGGTCCAGATCGCGCCACGTCACCCGATCTGAGCCTCTTCCCCGACCTCTAGGCTCGGATCCCCGAAGCTTCTCCGAGCCTCCATCCGAACCTCCAGAGTAGCCGAGCCTCACCCCGAGCCACCGACATTCACCGAGCCTAGGGCACCCCACGTGAGGAGCACGTGCGGCCTGGGCAAATTGCATTGAGGCCCTGGAAGGTTTCTAATTTTGCACTTCAGTCCCTGCAAAGCGCCCCCACGTGAGGAGCACGTGCGTCTGTGGAGAAATTGCATTCCACCCCCATACATTATAGGTAATTGCATAAAGGTCCTTGTTAGCATATTTTATTTTTAGCAATTTTAATTCCTGTATTTCATTTATATCCCTATCTTTGCACGCATATTTAGGCATTCATCTTAATTCATTTTTGAGTTCTAAAAATTGCATTGTGTAGCTTACATTATCCTCTTTATTATGTGACACGTGCCATAATTTTGTAATATCAATGGAATTTTTAATTATTTAATTGCTCCATTTTTGTCATATTTTGCCCAATTTCACCTTTTAATTAATAGTAATTTCTCTGTAACTCCAAAAATTCCCAAAAAATCATATTAGATCTAGATAATTAACTTCACCTTGCATAAAAATTTCATCTCAATTGCACGCATTTCGAGGCCTAAATAAACCATTTAGTGAATTCCTTAATTTATTTTTAATAGGTTCATTTCACATCAAAATTAAGGTCTGATAATTTTCCTGGATTCCTCATTTTTAGATCTATCTAGGATAATTTCTATTCCCAAAAATATTGTGATTTGATATTTATTAAAATTAAATTAGTCAAAATCACCCTGCATTCATTTTTAATTCATAGTTAAGTCATTTAGTGTCAGAAAATTCCAAAAAAATTAAAGTAGCTTAATTACATCATATTTCATCATCTGGCCAAGTTTCATTTTTTTGGACTTCAATTAGACACTTATCTGATTTAACTTTAAAACTGGCCTGATTTACATGAGTCTTGCATAAAAACCAAAAAAGACCAAAAATATTCTCTCTGAAAATCGAACATTGGACATTTGCTAAAAATTCACCTAAGGAGACAGATGCCTCCTTGAGTTCAACCTTGGACTCCCAAGTAAAAAAAGTTGCCACTCGAAATTAAGTGTAAAAACAAAAATTAAAAGTGGTTTTTGATTTGCTCTCGTTATCTGACTGCAACAAACATTAGTAATTAATTTGTACATTAATTTGCCTAAATTAACAAGGGTAGCGGGAGGCGTTATCACCAGGCGAGCGAAGAGAATGGTGGGACTGGAGCTCCTCCGCCGGAGAGGGCGGAGGAGGTGGGTCGGAGATGATCAGAGGTGGAGAAGGGAGGAGGGATGATCGGAAGGTTAGGCGTGGATGGTGGAGTGTTGGCGGAGCTCTAGGAGCGGTCAATGGAAGGTGAAAACGACGGGAGAGGCCTAATTAATTGGGCAAAAATAAAAGAAAAATACAAAGAAGGTCAAGAGGACTTACCTGAGGACTGGCGGAGCGGATGGCCTGGACTGGGCATCGGAGAGGATGCCCGGGTCTTCGCACGTGCTGGGCGGTCGTCCCAGCGAGCTCGAGCAGGGCTGAGCCACCGCATCACCACCGAGATTGGTGATGGGTCAACATCGGAGGACTCGTCATCATTGCTCTATCCGGCCACCTCCTCCTATCATAAGAAGGTAGAGGAGGGCTGGGCGATCCCCTACGTAAAGGTGGACGGCGGTTTCTGGAGGAGGGTGTGAGGTATTTGAAGATGGGGAGTGGCGGTTGGCAAAGTGCAGGCATGGTTTGCATGGGAGATATGGAGTGATTGGGGGAGGCTCGTGGATGGTGGTCGTGTCCGCGAAGAAGGGGGAAGATGGGTGAAGATCGTGAGGCGGTTGGCGAAGGAATAGGTAGACAGAGGAGATGGAGAGAAATGGAAGGGCGGAAGGGTTCTACGAGGTGGAGATCGTGGGGAGAGAGGGGCGTCGTGAGGTTAACGGGTGCGATTAGACTTTGGGCATCACGATCAAAGGGTGGCGGAGCTGCCACGTGTCGCTTTGGAGACGAAGCGCGAGCAAACGGCCGCGATGTGATGGAGGTGCAGATCGAATGTCTGAAAACACAGCAGGAATGTGAGGTCGAGATTTCAGCTCCAAACGATGATCTGATGGCAAAGGTCCTGACACGTGGCGCGAGCAGGAAAAGGCGGATAAGTGCGGTGATGATGTAATCCTGGGGATGATCAGATGGCAGGGGACTAAGGGCGGACGTGGAGATAGTTGGGCCGTTGGATTCAAGAAGAAATCCAACGGCCAGGGATGCGGGTGGCTGATGCAAGGCGGGCGGGCCACGTGGCTCACCCAGAACGGGCCACGTGGCCCAATCAGATTATTCCGATCTTCAAGTTGACTTTTAAAGGAGCAAATGGCCGAATTTGAGAAAACTCAAAACATGATAGTTGTAGATCTCGATGAGATCTACAAGTTTCATGTTGGCCAAAAATGGAAACGAGGTCAACTGAAGACACAAAATATTTTTAGGGGTATTTTTAAGACTAAAAATACCACGAATTTTTGTTTTGCCATTTTTTGTCAATTTTAATTTATTAGGGACTCTGATAATTACAGGTTTTTATCTGGATTTTATTGACATAATATTAAGCAAGGGGGATAAAAATGGAAAATTAAGATGATGAAATTGGGTTTCATCACCCCCCTATACTTAAACTATGCTCGTCCTCGAGCATCAAAGAAAATCAATAAGCTGGATTAACCCCCTTGTGTATGTGAGTACAGGATCCAATCTGTTCAAGTCCACTCAACATTAGAGGTCCAAAATTCTAGAGTTCAACCCAGCCTTAATCAAGAGGCACCCAATTCCTCTAATTCTCCAGACTCTCTCTGATGTACATATAATCTAAAGGATATGAAATTTAGTCTTGACTGCAATTCTGAGATTAGAGTCAAATTGTCACCCAAAGTCTTGGTCCGAGAAAATCTCCTAAGGACCCAATCCTCAACACTAAGGAATAAGTCAAGTCTTGCATCCAATCCACCGTCTCTTTAGTTGTCAGACTTTAAAAAAATGAAGATGGATGGCCAGTAATGGAGGGCATGGGATTGTGTCATTTCTTCTCTCCCTCTCATTGGAACAAGGATTCTCTCTAGTGCCTTTTTACGCAACACATTTTTTCGGTGTTGATCAGTGCGTCCGTCAAGAGAAGTTGGAGTCGTCTGCACTTGTTTTCTTGGGAATACACCGGGGTGTGTCTTTTTTGAGTACCTATCGTACCTTCGACACCCAGACTTGTAGCATTTATAATGTAGAGCCCTTTTTTGGTGCAAGCCCGACTCCTGGTCCTATTAGCGGTGGTCCAAGTGGACACTTTGAAAAGTTTGGGAGCGCTCGCCTTTGGTGCTCTTTGATATTTGACTTTGTGGAATGAGAGCTTTTCTTTGAAATTTCATTGATTTGTATAATTTTGGCTAGCTCCATTGCTTTTACCAAGAGTTGGCGCACACTGATCAACTATTTTTTTCATTTATTTCACACCCTGGCACTTAGGTCAATGTCAAGAGATTAGTATAAGAACCAAGTTCTCATATTGGCTATAATTGCTGACACTCAGGTTTCATATAGCCTTCAAAGATTTCATCCCATCCTCGAGCATCATTATATCAAATCCAAACTTGAATTCCTCATCACAATCCTTCAGGTGAAAAATCAACTCATCTCATCAAAACCGCGGTCGTGCATGTGATGTGCTGATCATATTCTTAATGGTCTGAGACTAAGAATGAAATATAGCATGCAAATCTAAAGATCCAGGGGAATGTGAATGAAAAAGTCTATGACCCTGATGGCTAAGGCGGGTTAACCTAAAATCTCAAAGACCTCATAATACTAAGTTTCCTTGAACATTTTAGATCCCGGGTGGAAGTGTGAAAGTAGAGGATTAATCCAACTCCTTCATTCAAAAACAAAACCTCTTTTTTGGTGACTTCAAGAGATATTAGGACTGCCAAAACTCAATTAAGCATCTGCATTCAGCCAGTATGGATGTAAGTACAGGCCGAAGCCCGTTGCTTGAGGACGGGGCCTTGCGCGATGTCCTCTAAACCATCCAATCTGCTAAGGGTGAACCCTCACTAAACGCGGCTACTTAATTGGGTTTAGTAGTCACTAATGGCTCCTAAAGGATTTTTGGTTTTTCTCATTTTTATGGATTTTAATTTAAAGGTTGAAACACATGTTAGACTCAAGTTTCTTTAAAAAGAGATAGAAAATTTTCAAAACCATGTCACACAAATAAAAAGTTTTCAAAACATTTTCAAAAGATTTTTTCAAAACAAGGAAAAATCATTTTGAAAATATTTTTATCAAAATAGCATAACATAGTATAGGAAAAACCGTGAAAAACATTTGAGTCCACTTAGTCCAAAGAATTTTACTTTAGCAAAAAAGTTTTAAATTTTTCAAATTTTTCAGATTACAGCTAAAGTAAGTATACTGTAAATACGGTATACCCCCCTATACTTAAACTTTGCTGTCCTCATAGCACTAGATGTTACAAGTCCATAGATCCATTTAAATATAGAGAAATATACGAGAGCTAAGAGGGGCTCCCCCTATACTTAGGTTAGAAATAACCTAAGTATAAAGGCAAGGAAAGGAGAGTAGAGAAAATCACGGGGACTCGGGTCCCCCCATACTTAGGCTGAGATTAGCCTAAGTATAAAGATGGAATTTGATGTTGGAGAGACCCAAGGTGAACGAAGAAGAAGGATGGATTTACAAGTGAGCGGATGAATCTACGGAGATGGATGGAGTGACTAAGGCTCTGGTGAGTGTATCGAAGCAAACATGGCTCAATCAAGCAAGCAAGACCCTCAATTTCATCAACTCACACATGAAACCAACCGAGGTTGGTTTATTATCTTGTCGGTTTTATTGGTGATAAAATATTTGATGTTTATGCGGAGAAAAGTGTTAAGTGAAAATCAATGTGTAAACGAGGGTGTTGCTCTCCCAAAACCAAATTTTACTCCATTTTTGGTTGACTTGCAATTAATAGTCCCAGTTATTATTTAAGGTTGTCACTGAATTAAAGTTAGCACAAAATCAAGCAATCGTCGTCTACCGTTCATTCCCATATTCCGTTTAACCTAGGTGATCAAGCTAGGAAAGGGAAATCGAGAAAAATCATGTGTTCGATAAAAACCGTGATCTAGGCTAAGCGAGAAATCATGTAGTGACTTGGTGAAAATACGTGAAAACTTAGTCTGTTTGAAAACCAACATGATATGTATGCAAGTCGATAAAAGTCGCACCTATTATGCTTTTATTAGCGAGGAGGAATATCTTTTAAATTTGGATAAGTGAAGCGAGGCTAGGTGCGTCTTTGATTAATGTGTGTCCTACCTACGAGCAAGAACATAAAAATATGAATTTTAAACTAAGCTCGAAGAGCCGCGTGCCTGGTCCTACGTCGACACTCAAGTGTGGACGATCCCCACACAACCACATATAATCGTTCATTTACAAACGCGAGCCTTCGATCGAAGACCGCTGTAAAGATGGTTATTACATGCAACAATGAGATGCAAAAATGATTTTTTTTTCTTTCTTCACGACGTACTCCAAGCGTGCTTCTGCGGCTTCTCGTAGCGGGTAGCTCCTACTCCTCGCCTCCTTGAATCGTCAAGGACCCTGCCACAAAAACAATGGTTAGAGATCGATAGAGAAGAAAATTTTATAATGCAAGACACATTAACAATCTTGACCTATAAAGAAAAACACTTAATTAAATAAATGAAAATCCAAAAAATACAAGAAATGAGCCATGTCCCCGAAAACGGCGTCATTTGATGAACCGCGAAATCGGCCCTCTAATAGTGTGGAATTAGCACTTGAATATGTCATCGCAGTCGGGCCGAATCGGGTCATCAAAGACCATCTCATTTAAATATTGCAATCAAAATAAGATATTCGTATTTTTACTTATTTTACTTGGCAAGAAACCAAGGTCGAACTCAGGGACACGAGCGTCTCTCGTATTATCTAAATTTTTATCTATTTAACTAAGTGTTGAGTTAGAGAACATAGGTCAATGCATGAAGAATGAGACAAGACAATGCATTAGAACAAAACGTGCATTTTTTTTATTTTTTTATCAAGCAAATGAATTTGATGAAATGCAATGCATACAAGGCCTAAACCATAAATACTTGAGCCATTAAAAATATAAATCAAACAGGGTCAAATATTGAAGCATTCTTCATTCATGTTGCAATTAGGTGTGAGAAACATGGAAATCCAGACACTTAGATAATAAATGATGCATTATGGTTCATAGTGTCAAATCTAAAATATAAGCATGCCATAAGAAAGACAAAGAGAAGAGCTTCGAAATGAAAACTGAAATCAACTCAATTGGAATTACAGTGCTCAAGATATGCATGAAGGAACGCAAGGGCATAACTGAAAGAAAACATAAAAAGATAAATACAAACAGGTCCCTGGGAGGGACTAAAATGCAAATACAAAAACGTTCGAGACCTTCCCTGTAAAATACCCACACACACAGGGGCATTTTTGCAATTTTGAAATCCGCGAGGGTTCACTTGCAAAATGCCCAAGATACGCGTGAGCTACGCGTGATGAAGGACATGTATGCAAATTTGGAGACGTCTGAGGGCTTCTCTGCAAATAACCCAAGGTCGCACGTGACAGACACATGCTTCCCCAGGCTCGGTGAGTGATGAGGTTCGGAGGAGGCCCGGACTGCTTCGGCGAAGGCTCGGAAGATGCGAAGCACTGACGAGGCTCGGAGCAGGCCTGGGTT
The DNA here is from genome assembly GCA_037367405.1 of Ottelia alismoides. NCBI lineage: Eukaryota > Viridiplantae > Streptophyta > Magnoliopsida > Alismatales > Hydrocharitaceae > Ottelia > Ottelia alismoides. The sequence continues at coordinate 281,358 of JAZKJV010006792.1, read as the reverse complement.
ATACAAGCCTGAGGTTCGGACGCCGAGGCTAGGTGCTGCTCTGGATCAGACACATGGCCCATCGTAGTCCGTTGGATGTTGGAGATCCAACGGTATTTGAAGAAGATGCTTATGGCCGACGTGGATTCATCTGGACCGTTAGATAATCCCCTGGAGAGGGTCATCCAACGGCAACTGCTCCTCTCTTCCTCCTCTTTAGTTGGTGGCGGATGCAGAGCTCCGGCGAAGGAGCTCCTCCGCTGCCGCTCCATCTCGGACATGACAGACCTCCTCAGAGCTCCTTGGTCTGTCGTCGAGGAAGCTGGGAGGTCGGGGAAGGTCCAGGAGCTTCTGGAGCGATTCATTGGAGCTCTGGTGATGGCTGCATGGTCAGCGAAGTTGGCTCTGACAGAGCTCCGGCCATTGCGAGTGTTGAAGACCTGCATCGTTAGTAATGCATAGCCGAAGCATAGGGTTTCGTGAAGGGGAATGAGGTGGAGTCCCAGGCGAGTGAAGAGAATGGTGGGACTGGAGCTCCTCCGCCGGAGAGGGCGGAGGAGGTGGGTCAGAGATGATCAGAGGTGGAGAAGGGAGGAGGGATGATCGGAAGGTTGTGCGTGGATGGTGGAGTGTTGGCGGGGCTCTAGGAGCGGTCAATGGAAGGTGAAAACGACAGGAGAGGCCTAATTAATTGGGCAAAAATAGAAGAAAAATACAAAGAAGGTCAAGAGGACTTACCTGAGGACTGGCAGAGCAGATGGCCTGGGCTGGGCATCGGGGACGATGCTCGGGTCTTCGCACGTGCAGGGCTGCCGTCCCAGCGAGCTCGAGCGGGGCTGAGCCACCGCATCACCACTGAGATTGGTGGTGGGTCAACATCGGAAGACTCGTCGTCATTGCTCTATCCGGCCACCTCCTCCTGTCATAAGGAGGTAGAGGAGGGCTGGGAGATCCCCTAGGTAAAGGTGGACGGTGGTTTCTGGAGGAGGGTGTGAGGTATTTGAAGATGGGGAGTGGCGGTTGGCGAAGTGCAGGCGTGGTTTGCGAGGGAGATATGGAGTGATTGGGGGAGGCTCGTGGATGGTGGTCGTGTCCGCGAGGAAGGGGGAAGATGGGTGAAGATCGTGAGGCGGTTGGCGAAGGAATAGGTAGTCAGAGGAGATGGAGAGAAATGGAAGGGCGGAAGGGTTCTGTGAGGTGGAGATTGTGGGGAGAGAGGGGTGGCGTGAGGTTAACGGGTGCGATTAGACTTTGGGCGTCACGATCAAAGGGTGGCAGAGCTGCCACGTGTCGCTTTGGAGACGAAGCGCGAGCGAACGACCGTGATGTGATGGAGGTGCAGATCGAATGGCTGAAAACACAGCGGGAATGTGAGGTCGAGATTTCAGCTCCAAACGATGATATGATGGCGGAGGTCCTGACACGTGGCGCGAGCAGGAAAAGGCGGATATGTGCGGTGATGATGTAATCCTGGGGATGATCAGATGGCAGGGGACTAAGGGCCGACATGGAGATAGTTGGGTCGTTGGATTCAAGAAGAAATCCAACAGCCAGGGATGCGGGCGGCTGATGCAAGGCGGGCGGGCCACGTGGCTCACCCAGAATGGGCCACGTGGCCCAATCAGATTATTCCGATCTTCAAGTTGACTTTTGAAGGGACAAATGGCCGAATTTGAGAAAACTCAAAACATGAAAGTTGTAGATCTCGATGAGATCTACAAGTTTCAAGTTGACCAAAAATGGAAACGAGGTCAACTGAAGACACAAAATATTTTTAGGGGTATTTTTAATGTTAAAATTACCACGAATTTTTGTTTTGCCATTTTTTTGTCATTTTTAATTTATTAGGGACTCTAATAATTACAAGACTTTATCTGGATTTTATTGACATAGCATTAAGCAAGGGGGTTAATAATGGAAAATTAAGATTATGAAATTGGGTTTCATCACCCCCCTATACTTAAACTATGCTCGTCCTCGAGCATCAAAGAAAAGGAATAAGCTGGATTAACCCCCTTATGCATGTGAGTACAGGATCCAATCTGTTCAAGTCCACTCAACTTTAGAGGTCCAAAATTCTAGAGTTCAACCCAGCCTTAATCAAGAGGCACCGAATTCATCTACTTCTCTAGACTCTCTCTAATGTATATATAATCTAAAGGATATGAAATTTAGTGTTGACTGCAATTCTGAGAGTAGAGTCAAATTGTCACTCAAAGTCTTGGTCCGAGAAAATCTCCTAAGGACCCAATCCTCAATACTAAGGAATAAATCAAGTCTTGCATCCAATCCACCGTCTCTTTAGTTGTCAGACTTTAAAAAAATGAAGACGGATGGCCACTAATGGAGGGCATGGGATTGTGTCATTTCTTCTCTCCCTCTCATTGGAACAAAGATTCTCTCTAGTGCCTTTTTACGCAACACATTTTTTTGGTGTTGATCAGTGCGTCCGTCAAGAGAAGTTGGAGTCGTCTGCACTTGTTTTCCTGGGAATACACCGGGGTGTGTCTCTTTTGAGTACATATCGTACCTTCGACACCCAGACTTGTAGCATTTACGATGCAGAACCCTTTTGTGGTGCAAGCCCGACTCCTGGTCCTAATAGCAGTGGTCCAAGTGGACATTTGAAAAGTTTGGGAGCGCTCGACTTTGGTGGAAGCTCTTTGATATTTGACTTTGTGGAATGAGAGCTTTTCTTTGAAATTTCATTGATTTGTATAATTTTGGCTAGCTCCACTGCTTTTACCAAGAGTTGGCGCACACTAATCAACTATTTTTTTCATTTATTTTACACCCTGGCACTTAGGTCAATGTCAAGAGATTAGTATAAGAACCAAGTTCTCATGGCTATAATTGCTGACACTCAGGTTTCATGAAGCCTTCAAAGATTTTATCCCATCCTCGAGCATCATTATATCAAATCCAAACTTGAATTCCTCATCCCAATCCTTCGGGTGAAAAATCAACTCATCTCATCAAAACCGCAGTCGTGCATGTGATGTGCTGATCATATGCTTAATGGTCTGAGACTAAGCATGAATCATAGCATGCAAATCTAGAGATCAAGGAGAATGTGAATGATCAAGTCTATGACCCTGATGGCTAAGGCAGGTTAACCTAAAATCTCAAAGACCTCATAAGACTAAGTTTCCTTGAACATTTCAGATCCCGAGTGGAAGTGTGAAAGTAGAGGATTAATCCAACTCCTTCATTCAAAAACAAAACCTCTTTTTTTGTGACTTCAAGAGATATTAGGATTACCTAAACTCAATTAAGCATCTGCATTCAGCCAGTATGGATGTAAGTACAGGCCGAAGCCCGTTGCTTGAGGACGGGGCCTTGCGCGATGTCCTCTAAACCATCCAATCTGCTAAGGGCGAACCCTCATTGAACACGGTTACTTAATTGGATTTAGTAGTCACTAATGTCTCCTAAAGGATTTTTGGTTTTTCTCATTTTTATGGATTTTAATTTAAAGTTTAAAACACAGGTTAGACTCAACTTTCCTTAAAAAGAGATAGAAAATTTTCAAAACCATGTCACACAAATAAAAAGTTTTCAAAACATTTTCAAGAGATTTTTTCAAAACAAGGAAAAATCATTTTTGAAAATATTTTTATCAAAATATCGTAACATAGTATAGGAAAAGCCGTGAAAAACATTTGAGTCCACTTAGTCCAAAGAATTTTACTTTAGCCAAAAAGTTTTAAATTTTTCAAATTTTTCAGATTATAGCTAAAGTAAGTATACTGTATATACGGTATATCCCCCTATACTTAAACGTTGCTATGTCCTCATAGCACTATATGTTACAAGTCCATAGGTCCATTTAAATATAGAGAAATATACGGGAGCTAAGAGGGGCTCCCCCTATACTTAGGATAGAAATAACCTAGGTATAAAGGCAAGGAAAGGAGAGTAGAGAAAATCACGGGGACTCGGGTCCCCCCTATACTTAGGCTGAGATTAGCCTAAGTATAAAGATGGAATTTGATGTGGGAGAGACCCAAGGTGAACGAAGAAGAAGGATGGATTTACATGTGAGCGGATGAATCTACGGAGATGGATGGAGTGACTAAGGCTCTGGTGAGTGTATCGAAGCAAACATGGCTCAATCAAGCAAGCAAGACCCTCAATTTCACCAACTCACACATGAAACCGACCGAGGTTGGTTTATTATCTTGTCGGTTTTATTGGTGATAAAACATTTGATGTTTATGCGGAGAAAAATGTTAAGTGAAAATCAATGCGTAAATGAGGGTGTTGCTCTCCCAAAACATAATCTTACTCCATTTTTGGTTGACTTGCAATTAACACTCCCAGTTATTATTTAAGGTTGTCACTGAATTAAAGTTAGCACAAAATCAAGCAATCATTGTCTACCATTCATTCCCATATTTCTTTTAACCTAGGTGATCAAGCTAGGAAAGGGAAATCGAGAAAAACCATGTATTCGATAAAAATCGCGATCTAGGCTAAGTGAGAAATCATGCAGTGACTTGGCAAAAATAGGTGAAAACTTAGGTTGTTTGAAAACCAACATGATATGTATGCAAGTCGACAAAAGCCGCACCTATTATGCTTCTATTAGCGAGGAGGAATATCTTTTAAATTTAGCTAAATAAAGCGAGGCTAGGTGCGTCTTTGATTAATATGTGTCCTACCTACGAGCAAGCACATAAAAATATGAATTTTAAACTAAGCTCGAAGAGCCGCGTGCCTGGTCCTAGGTCGACACTCAAGTGGGGACGATCTCCACACAACCACATATAATCGTTCATTTACAAACACGAGCCTTCGATCGAAGACCGCTGTAAAGACGGTTATTACATACGACAATGAGATGCAAAAATGATTTTTTTCTTTCTTCATGACGTACTCCAAGCGTGCTTCTGCGACTTCTCATAGCGGGTAGCTCCTGCTCCTCGCCTCCTTGAATCGTCAAGGGCTCTGCCACAAAAACAATGGTTAGAGATCGATAGAGAAGAAAATTTTATAATGCAAGACAAATTAACAATCTTGACCTATAAAGAAAAACACTTAATTAAATAAATGAAAATCCAAAAAATACAAGAAATGAGCCATGTCCCCGAAAACGGCGTCATTTGATGAACCGCGAAATCGGCCCTCTAATAGTGTGGAATTAGCACTTGAGTATGTCATCGCAGTCGGGCCGAATCGGGTCATCAAAGACCATCTCATTTAAATATAGCAATCAAAATAAGATGGTCATGTTTTTACTTATTTTACTTGGCAAGAAACCAAGGTCGAACTCAGGGACACGAGCCTCTCTCATATTATCTAAATTTTTATCTATTTAACTAAGTGTTGAGTTAGAGAACATAGGTCAATGCATGAAGAATGAGACAAGACAATGCATTAGAACAAAACGTGCATTTTTATTTTATTTTTTTATCAAGCAAATGAATTTGATAAAATGCAATGCATACAAGCCCTAGACCATAAATACTTGAGCCATTAAAAATATAAATCAAACAGGGTCAAATATTGAGGCATTCTTCATTCATGTTGCAATTAGGCATGAGAAACATGGAAATCCGGACACTTAGATAATAAAATGATGCATTACGGTTCATAGTGTCAAATCTAAAATATAAGCATGCCATAAGAAAGACAACGAGAAGAGCTTCGAAATGAAACTGAAATCAACTCAATTGGAATTACAGTGCTCAAGATATGCATTAAGGAACGCAAGGGCATAACTGAAAGAAAAGATAAAAAGATAAATACAAACAGGTCCCTGGGAGGGACTAAAATGCAAATACGAAAAAGTTCGAGACCTTCCCTGTAAAATACCCACACGCACAGGGGTATTTTTGCAATTTTGAAAACCCGCGAGGGTTCACTTGCAAAATGCCTAAGATACGCGTGAGCTACACGTGATGCAGGACCTGTATGCAAATTTGGAGACGTCCGAGGGATTCTCTGCAAATAACCCAAGGTCGCACGTGACAGACACGTGCTTCCCCAGGCTCGGTGAGTGCTGAGGTTCGGAGGAGGCTCAGACTACTTCGGCGAAGGCTCGGAAGATGCGAAGCGTTGACGAGGCTCGGAGCAGGCCTGGGATATCCAAGCCTGAGGTTCGGACGTCGAGGTTAGGTGTTGCTCTGGATCAGTCATGTGGTTCATCGTAGTCCGTTGGATGTTGGAGATCCAACAGTATCTGAAGAAGATGCTTATGGCTGACGTGGATTCATCTGGACCGTTAGATAATCCCCTGGAGAGGGTCATCCAACGACAATTGATCCTCTCTTCCTCCTCTTTAGCTGGCGGCGGATTCAGAGCTCCGGCGAAGGAGCTCCTCCTCCGTCGCTCCATCTCGGACATGACAGACCTCCCCGGAGCTCCTTGGAGGAAGCTGGGAGCTTAGGGAAGGTCCTGGAGCTTCTGGAGCGGTTCATCATAGCTCTGGTGATGGCTGCATGGTCGGCGAAGTTGTCTCCGACGGAGCTCCGGCCATTGTGAGTGTTGAAGACCTGCATCGTTAGTAACACATAGCTGAAGCATAGGGTTTCGTGAAGGGGAATGAGGTGGAGTCCTAGACGGGTGAAGAGAATGGTGGGACTGGAGCTCCTCCGCTGGAGAGGGCGGAGGAGGTGGGTCGGAGATGATCAGAGGTGGAGAAGGGAGGAGGGATGATCGGAAGGTTGTGCGTGGATGGTGGAGTGTTGGCGGAGCTCTAGGAGCGATCAATGGAAGGTGAAAACGACGGGAGAGGCCTAATTATCTGGCAAAAATAGAAGAAAAATACAAAGAAGGTCAAGAGAACTTACCTGAGGAATGGCGAAGCGGATGGCCTGGGCTGGGCATCGGGGAGGATGCCCGGGTCTTCGCACGTGCTGGGCGACCGTCCCAGCGAGCTCGAGCGGGGCTGAGCATCCGCATCACCACCAAGATTGGCGGTGGGTCAACACCGGAGGACTCGTCGTCATTCTATCTGGCTACCTCCTCCTGTCACAAGGAGGTGGAGGAGGGCTGGGTGATCCCCTACGTAAAGGTGGATGGCGGTTTCTGGAGGAGGGTGTGAGGTATTTGAAGATGGGGAGTGGCGGTTGGTGAAGTGAAGGCGTGGTTTGCGAGGGAGATATGGAGTGATTGGGGGAGGCTAGTGGATGGTGGTCGTGTCTACGAGGAAGGGGGAAGATAGGTGAAGATCGTGAGGCGGTTGGCGAAGGAATAAGTAGTCGGAGGAGATGGAAAGAAATGGAAGGGCGGAAGGGTTCTGCGAGGTGGAGATTGTGGGGAGAGAGGGGCGTCGTGAGGTTGACGATGAAGCTCAGTCGTTGGATCTAGAGATCCAACGACTGACAATCGGGCGCGAAAGAACGGGTGCGATTAGGCTTTGGGCGTCACGATTGAAGGGTGGCGGAGCTGCCACGTGTCGCTTTGGAGACGAAGCGTGAGCGGGCGACCGTGATGTGATGGAGGTGCAGATCGAATGGCTGAAAACACAGCGGGAATGTGAGGTCGAGATTTCAGCTCCAAACGATGATATGATGGCGGAGGTCCTGACACGTGGTGCGAGCAGGAAAAGGCGGATATGTGCAGTGATGATGTAATCCTGGGGATGATCAGACGGCAGGGGACTAAGGGCGGACGTGGAGATAGTTGGGCCGTTGGATTCAAGAAGAAATCCAACGACCAGGGATGCGAACGGCTGATGCAAGGCGGGCGGGCCACGTGGCTCACCCAGAATGGGCCACGTGGCCCAATCAGATTATTCCGATCTTCAAGTTGACTTTTGAAGGAACAAATGGCCGAATTTGAGAAAACTCAAAACATGAAAGTTGTAGATCTCGATGAGATCTACAAGTTTTATGTTGACCAAAATGGAAATGAGGTCAACTGAAGACACAAAATATTTTTAGGGATATTTTTAAGGCTAAAAATAACACGAATTTTTGTTTTGTCATTTTTTGTGATTTTTAATTTATTAGGGACTCTGATAATTATAGGACTTTATCTGGATTTTATTGATACAACTTTAAGCAAAGGAGTTAATAATGGAAAATTAAGATGATGAAATTGGGTTTCATCACTTATATACTTTGTAGGAAATATGTAATGATAACAATAAACCATGAAGAATTCCTACATATATTATTAGATTATACGTATATTTTGTATATCATGAACATTTAGTAGACCGAAATTATATAAACAGGTATGTGTTCACCGCATATACAACTCTTTTTATTTGAATTATGGAATTCATACGTGACCTATCAAAATGCAAATTTACACCAACAACATTTTTTTATTATATATATTCTTAAATGTTGATCTTTTTTTCTTTTTTTAATGTATTCATTAACATTGTTATTCCATTTCACACCTGACGTACGTGTAAACTTAGAACGTACTCTATGATGACTGTAAAGTTATAGCTTGCTATTAATCAGAACTCTTAATTATGCCAATAATAATAGTATGATATTCTATAATATTACTATTATTGTTGTTTTTAAAATTTGTATTCATATTATTTTTCGTTTATTCCTTTTTTAACGTCATTAGTTTCAAAGTTAAAGTTTATACAACCAAATTCTGAAATTACCCTATTATTTAATAATTCGCCGTAATAGCTACATCATTTTTAATTAAATCTGAAAGCAAATACGAAAATAAAACTCTAGCCCATCCAAAGCGCGGGTTCAGACACTAATTATTATTATTATTATTATTATTATTATTATTATTATTATTATTATTATTATTATTATTATTATTATTATTATTATTATTATTATTATTATTATTTGCATTTCATCTTTCTGTTAAGATGAAAAGTGTCATATTTAAAAAATTAATATATACGGATATGCAAATATTTGATATGCGTCACAACAATTAATGGTATTCGTCACAGGAGTCAACAATATACATTGGAATTTCCAACAAATACATATTAACTGCAAATATTATTCACTATTATGTATTTAAGATCAAGTATTTTGTACGAAACGACCACCGTTGCAAATCCATTGATACTATATTTCGAGCAAAATAACATCAAAAGAAATCGTAGCCGTATTTCTTTCTATAGTGTAATTCTTCTCTCCTACTATATATGTGTGATCATATTGGATCAAGGTCCAAATATTTCCTACTATATTTCATTTGATCATATTGGATCAAGGTCCATTAGTTATAGGCTCACACTCGAGCCACACAAGGCCCAATTAAAATATAGTTCACTTCAACAAATTTATCACGCATGAGTAGTAGTTTGATATTAATTGTTATATCGTTTGAAGTAAAATTTCTACCAATGAAAATTATTCGTTGCTAATTATATTTAGTTTTTTAACAGATATCATAATCATTACTATTTTAAATATAATAGTTGTAAATCAGCTACACCTCGAATCAAATTCGAGGGTATAAGAAATGTCTACTGTGCCCAAATTCGATCTTTAAGTTGACTTCATGAATTATCGAGGAATCTAATTCCATGCCTTATTCATGAAGATTGAGATGAAATGGAAGTTGACTTTCTGTCTTATTAGTAATATTCCTGTCATTTAAAAAAGCATGCTGATTTGGTGAGATGACTCGTTGAAGTATTGGCTTTAATATAGTTGCTAACAATTTTGCTGTCTTTGTATATAGTATTGGTAATACTAATTGGTCCAAAATCCTAGGAGAATACACTTTTTTTTCTTTGATATAAGAGCAACACATGTTGTATTTATGTTCACATCAATCCTTCCTGACTGGAAAGACAATTGAATAGTTCGGTTGATTTCTTCATCCAGTAGCAAGCATTTTCTCTGAAAGAATAAAGTAGGGCAGTTGTCGTGATCTGGACTCTTAAGCAGGAACATTTTGAATAATACAGTACATATTTCTTCCTTTGTGGGAATAGATTCAATGAATTGTAGTTCATTGTCTATATTCTTCTATGCATCCTCGTATATCCTTGGAAAATTATCAACATTGTCAGTTCTATAGAATTGTTGGGCAAAGTGCTTATAAAAGGAGCCTTCAATTTCATGCCTATTTACTATGTAGGTAACATCATCTAGTCCGATCCAGTTAATCGGATTTCTTCTTATCCTGTTGAGCATATATAAGTGGTAAAAGTTAAAACATTGTGTTCATGTCACCAAAGCTTAACAAATGATGCTTCGACCACTAGAACTAGTTTATTTCTTCAATATGTTAGAGATGAGCATGTTCATCTTCAAGCTTCTTCAGTAGCACTGTAGCAGTTAGTAATGGTACATGATCTGATAGGATTTAGATTTCATTTTCCACCTCAATATTTCTTATCTTTCACCTTCTAACTTCTTTTGCAGCCCATATGGTTAACCTCTTCTCGGCCACCATTTTCTTTTGCAATGAATTTCTCGACCTGGACTTATTCCAACATTCATTGAGCTTTGTAGGGAAATCACGTTCCTCTAACTGCCATTCCTCAAATCTCCAAGGCTTGTATTTACTTGTACTAATCCTTTCTATTTTGAGCACTATTGGTGAGTTGTCATTTTGAATTGGTACTAGGTGAAGGACTCATGCATTAGGGTAGTTGTTATTCCAATCTGGTGTCGCAAAGGCTCTGTCCAACCTTTAACAAACTGATTGAGGTGTCTCTTATTGGTCTAGGTGAGCTGGTCCGGCAAATCCAAGGTCTATCAAGCTGATACAATGGCAGAATATATCTAGGAAGGAGAGTTCATAGGCTGAGCTGTTACTTCCTCCAAGCTTCTCTTTGTGGCTTAGTATGGTATTAAAATCTCCAATGACTAGTAGCTTAGTGTGTAGGGTCGAGGCAAATGCTGTAACATCTTCCCAGAAAGCCCTCTTCTCAGTGTGTCTTAGAGTTCCATAGATGCACATTAAATGCCATATTTCACATCCGATTTTATGAAGTTCAACTGGAATGTATGCTTTCGTAGAGTTAATAAGACTAATGCTGGTGTACTTATGAAATAGTGGAGCAAGTTCTCCCGACTTCCCTCGAGCATCAACCGTATAGTAATTATTTCCTCTAATCCCTTTCATGACCCTTTTCAATTCATTGTCATTACAATGAGTTTTCGAGATGAAGTATCACAAGGGAGAAGTTGCTCTTAGAAGACTTTTGAGGTGTCGAACTCTACAATTCCATGATAATATACTCATTGGTTCTCTTGCAGCTGCTGGGGTCAGCTGCAATATCCCCATAGGATTTTTGACAGGCTTATGATGTTGAAGCTGCGAGATATTCACTTTTGCTCCTCTTTTTTGCATAATCTTCACTTTCTTCCATTTCTATGTTGGGTACCACCCTTTTGATACATGCTTGTTGCAATTGTCTGCCATTCTTAATATTGTCCTCAGTTTTGATCTTTTTTTTTTTTTGAGCACTCGATGGGGGAAAACCTTGATGGTCAGTGAATGCTCTCTGTTGTGAGGTAGGGTAGGTGACGATGTCCATGGAGGGGCTAGGGTCCAGATGGATCAAAGTAATGTCATTTTGGTTTGTGGGTTCGTCCGAGGGGAGGTTATTTGCTATGGGGAAAGTTTGAAAGTGAGATGTTTGCTGACAAAGCCTTTGATGGTCTAGGACGAAGGTTGTTTAAGTTAGTGGAATGGTTCATGGGAAGGATTGGCGAGGCTGGGACTCCAAGATATGTAACCGATCAGGTCTCATGATCCTCGCTCTTGGGTCAAAATCATCTTGGCTCTCAATATCGTTTATCGCTACATAGTCTCTTTTAGTTTCCTCCTCTAATGGAGATTTGCCGCTCTTGCGCAAGACGATTCCTTTATCATTATAACCAAGGAACTCAAATTTATCATTATAATGTATCTCAAAGAAATAAAGCATAATGTAGAAACAAGTAAATTACTCTAAGTAAAACTTACCCTGCCTTGTGCAAGTGTGACGACAAAAAGTTTGATCTCCTCAAAAGTCGCTACTGTTGTGGTTGCTACTCAGCTACACCAGTTGGGTTCAGACAAGGGTAACATAAAAAGCAATTGCACAGTAACGAGATAAACATTAATCACTAAGGTAGGGGTAAGCAAGACATGTATACTGAACTCTATCTGATGATATATCAATTATTGTAAAGACTGGATTACACCAAGTTATTCTAATTACATTGAATCACATGTTCACTGATTTTATTAATTTAATTAATAATCATTTGACTATCACATTGACCTTGATATTTCCACCTATGCGGGAACTTGTAGTTATGTTGAGTAAACCCTCAAGGACCTTTGTTAATCTAAAAAGGAAAAGATCAATACCCAAATCCTCCAACTTCAAATCCACATCCCGAGACATCTCTCACAATGCCACTATTTGAAGTAAAATTCGATGCGGCCCCAAGTCTTAATATCATTTATAAGTGTGAAACCAAAAAAGCCAACAATGTCACCTACCTACTTTGTCGAGCGACTTTAGATGCAACTAGGCTACTAGGTGCAATACGTCACTCAACTCGTCCGTTGAGGTCGCGGCCTTCATGGTATCTACCAGGGGCCCAAGCGTGCATGCCCAATCCCTTACGATGCCTACTCAGTCTACCCAATCATCAAGAGATGATAATCATTATGATCAACAACAATACTATTAACTTATTGAAAATGTGAATTAGCTCAGGCTACCATTATATCGAATTAACCATAACTCAATTATAGCTTTACCTCATTAGTACCCTCACGAAAGTACATTTTATTCTTTTTATCCACTAGGGAAGATCCTAACAAGATCGATACAATGCCTAATATGAATGTAATTTGTGAAGAAATATATAACAAAGTAGTTTTAGGTGAAATTAGTCTACTAAAGTCCGTCCACCACTAAATCATAAGTCCAATGCTCAGATGTTAATTTCTTTAAGTACTCCTATCTTTTTTGCACGCATCATAAATAAAGGGTTTGAAAACTAGTTAGGTGAATAATCAGATTCTCAAAGACCTGTAATGGTTGAACACACACCAATATACGGGTTTAATATCGTGAATTTACATGGCAAGTTATGCGGTATAAATCCACAATTGGTTGGGTCGTAATGCAACATTATGATGGATTGTATGTATGCTAGGTTCGTCATAGTATATCCCAACAAGAGGCCTATATTCTATTACAAGTATGCAAAGATATATACCAACCTCAAGAGAAATTCCAACATTAATTCACATGCTTTATGATACATGCAACATTCATCTTGCATTATAATAAGGTTAATTTCGAATATGCCACATTAACAAGCTCCTGAGCAATTTCCTTTTGCAAAGTTGGATATTTAAGGATTTTATATTCTTAGTCAAGTAAAGTAAATCATAAATCTATTATATGAATGATCCGCGGTTGTACATGAAAACAAGTAATCATACATTTACATGCTCATAGTTAGCCTTTCAATTTGACAAATATCTATTATGTTACATGCTCATAGTTAGCCTTTCAATTTGACAAATATCTATTATGTTATTCTTGATCAAAGGAAAGACTTCTTGTTTATTATGCATGAATACCCAAAACTAATATGCCATGTAAGATGCCCGCCCCATGATCTGAGTTACATGTTTACACAATACTCGCAATGTTGTGTTTGTTATAGATCGCATTAGGTTCCTGAAAATGAGGAAAATATTTCAAGTTTCGAATGACATTCACATTTTTAATAACAAACCACAGAATGACAAATATCAACAAATTCACATTTCCATTAATTTCCATATATATTTACACGTAACAGAAGAAAATGACATCTTGTACATGTATCTCAAAATATAGAAGAGAAAGAAAAGCAGTTACATTATCATGTACAAAAACTCTAGTATGCATGCCATCGATAGTAACTTCGGAAGCTCAAGGTCCAACTATCGGACTACTATAATACAGGTGCTTTACCTATCATTCATATTGAGAACAAGAGAAATGTCAACAAAAGCTGAATACAATAAATTTATTAAGATAATATAGGTATTTCAATGGTTTCAAAAAACAAGTAGTTAGGATTTGACATTTAAATCTAACAAGCTACTTGTGTGGAAATTAGTTTTCAAGTTATTTTGTATGTGAATACCATGTTCACCCATCACCCCTTAACCTTTCATATATAACATTTTCATTTATTCATTACATAATCCATATCTAGGTTATCATCTTTTTATCACATATAACTAATATTGTTGGATCATGGGATTGTAGATAATGAGTCTGTGAACTTGATATTTATCTTTGTTTAATTTCTCAAGCCTAGTGGATAGTATGTGATCTTGGTCAGAGTGTGACCTCATACTATGAATCTAAGGCGTGAAGAATATCTTAGATTTGGGGTGCCTCGGTAGGGATGCATTAGAGTATAATGCATCCTAATTAAGTTTCTAACACGTCCACTAGCTCCTTCTAACATCCATAGTAGTAGTTCTAAATTCTGATTTAAATGTTGGTGATTGATAATTGATGATGATTGATGATTTCTGTCTCACGATCTTTTCTTTGCCAGACTTACTGGCGGTATAGTAACCAAAACTCAAGAATAGTACCGAACTAAACTGTAGCCAAATTGAAATGTAACCAAGCCCAAATGTAACTGACTACGTTCTTTTCTTCGCCAAAACCTACTAGAGGAACAATAAGCAAAGCTCAAGAACAATACCAAACTTAATTGTAATCAAACTCAACTGTAGCCAAATTCAACTGTGTCCAAGCTCAAATTTAACTAACAACGATCTTTTTTCCATCAAGACCTCCTAGGAGAATAGTAGCCAAATTTCAAGCGGTGGGGAAGCATCCTAAGAGATTCTTCTGTCTCGCCCTCCCATTGGAAGAGAGAGGGCTAGGTACACTCCAAAAGTACGCCCCAGAGACAGTTGGGAGAGACTTTCTAAACTATATCACACCAAAACTGGCCCGACCGGTACAGAAAAAAAGAGCTTGAAAAATAAAACCAAGGGTCATCCTGCCTAGGTACCCTACTGAAACATGAATCCCAACGAAGCATAAAACAATGCAAGCTCATGTAAAAAACTTACAAACGACTGGGATTCTAGACCCGTGCACTAGGCGATCGCTGCCCTAACTGGGCTTCCTATCTCCCACCTAACTAAGGGTCATCGTGCCCTCGCACATTCAGGTTTAAGGGTCACCATGACCGACCCTATTAATTATCAACCAATTGATTTACCAACACTTACTTGATTTCTCGTTCTTTCTTGATCTCTGATGTGGTTAACTATATAGATCTAAGCATATGGTCAATTACCTTATTAATAGTTATCAATAATTAGTAGATTATACCTAAAGGATGATTTCATGAAGATTATCAATCCTTGTGGTCACAAGTTATCATTTTTTTCAATCATAAGATTTGAAGTTACTCATTGGATCTTGATCTAAGGTCAACTCTATGCTAGATTACCCAACTCTTTTCTTCTTTAGCTCATGAGATTTAGAACTACTCAATAGATCAGAATTTAAATTCAATGATATACAAACTTCTCAATTCTTTTATATTTTTAATCATGAACTTAGTAACTAAATAAGTGATCTCGAATTAGGTTTAAGAGTATGTTAATCACCCCCCGAGTCTATAAATTTTAACATGAAACAATGGTAAATTAATGATCCAAAATTAGGTTTTAATTGTATGTTAATCACCATCAAATTCTTCATTTTTCAAGGCATGTATATAATGATATGAAATTAGAACTAAATTACAAATCAGGAAATTTTTTAGAGTAGAACATTCATGCAAGAATCTCCAAGTTTTCACCTCTAAATTTCCAAGAACAGGGCTCTAAAATCATTTTTGATCTTATACTTAAATTCACAAATCAGGAGATTTTTAAGAATAGAACATTCATACAAGAATCCCCAACTTTTTATCTCTAAATTTCCAATAACATGGCTCTATAATCAATTCTAAACTTAGAATTAAATTCACAAAATAGAAGATTTTTAATAAGCGAACATTCATGCAAGAATCTCCAACTTTTCATCTCTAATTTTCTTAGAGTAGGGATCTAAAATCAGTTTTTAACTTAGACTTAAATTCAGAAATCAGGAGATTTTTAAGAATAGAACATTCATGCAAAAATCCCCAACTTTTCCTCTCTAGATTTGCAAGAACATGGCTCGAAAATCGGATCTGAACTCATATTTAAATTGACAAATCATGAGAGATTTTTAAGAGTATAACATTCATCCAAGATTCCCCAACTTTTCATCTCTAAATTTCTAATAACAGGGCTCTAAAATCAGATCCAAATATATACTTAAATTCACAACTCATATTTGTGTAAAAGTACACAAATGACAACAAAGGAGGGGTAGAATTATACCTTTGGAATCTCCAAGTTTTGAAGATCAACTTAGGATTGAGCTTGCTTGCAACAAGGCATGCAGCATCTTCTTGAAATTTGAGCTACAAATGCTTCAAGATCAGTTGCTTATTAAACAATTTGAGCTTCAAGTGGAGTAGTAATTGGCTGAATATAGCAGCTCCAAGAATGGTGTTGGCAGCAACTGCTTGTGAGGGAGCTCTAGGTGCTCCAAGAGGCAACCATTGGCTAGGGGTCAAAGCTTCCAACAGTAGCACCTGCAAGGCTGCAAGGGAGGAGCAACACTCCTGATATTGGAGCTTCAAGAAGCTACTTGAGCAGCAGTTGAATGGCTCCCGCGTTTGGAAATTTGAGAGAGAAAGGGAGAGAAGTTGGGAGAAAAAGTATAGGGAAATAAGAGTGGGTTTAGGGTATTATAAATAACGAGAGGGGATCCTTGGAGGGTTGTCAAGTGGACGAAGAAGGGAAACCAAGTGAGGGGGTGATTGCTTTCTTTTATAAATTTTGAATTAAACTTTTTATTTTTTTTAAACCTTTATCTTTCTCTTCCCTATAATACCAAGTCATAAGTATCTACACCATGAATCTCTGATTCAGATAATCAATGGCTAGTTTGGACAATCTAAGCATGATGATCAAACGATATAAATTTCAAACTTTTCTGATCCAAAATGGATATAGAAATTGATGAAATACAATATTAATTTTTGATCAAATTTTATGATTTTAAATTATCAAATGACCTTCGATCGATGAACGGTCAATTTCGTTGGTCTTATTTCGTCGAATAAAATTTTATGGTGGTCTTAGATTATTTTTACAGTTTTTAATTGTGTCTTGGCTTTTCTGGTGGTATACTTTATGGTACATTGATTTTTGATCGATTGATAGTTTTATCGGGTTAAATGGACCATAATCGCGTCAGGTTCAGTTTATTATGATTTGGATGTCACAAATATAAAAACCTCAAAGAAAGTCTTGTCCTCAAGACTCGGTTCAATGTCACTAGGTGTGTTATCTAAGTTTCATCTTGCGATAAAAACTTCAAAGGGTTTTGAACCCAAAAAAACTTCAAAGGGATAACAAGTCATATTCCTTTAGCAATCTATATAATTAATATGGCTTGTTTTGACAATTACCTGAAAGAGTTGCGGGTATCGTGCCCACATGTCTACTTCGGTCTCTCATGTTGCCACTTCGACACCATGTTGAAGATTTTTAAGAATCGAACATTCATTCAAGAATCCCCGACTTTTCATCTCTAAATTTCCTAGAACAAGGCTCTAAAATCAGTTTTGAACTTAGACTTAAATTCACAAATCAGAAGATTTTTAAAAATAGAACATTTATGCAAGAATCCCGAACTTTTCATCTTTGGATTTGCTAGAACAGGGCTTGAAAGTTGGATATGAACTTATACTTAAATTAACAAATCATGAGATTTTCAAGAGCAGAACATTCATTATTTTGAAGCTTCCATGGCTAGGGGGCAAAGCTTCCAATAGTAGTAGCTGCAAGGCTGCAAGGGAGGAGCAACAGCTCTTGATCTTGGAGCTTCAAGGGGCTACTTGAACAGCAGTTGAATGGCTCCCACGTTTGGGAATTTGAGAGAAAAAGGGAGAGAAGTTGGGAGAAAAAGTAGAGGGAAATAAGAGAAGTTTTAGGGTATTATAAATAACAAGAGGGAGCCTTGGACGATTGTCAAGTGGAAGAAGACGAAGGGAAACCAAGTGAGGGGGTGGTTGCTTTATCTTAGAAATTTTTG
Source organism: Ottelia alismoides (assembly GCA_037367405.1). Classification (NCBI taxonomy): domain Eukaryota; kingdom Viridiplantae; phylum Streptophyta; class Magnoliopsida; order Alismatales; family Hydrocharitaceae; genus Ottelia; species Ottelia alismoides. Next base: position 263,303 of record JAZKJV010006792.1, on the reverse strand, counting down.
AATTAAAATTTTTATTTTTTTAACCTTTATCTCTCTCTTCCCTAGAATACCAAGTCATATGTACCTGTACCATGAATCTTTGATTCAGATGATCAATGGCTTGTTTGGACCGTGTGAGAATGATGATCAAACGATATAAATTTTAAACTTTTCTGATCTAAAATGGATATAGAAATTGACGAAATGCAATATTGACTTTTGATTAATTTTTGGATTTAAATTGTCAAACGACCTCCGATCGATGAACGATCGATTTCCTTTGTATTATTTCGGCGAATCAGATTTTATGGTGGTCTTAGATTATTTTTACAATTTTCAATTGTGTCATGACTTTTCTTGTGGTACGCTTTACGGTGCATTGATTTTTGATCGATTGATAGTTTTATGATATTAAATGAACCATAATCGGGTCAAGTTCTATATATTCATATCTGAATGTCACAAATATTAATTTCTATGTTAGTCTATGTGTCGGAAAATAAACTAAAGAATGAAATAAATGAGATACAGTGATGAAATGCAAGCAAATTAAACAGAGAAGATGATGAAGTTTCGGATCTGTGATTATATATTTTCAATCCTCAATTATGTGGTCAATACATCTTTAAATGAAATCACAGATCGATGGACATTAAATCTAGAAAAAATTATCAATTTAACTTTATGTTGCAGGCTAAAATAGTTGTTCAATGAATAAGAATCCTACAAACAAAGAGAGATAAATTATAATTCTCAAAGAAACCGGATCTCTAAATTTCCTAAGACATATTCCTAAATGAATGATCAATAAATATAACAATTGTCCTTGATTAAGCCCCTGCAAAAATTAATTCCCTGATCGATAATTTTCAATCATTACAAGAGAATTAATCTAGCAAAATACCCTCAATCGGGTCCCTGTAGAATAAATAAATAGTTTTCTCAATAAAATAACACAAATCTGTCGCAAATCAGCCTACACAGATTATTAGAGTTCTAATAATAATCATCAATAACAAGCATTCGATCTGTTCGCAAAATATCTAGAATGATAGAGCATGAAATATCTTCAAAAAGACATATTGTGCACTAAAATCAGAGTTCAAATGAGAAATATATGCTGAAATTAAAATCCATGGACTAAAACATAATAAAAATAAATTTATTTCTTCAAAAAGGTCCCTAGAGGGACTTATATGCAATATAAGAAACCTGTTGGGGTTATAGTGAACATTTTCCAAGGTGCCACATGCGGGGCACGTAACTCTGTTGGGCGGGTGATGAATCCCCATTTCATCACCTTTATTCTATCATTTTGGCCTTAAAACCCTAGATAATGCATGTAAATAGCATTATTTGTACCAAATAATATTCATTATTTATTGCATTTATTGTGTAAATAATATTATTTTTACGACCAAAATTATAGAATAAAGAAAAGAAAAGAAAAAGAATAAAATACCAAAGGTATTTTATGACCACAAACCCTGAGACCAAGTCAAGAATTGAATTGATCGACAAGGAATAAAGTAGAAGGAGATAAGGGTCCAGAATACAATAAAACCAAATCTTTTATTCAATTCAATAAAGTATTTTTGAGACCTATTCTATTCTTTATTATTTATTCATAAAATAAAAAAACCTTTTACATGAAAGTTGTAGATAATAATATATAGAAAAAAATTGAGTTTGTATAAAAATAATACACAATGTACTTTTATACTCTGAATATGATTCCAAAATCCCAACTTCCCAGACCCATAGCTATCAGATAAAAACTCAAAATGTATAAAAATCACCTTTAATTGTATATAACTTTTGATAAGGTATTTAATGGAGGTGGTTTCATAATTTTTTGGGTGAAGGTGCGAAAGTTAAGTATTGGACACCTATTATACAGTATACTTGAATAAAATATTCAATTTATATAATCTTTATTATTTCTACGATTTTATATTTTTATATTTTTTAAAATATTATTTATAATATATGTATATCTTAAAACTATAATAAAACCACAAATAAAACATAAATAAAATAAGTCTATATAAATATATAAGTAAAATACCTATGCTAATACTTCTAAATAAATAAAAAGGGAATTCATTTTTTCTTTATTCTTTTATATATTTATCCTATTGTAAATATCCTTTATATTGTACTAAAAATATACAGATAAAGTAAAACCAAAGAAAATACATTAAAATAAAATAATGTATAAATTACATAAATAAATATACAATAACTATACATATATAATTTATACCCCTATTTATTTAAGTGTACAAATAAATTTATACACGTAAAAATAAGTTATAAATATATAAAATAAGAGAATAAAATAATAAATATAAAATAAAAAATAAAAATAAAATAGCCAGAACATAAATAAATATACCTCTAAATATACCCCTAAAAATTATAAACATTTTTTATTTTATTATAAAATTAATAAAATCGTTAACTATATTTAATTAATTAATTTAGAATAATATATACAGTTTTGTCATGTAGCGATTGATTTGGACCAATCAGGGCCTAGGGTTTGCTAACCCCCGGTCAACTCCCCCTAGCGCCTCTGCTCCCTAACAATACCATCTAATTCCCCATGTTCTTCCCTTTTTCATGGGAGTTTCATCAATCCATCTCACCCAGTCTTCACAACACTATCAAGATCAACCATCATTGATCCACGCCATCACTTTAGATCCCTTGTACATAAAATCGATTCCTCTAAATCCCTGGGTTAATAAGGTTGCTCCACATGATTATAAATAAAAACCTCCTTCTTCCTCTTCATATTTGGTCATTGTTCCGAGCTTGAGAGCCCCTACACCTTGCTCTAGAGAATACCCCTGTGACAGAGGGAGTTCCCTTGAGGTCTGGAGCGGCTCGCGGAGGAGGAGGTGCACCAACGGTGGATCGTCGGATGCCTTGCTCCCTACCCTCTCCGGTCAGGTATAAGAGTTGTTCTTTCACACTTTTTAGATAGGAATTAATCTTTGCTTTTTAATTATGAAATTAGTATAGTGTTTAATTCCTCATTTTAGTATAAAATCACTAGGATCGTAGTTCACCGGAGCTGAGCTCCGACGAACTCCATTCACCGATCCACCATATTCCGACCCTCCATGACCACCTCACTACTTTCCCCATCACCTGCTCCACGTTTTCCCCTACTTAGATCAACCTGCTCCTCGCCCGAGCAACGAATTGAGGTTTCATTTTGTCGCAACGCCGGAGACCTCACTGCCATCTTCATCTAGCGTCGATTTTATCCAATAAACATCCAGATCCCTTCACCTTCGTACAGTCGTGCTTTCTAGCATCTTTACAAGACTGTATGGGGGCATCTAAGCCCTAGTCGAAGCTTGAGAGCACGCTCCAGGTACCTAAGAGCTCCAGGCCTTCATCGATGAGGCCCGATGCCATCGAGCCTGCCAGCAGCTGTAGATCGATTCCAGGATCATCACAAGCCCTTCAGCAGCAAGATTGGAGGTTGGAGGAGCGAGATTTGGCCGATCAAAGGTCATCCATCTCATGTTCTTCCCACATTCTTCCAGCATGTCCCGGAGTCGTTCGATTGAGCCCATAGGTCAGGTAGAACAGGCACTGTTGGAGGGTCCCTACAGTCAGCCGTCAGATCTCATCCGAGATCTAATCTTGGCCATTCAACGAGAAGCGTCATCAAAAGGTCATAGCCATCCACGTGGATAAGTGAGGATCATCGCGTCGTCCGATCGCGAGCAACTAGGGGTAAATTACACCTCGCCCTATTTTTTGTATTTATTAATTAGTCTTTTAAATAAAATAGACAGCATAAATAAAATAGTGAAATTGCATGCAGACCCCTATATTTATTTCATTTTGCACTTAAGTCCGTGCCAGGTCACTTTACGTAACGTCCCACATAAGGTGGCCAAATTGAAAGGAAGCCCTTGTAACTTTTTGTATCTATTTTTAGTCAAATAAAATGTAATACACATTGTATATTTTTGGAAAAATTGCACAATGACCCTCACACTTTATTTTATTTACATTTATGCTCATGCAAGGCCTTATATTTATGTGTACTTGTTGTCTTTATTTAAAATATCTATTAGTCACAAAAATAGGTGTAGGCTCTTGATTACTTGTAGTTTCACGTCCTATTTTTATTTTGCAATTTTAGACCTTTTTACTATTTATTAAAAATCATTTTGAGTAAAAAATGCCTTGTCAATCGTATAAAATATCAAAAATATGAAAACATTATGAAAAAATCCCTAAAAATATATTTTTATTTCTTTAAGTGTTTTTAGCCTTCAGGCCAAAAATCACTAAAAATAGAAAAAGACAACTCTTAAAATTTGAAAAATCCCAAAGACCTTAATAAAAACCTAAAAATTTCTCAAAATCCCAAAAATAGTTTTTCCTATTTTATATTTTTTATATAATTATCTATTTATTAAAATTTATTTGGAAAATTTTGGACATAATTTTCTATTTTTAATTTCCATTTTAGTATTGATTTGGAAAATTTTGGACTTAATGAATCACTGATTTGGAAAATCACTTAATTTTGGACATAACTTTAAAAATATGTAGAAATTAGCAAAATGCATTAAAAATCACAAAAAAGTAATAATTTATTTAAAACCCAAAAATATTTAAATCTATAATTTTTTTATTTTTATTTATGTTTATATCTCATTTATTTATTATTGCATATATTCTTATGTATCCTATATTATATATTCAAAAGAAAAAGAAAATATAAAAAATCTAAAAATATAAGAAAATATAAAACAAAAATAAAATAAAATAATTAAAATTTAAACCCACAAAAACAGGAATGAAGGACATGTGTACATAATACGCTTTGACTGACAATAATCTTTTTGTGGGCATTTTGCATACATATCCCCCTCATTATAGGTAATTGAATTTAAGTCCATGTCAGCATGCTTAAATTTCAGTAATTTATTTTCTGTATTTGCAATTTAGTCCATGTGTTTGCACGTATATTTAGGTATTCATTTGACATCATTTTTCGAGTCTAAAAACTGCATTGTGTAGCTAAACTTGTCCTCTTTCATATGTGACACTTGTCTTATTTCGGTTACATCAGTGGAATTTATTATTAATTAATTGGTGAAATTTATCATATTTTGCTCATTTGATGCCTTTTAATTTGTATTAAATTCTCTGTTGTTCTAAAATCATCAAAAATTTACATTAGACTTAGGATAACTTAGTTTACATTGTGCCAAAAAATCAACTCATTTGCATGCATCTCGAGGCCTGAATAAATCATTTTGTGATTTCCTTAATTTATTTTTAATAGGTCCAATTCACTTGGAAATTTAAGTTTATCAATTTTCCTGGATTCATCACACTTAGATCTATCTAGGGTAATTTTTATATCTGGAAATAAGGTGTTTTGGTATTTATTAAAATTAATTTTGTAAAAATCACCTTGCATTCATATTTATTTCACAGTAAATTCATAAAGTGTCAGAAAAATCCAAAAAAATAGCTTAATTTCATTGCGTTTCACCATCTAGCCATGTTTTGTAATTTTTGGAATTAATTTGACCATATTTCTGATTTAACTTGTAAACTGGCCTGATTTTGCATGTGTATTTTCTTAATTGCATAAAAATCATTGAAAAATACAAAAAATATCTTCTGAAAATCCAACCTCTGAAATTTGCTTTAAATTCACCTAAGGAGACAGTTGCCTCCCTGAGTTTAACCTTGGGCTTGCCCAAGTAAAATAAATTTGCCGCTCGAGATTAATTAAACATTAATTAAAAGTGGTTTTTGGTTAGTCCGTTTTACCTGACTACAACAAACGACACGACATTAATTCTAATCATTAATTTGACGGAATTAATAAGGGTAGTACGCAGCTCATCAAAATGGCGCCGTTGTCGGGGAAACAAACGGCTTAGGATTATTTTAGAAAATTAGATTTACATTTTCCAGTCACTCGGGTAATCTTATCCCCGAACCATCTTGTAATTATTCCATTTTTCAATTATTTTTTATTTATTTGTTTTCTCTCTGATATTTTTATCTTTTGTGTGAGGGTCCGGTGGACTTGAAGCGGCTTTATTGAAGTTGACGCATCTCGAAGTGCATCGGAGGCCGTCGATTCGTGGATCAAGTCGGTTGTTGAGACGCCAGAAAGATTTTATTTTTTTAACTTGTAAAAAAAAGAGTTTGCATTTCCAGTGGTTCCCGCTTGGGTTCTCGCGCGTGTAAGTCATAATAAAACGTGTCCCCCTGTGCTGTGTGGTTGCTTTACGTAGAATAGGACATGCACTTGCGGCTCTTAGATCTATTTTAGGACTTGTTTGTGCTCGTAATATTTAAGACCACACTTCACCATTAAAAGACACACTTAGACCGCAGATCTTAGCCAAAGTCAATCTGTTCTTCACTCGCTAATAGAACTGTCTGTCTAGGAGCGGCTTTTATCGTTTGCATTCCATTTAGTGTAAAATTTCAATTAAGTATTGCATCCCGCATTGTAGAGAGCTTGAGGCACTGTAAGTATTCTTACTCGAGCATTCATCATCGTTTTCTCGATTGCATCAGCTTTTTCCGATTCTCTCTCTCTCTCAGTTTTCTAACCTAGGATAAAGGAATTGAGACTGGAAGGTAGACGTGATTTCTTGTGTGGATTTATGTCAATGCTAACTAATCTCTAAAATCGGGACTGCTAATTGAATTGAACCAAAAATATTGACTAAAATTAACCCTTGTTTGTGGGAGATTAACCCTGACCTTGTTTTCAGGCTGAGTGAGGGTACTAGAGTGTGTGAGCACCCTAGGGTAGAGCCAAATATCCCCGTCTTCCATATCGCGTACCCCGATCCGAGCTAATATCATTGGCTGAGCCTTGGGTTCAACTGACCAGTGCCAAGTAGCCTCCGCCTACTCCGGTAGGTAGATAGGGGTAAAATTACGGTGCACCGTGACAAGTTGCTAGTAGCCTCCGCCTGTGCTAGCAGGTAGATAGGGGCGAAGTTACAGCCTTGTCAGCCTCCACCTACTCTGTAGGTAGATAGGGGCAGGTCCTTGAACTTTCGGCTAGGGATAGGAGCGGAGAAAGGAAGGGCATTGGTATCTAAGGCGACAGGTTAAACAGGGGAGACGCATCCGGCTTTTAGCCGACACCCCTATAGGCCGTGTAACCTTTGCTACTTGTATGCAAATTCACACTTAAAATCAACCAGACTAATCGGACTCGGTTCCGGGTCCTTCACCGTGTTGAGTGTGAACTCGGGAAAAAAAGTTTGCTCTTACGTTTGTCTTTATGTCTATCCATGTGTGTTATCCTGTGTAATTGTACATTTTCTACCTCAACCTCCTTACATTCATCTTTTCCTCTTCAAGATGTCGGGATATTGGTCCCCATACCCTGTGAACTCTGGTCATTCCTCCTCGATCATATACCGTTCATTTTCATCTTCCCCTTCTTCCATGTATCCTCCGCCATCCACGGGAGATCCTTACCCGTGGTCTGTTCCATCTCAACTAGATTATGAAGTCAGAACTTGGACTGACTTCTCCACTTCTTTGCATTTATCATCTACTCCATATTCTAACACCCCGGATCCACTTCCACCTTGGGCTGACTGTACTTACTCTCGAGAGCTTGCAGGAATCAAAGAATCGAATGAAGAGCAAGCCACTGTTGAGACAGATGATTGGCAAAATTATATGCCCCCATTCTCACCTCAAGTAGGGACCAGATAACAATTTACATATACACATCCCGACTTGACCTTAGGGCATAACATGGTCGATCGAACATACCAAATGGAGAGGTCTGCACATCATGATTTCCCAGACTTGATTGACTTTAGCGATCAAGATTCCATTAACAATCCTTCACTCGGAGAGCCTATACATTCACAGGAGTAAAACTCATGAGCTAGACTTACTAGTCCCCCGTTCATTGACTTCATCATATGAGGCTCTGACCAATATGTGCCATTTGGATGGTCCATACTCGACCCAGCATTACATGCCAGAGTCTAGGTATGTTGAGTATGAGACCCGATATCTCAGCAATATCCTCCAATTGAGCAGAACTCTCCCATGATTTGTCATGAGAATTTTTTGGAGGATGACGTTTCTCGACTTATCGTGAAAAATGAAACATTCGGTAACAAGTTGAAAGATGTCATAAAAATATTGCACTCAATTTCTGCCAGCTTGGGAATGAAAGTGGAAAAGGACATGAGTAGTTTTGAGGTTGAAAACAGAGCAAACATTAGGGAACCCACACATCATGTACAGTTGGAGTCCATTCTATCTCCCTCTTCTACTAACCCCTTGTCTTCCAATCCAGAGTCTGGTCATTCATCCACCAAAAACACCAAAAAATTGAAAAACCAAAAAATCACATAAAAATTGAAAATGAAAATGATTTAAAAAATTTGGATCCTACCCTAAGGGAAGCACTCGATGAAGAATTGATTTCAACCTTCCCTTAATAAAGGCCATAGATCACATCCCGACCTCAAACGATTTGTGAGAAGTAAATTAATGCCCAAGTGGTCGAGCAATAAGAGGACAAGGACTGAAAGACACAGTGTCTATGGCCTCCTCCTTGGTGATGGGGAGAAAGACCAAGAGCCGCAGAGTGAAGCGGTTGCCCCGAGTTGAGTGTGAAATCAAAGACACCATCTTTACCCATGCGAGATTCGATGATGACTCACCGATAAATATCCTCTCGACCTTTGTGTTTGACAAGCTCAAACTCAGGCCAATCAGAAAGTCAAGAGAGATAGTTCAGCTAGTTGATTGATCTATCAAACAGACGAGAGGAAACATTTCAGTCATCGTTACTTTCCAAGGTGCTCTACTCCAGGTGGACTTCATGGTCATTGACATCGAGCACCGAGGAGAGTTTACCCAGTCTCCGATTATTCTCGGGAAGCCGTTCTTAGCCTTGGCTAAGGCTACTATAGATTGCGAGACTCGGGAGATCGATTTTTCAGCATTGGGAGCACTTCGACCTCACCCGCTCTTTGATACACTTCACTCTAAGGTGACCCGCATATCCACTAACAGTCGTGACCATCGAGAGGTAGATGAGTCCCACCTCTCTGCTACACCTGAGAGACCGATTGTCCGGGCGACCGTTGGATCAGAGACTCCCCACACCTCCACTTCATCAACTGCTTGCACCACCACCGTGACAGCTTCTAAGGAGGACTCACGACCAGAAGCTATCATTGAGTCGGACACGACCTTTGTTGATTGCCTTGATCATTTTGATGATCCGACACAAGAGCCCAATAATGCCAAGCCAACCGAGATCACTAGCATCTGTTCGAGACGCGTGCTGACCCTTCAGGAATATTCTAATCTATATGGTGACTCTTCTGATGAGGAACCCATGGTCAGCACCTCACCACATCCCGGACCTTCAAAGGAAACAACCAAGACTAAATTGACTTCACATCAAAACACGGTTGCTCCCTGTTTGAGTCGGCTATCTAGTGAGAGGAATTTGAGAATTGATTCCTCGAGGTGTTCCCCTGGACCTCTCAAGGCGTGTCGCTCTCATCTCCCTCTCAATGATTAAGGTCTAGAAAACTCACCAAGAAAATTTCCTTCAACATTCTGGAGAAGGAATTTTCTTAGGAGTCCTCATCTGGTCCGGATAAGGTTATTCATATGAGTGAGCTCAGTTCAGCTATTCTTAAGCCGTATCTAAGCAAGCAGTCGTGTGTCGACCCTCATTGGACGATCCCTTCACCTCACTACTATTCATCTGAGGATGATTCTGACAGCGATACACTTGTATATTACCCACCTCCTCGCTCCTGCAAGAAGGTTCGTTACAAACCTTCTTGATCCCTATATATTCTCAATCCTCCTTGTATATATTTTCTTTCCCACCCTCCCCAGTGATTCGAATCACTCGCTGATAATCGAGATTTGGCGAGGGTCTAAAGTAGTCCACAAAAGGCGGGACCACAGTGTCCCTGAGAGACCGCGCACGAAACCTCAATCAATCAACAATTAACCTACGACAAGCAAATCAAGCAATGAAAATAGAAGTGGAGTTAAAATTTATTGAAATGTGTATAGTGCAAGTATGTGTAGAGTGTCGAACACAGGGAGCAAGCAAGATAGATCAAGCAAAATTGTGCAAAATGTGTGATATGTGATCAAGTATCTACAAGTGTGCAAAATTTTGTGGGTTTTCAATTTTAAATTATTTTATTTTATTTTTAATTTTTATAATTTTTTATATTTTGATTTTAATTTTCTGATTTTATATTTTCTTTTTATATATTTAGGATATATACACAATATAAGAAAAGAGAGGATGAGAATTTATGAAAATAAGGAAAAATGCTCAAAAATCAGGAAATCAAATGTTTTTGGTCTTTTATAATTTTATGATGTTTTTGTGATTTTTCTAGATTTTTCCTTTTTTTTTGGTATTTTTAAAGTCAAAAATACACGAAAATAGTGAACTAGGCTACTGTCCAAAACTAAAATGAGGATGAAAAATATTAATCAGTACCCAAAATTCCTCAAATTAATTTTAATGGAAAGATAATAATCAAAGAAAATACGGAAACTGAAATTGCATTTTTAGGATTTTTCTTGAATTTTTTCGATTTTTTGGAAGATTTTTGGAGTTTACTAATTTTTAAGATTTTTATTTTGAAATTTTTAATGATTTTTGGAATGAAGCTAAAAGACACTAAAATAAACCTAAAGTAATTTTTTGGAGTTTTTCAAAGAGTTTTGATAATTTTTATGGATTTTGTAATGCAAACAGTGCTGAAAATGAGTGTTTTTGAATTTTTATAAATATTAAAATGCAATAAATATGGAAAATAAAAATATGTCGTGGACCTATAATGCAGCAGGAACTTAACGTGATTTTTTTGTGGATTTTTTTAGCAATTTATAGATGCATGCAAAAAAACTAGAAACATAAAGAAACTACATACATGCAGGGGTATTTATGTAGTTAGACAGAAATCCAGGGGCCACAAATGCAATTTGTCCACAAAATATATATCTAACTAAAAACTTCCTGGAGTAAATATCAATCGCCAAAGCCGCAAGCCCTTCCACGTAAAAAGCCCACCACGCACGTGCTATGCACGCGCCTGGGAGGACTGAAATGTAATATTCCAAAACAATAGGGGCTAATTAGAATAATGTTCAGAAAATATTTAACTGCATATGAAAGTTCAGAGACTAAATGTGAATACAAAAATATGTCAGGTTGCGACTGCAAAATTACCAAGTCACGTGCTTGAAGCACGTGACCTAGAAGGGGCCTACTTACAAAGATTTAAAAGTACGGGGGTCCTATTGTAATTATTACAAAAATTATATAACCTCAGATGAAAGTTTAGGTTTAATAAACTAAATACAAAAAGAGTGAGGGGTGAGTAGCAAAATACCCCTCGCGCGCGATCCAACGGCGGGGTGTCGAGTTGGAGGAACAGGGATGAAGGTCCACCGCAACGAACTTCCTCCGATGATTACGCCCTCCTCCGGTGTCCGTTGTGGTCCCAAAAATGCCCTGGAGCCTCCTGCAGTGGTCCTCGACGTGCTGGTGACTCCAGAAATCCTCGGTGATGGCCGAGGGGCCCACGCGAGGTCGCCGGAGCGGAAGGGCTCCAGATACCTCCGTCTCCTTCAAAAACGAGTCCCAGGAGCTTTTCAAGGCTCAAGACCTACACAAAAAAGATTAAACCTTCGAGGGCAAAGTGCCTCGAATGTTGGGAGGGCAAATGGATGCGAGGGTGACGAAGATGGCAGTCGGTTGGAGGTAGCTCCGGCGAGGGTATCGATTGAGCGAATCGATAGGCGAAACGTGAGATTAAAGACGGGAAACGAATCCTAGAACAACTGTGAGTAACTGGGACATGGAAAAAGAGAAGAACAAGCACCTCAAAGGGAAGAACCTGAGGTATAAAATACCTCGACGGCGGGGTTCGCCGGAGGTGGTGGAACACGCCATGATCCCCGTCTAAGCTCCGCCCTAGATGGCTGGCGTTGGAGCTGTCACCACCAGCAAACCAAAGCACACGAACGTGGAGAAGATGGGACCAAAATGGGTTCAAATTTTGAAAATGGATGAAGGGTGGTTTTTTGTAGAGTTGACGGATGGGACTCAAAGAATGAGGAATACGAGGCGATGCAGCGGTCCAATCCCCAATATTTCATCTCGGTGTGTGTCCTTGAAGAATGGGGAGAAAAAGTTATGAAGACTTCGACATCAAAAGATGCAAGATGAAGCCTCGAAAATTCTGGGAAAATGGAACAAAAATGCAATCTAACACACAGCAGGGGACGGGTCAGAGAGTTGACCAGCGGTCAACTCTCGGACCCTCCTGGTTGGTCCATGTGGACCAACGAGGAAAAACCCTGGAAAAATCTTTATAAATTCATTTAAAAATAGTAAATGATTTACTTAGTTTTAGGTTATTAAATAAAAAATGTTTATAATTTTATGAAGTATTTTATTTTAATTTTTATTTATTTTTTAGAGGTATAAAAATGCAAGTTTCCATTTTAGGCCTATATAGGTATATTTATCTATATATTTTATTTTATTTTTATTTTGTATATTTAATTTATTTATTTTTATTTATTATTTTATAAATTAATAAGGTATTTTTATACACTTAAAAGTATTTTTATTTTATTTTTCTGAAGTGTTTTGGATATTTAATAAAATAGAAGTATTAATAATATAGGTTTGTATACAGGTATTATACCTGTGTATATTATATACAAGTATTTTATTTTGCATTTTCTTTAGGTTTTTATTCTGATTTAAATACACATATTTATTATAAATAATATTTACAAAATTATAAAAATATAAAATGGTAAAAATAATGAATAAATAATAAAATGAATATTTTAATCTGTACAAGTGTACAATAGGGGTCCAAAACTCAACTTTCAAATCGTAGCTCCGCCAAATGCGAAACCACCGTCATTAAATAGCTTATTTTAAATTATATACAATTAAAGGTGAGTTTGACGCATTTCGAGTTATTATTTGCGAGATACAGGTCTGGGAAGTTGGGATTCTGGATTTTTATTCAGATCATAATTTTTAACTGTACATTATTTTTGAGTGAAATCAGTTTTTCATTTTTCTTTATTTAATTATATACAACTTTTATGTTCAAAGTTTCTTTATTTGAGGTATAAAAAGTGGAACGAAAAATAGGTCCCAAAATGAATAAAGAATGAATAAAATAAAAGGGGTTTTTATTGTATTTTGGCCCTTATCTCCCCCTACTTTATTCCTTGCCGACCTAGTCATCGAGATGCCTAGGTCTCGGGGTTTTGGATCATAAAATATTTACAATATTTTATTCTTTTTCTTTTCTTTATTTTATTCTATAATTTTGGCTTTAAAAGCAATATATTATACACTATTTATATACGCATGCATGAATGCTAAGATGCTGGAATTAAGGGTATTTACACGCATTTGCTAGGGGTTTTGAGGCCAAAAGGATAGAATAAAGATGATGAAATGTGGATTCATCACTCGCCCAGGCTCCTTATCATTTCATTTTATGGCTATACTTAGGATGATCAGATCCTAAGTATAGGGGGGAGAGTGACCCGAGTCTCTTCACCATTCATTGTATATTCTCTAGATCTCATCGGTTCTCACACTCACTCATGTCCTACACTTAGGCTGACCAGAGTCTATGTATAGGGAGGACCGATGCCTGTTGTGTATTTACTCCTCCATTTCCCGTCCTAACCTCGCCCGCCCTATTTTTGATCTTCTTCTAGACTTAGGTTGCCAGAGCCTAAGTATAGGGGGCGAAGCGACTTCTATACTTTTTGTTATTTTAGCTCTCCTACGCTTAGCACGAGCTATGTCTTTATCCTCGCTTTTCGTGCTTTGAGGACATAGCACACGCTAAGTATGTAGGGGCGTGTATATATTACATATATACTTTACCCATAGCTCGTACTTTCGCGTATTTTTTGTATATACAACAACAACAACAAAGCCTTTTCCCACAATTAAGTAGGATCGGCTACATGGATTCTTCGCCTCCATTCAGATCTGTCTTGGGTCAATCTCGGACTTATATCCAAAAAACTAAGATCCCTTCGTATAGTCTCTTTCCAACACTTCTTGGGTCGTCCTCGCCCTCTCTTAGCCGGCTCAACATCCCAACACTCGCATCTCCTAACCGGTGCATCAGTTGACCTTCTTTGCAAATGACCAAACCATCTTAAGCGGTTTTCTCGCATCTTATCCTCGATCGGAGCTACACCAACTTTCTTTCGGATTGCATCATTCCGAAACCGATCTTTACGTGTATGTCCACACATCCATCTTAGCATTTTCATTTCTGCTACAGCCATTCTCTGCACATGTCTATGGTTCACAGGCCAACATTCAGAACCATAAAGCATAGCAGGTCTCACGGCTGCTTTGTAAAACTTTACTTTAATTTTTAAAGGAATTTTCTTATCACAGAGAACAGCAGAGGCTCCTCTCCACTTTAGCCAGCCTGCATTTATTCTATTAGTAACATCTCCATCAATTTCCCCATCATGTTGCAAAATAGATCCCAGATATCTAAAAGAATCTCTCTTCTGAATGTTATCGTCACCAATCTTCACCTCGATTCCTTCACCATTGCTTCCATCAAAGGTGCATTCCATATATTCCGTCTTAGCCCTACTTATACGAAAACCTTTAGTCTCCAATGCATGTCTCCAAACCTCAAGCTTCTCATTTACTCCATCTCTAGTCTCGTCAATCAACACAATATCATCAGCAAATAACATACACCAAGGTAACTCATCTTGAATGTGACTTGTCAACTCATCCATAATCAAAGTAAAAAGAAATGGACTCAAAGCTGAACCTTGATGTAAACCAATATTGATATCAAAATAGTCAGTCTTCCCCATCGGGGTCCTTACACAAGATAAAGCCCTATCATACACATCCTTTATGAGATTAATGTATATGACAGGTACTTGTCTCTTCTCTAAAACTCTCCACAGTATCTCTCGTGGGACGGAATCATAATCCTTCTCCAAATCAATAAAGATCATATAGAGATTCTTCCTTTTAGCTCTATAAATCTCCATTGTTCTCCTCAGCAAATGGATGGCTTCAATAGTTGAGCGACATGGCATGAATCCCAATTGGTTTTCTTTTACTTGGGAAACTTGCCTTAACCTTCTTTTGATCATACGTTCCCAAATTTTCATAGTGTGACTCATCAGCTTGATACCTCTGTAATTTGAACAATTTTGAATGTCTCCTTTGTTCTTATAAAGAGGCACCACGATACTCCTCCTCCAATCTTCAGGCATTTTCTTGCTTCGCCAAATAACATTGAATAGATTCGTAAGACAAGTCAAACCACGCTCACCTAAAACTTTCCATACTTCTACAGGGATGTCATCCGGTCCAACACCTTTCCCAGGTCTCATAACCTTCAAATCCTCCTCTACTTCTTTTCTTTGTATTCGTCTATAGCATGCACGATTCAAGTAACTTTGACTACTAGCTAGATCACCCAAAGTGATCTCTCTATTTCCTTCTCCAATGAAAATTTTATGGAAGTACTGCTCCCATCTAGTCTCTATATCCTTCTGAGTAACAAGCACGTGACCTTCCTCGTCCTTAATACATCTCACTTGAGAAAGGTCTTTGGTCCTTCTTTCTCTTGCTTTGGTCAACCTGAATATATCCTTCTGGCCCTCCTTAGAGTTGAGATTTTTATACAAAACCTCATAAGCTTTTGACTTAGCTTCACTTACATCCTTCTTTGCTTCCTTCTTCGCTATTTTATAGTCTGTGACAGATTCCTCTGTTCTATCCTTAGACATAGCTTTAAAGCAAGCTCTTTTAATTTTTAGCTTCTCTTGCACCCCTTCACTCCACCACCAAGCCTCCTTTTGACCCGGAGCTCCTCCTTTTGACTCGCCTAGCATCTCTTTGGCTACCTTTCGGATACAAGATGCTACTGCCTCCCACATCTCGTTTGCACTACCGCTACAATTCCAAGATAAGTCTTCTAAAATCTTCTCCCTGAAGCGTGATTGCTTCAGCGGAAGATTCCACCACCTAGTTCTAGTGATCTTAGGAACCTTCCTTTTCTTTACCAGCCCTTTTATTTGTAAATCCAAGACTAACAAGCGATGTTGGGTTGTCAAACTCTCTCCAGGGATTACTTTGCAATCTTTGCAACACAATCGATCTCTTCTCCTCAATGCAAAGTAATCTATCTGTGTTCTAGTTGAGCCACTCTTATAAGTAATTAAATGATCCTCCCTCTTCTTAAAAAGAGTGTTTGCTATAAAAAGATCATATGCAGTTACAAAATCCAGAATGGCTTTTCCCTCTTCATTTCTATCCCCAAAACCATGTCCTCCATGCACACTTGCATACCCTGAAACATCTTTTCCCACATGTCCATTAAGATCTCCACCTATGCAAACCATCTCTCTTTGTGGGATTCCTTGTAAAATCTTATCCAGATCCTCCCAAAAAGCTTGTTTAGTCCTTTCATCTAAACCAATTTGCGGTGCATAAACTGAGATGATATTCAGAATTTCTTCTTCAAGCACCAACTTTAGCAAAATAATCCGATCCCCAAATCTTTGCACCTCAACCACACAATCCTTCAAATCTTTATGAACAACCACTCCAACACCGTTTCTGCCCTTATCTTTACCTGAATACCAAAGTTTAAAGCATGTCTTCTCGATCTCCCTTGCTTTCTCTCCAACCCATTTAATCTCTTGTAGACATAATATATGAATCTTCCTTCTTTCCATTGTATCCACTATCTCCATCAATTTTCCAGTTAAAGTACCGATATTCCAACTACCAATCTGTAACTTCCTTTGCAATCTCTTTTGGACTAACTTCTTTACTTGCATGCGTCCATTATGCGAGAACCCTTGCAAATTTTGGACTGCATTCGGGCGGTGATGCACCGGAACTAGTTTATTTACCCGCATGCGTTCCTCATGCGAGAGCCCTTGCAAATTTTGAACTATATCCAGGTTGCGATGTAGCGGCCCTTGCCAATTTTTCATTGCATTCAGGCGATGCAACGCGTCGCAAGTAGGGAATACCCCAACAAAATCTGTATGTTTGCTTAAATCCATGTTTAAAATACAAGTGGGTAAAAAAGTGAAAAAAATTGGTGTTCAATACTTGTAAAACTTTTGTAAAAAATGAAAAAAAAATTAAAATACATGTAGACTTGTATATTGTATAACACTTGTATAGTATATTGTATAACACTTATAAAACTCTTGAAAAAGAATTGTTGTAGCATAGGAGGTATACCAAATTTTGGAAAAAAAACACAAAAAACAAAAAAAATAGGCTTATTATTTACTCTTGCATATCATCCTTGCATTCAAAAAAAGTCTTGCATTCATCTACATAGCATGTCATCTGCATCTCATCTGCATATCTTGCATATGCAAGGTGAAAAGCTAGTGGGTTCTGAACCAAGTTATGAGTAGATGATGAGGAAGGACTTGATTTGACCTTAATCCACATAATTTCAGAGGAACCTTATAGGAGCTGGAGTTAAGATTTTTCAGGTCAAGTGACTTAATTCTTTGAGTCTGCAAGTCTATGTTCACATGTCATCTTGATTAGTCTAAGTAGAATATCTTGTGCACACGCATGATTCTTACAGACAGTGACCTAACTTGGACAAGCACTATGCGTGTAGCTCTTTATTGATGAGGTGGTGAGGAGGTAGAATCCTTTCACTTGGAGTAGCACACGGGTAGAAACATCCGTCCTCCTCTAGGGAGGGTAGTGCATCTCAACCTAGTCTGGTGGTGTTGACGTCTAAACACGGGACGCTGTGGGTTGCAATAATACTTCAAAAGAGGGATAGTCTACTGGCTCAAGAGGAAAAACTTCTGATGTACATGCTGCACCTTGTATATAGTTCAAAAAAAAGAAAAAAAAAAGAAAAAAGAAGAAGAAAATGCAAGAACTCTAAAAAAATAAGACAGGTCAAAGTGAAAATAAAATACTTGTCAGAGTATGTATATTAGCAAGAAGTCTGCAGCTAGATGACTTGGCTACACTGGTCAGGCATCCCGGGATAGGTAGCTACACTGGCTATCGTCCATTCTTTCTCCACCCCCTCCTCTTGAGTTGATCGCACTTGAACTTAGAAGGGAATACCCCGCTCCTCGAGGAAAGAGTTACTGGACCGAGGAATTAGAGTTACCTTGTTAGAGGAGGCTGGTTCTGATCCATTTCTGGTGTGGAGAGCTATTTTACACTTACACAGTATAAGTAAGAATCATAGTCATCAGAAATTTGCGTTTGAGGATTTTTTCTGACCTGACTGTTGAGCGTCTTGAATAGAAGACTTGTGGAACTTGAAGTCTGTTAGGTCTTATGTTCAGGTCCCAATGAGGTTCCGCCACACAGTTAATCCAAAGGTCGAGTCAAGCTCCATTTTCAACTTTTGTTCATGACCTTGGTATGGAACCCAAAATCATTTCACTCTTGCATATCATTTTAGTTGCTCAGGGACGAGCAAGGTTTAAGTATAGGGGGTTGATGAATATGTGATTCATCACTCTTAAAGTTGAAAATAGAGCCTTGTTCCCGAGTATTTAGCAGCATGTTTCCCTTTATCTTGCATAAACAACATTCATACATGCATCCATAAATTCTGCATTTTAGCATCCGTACTTGCATTAAATATGAAGCCTAATTCACTTGTAAAATATTCACCTAACTACATGTATTTTATATCACCTTCAAAGACAATAAAACTAACCATATACTGTGTATATTACTAGTTAATACTACAAAGGAAAGGGGCATGGTTTTTAGCTTGTAAAAATACCCAAAACATTTCCCAAACCCAGTTGGAGACCCCAGAACTTAGAATGACAATATCTACCTCATACAACCTCTGATATAGGTCTACTCACCTTCAGATTAATACATATTCAGAGACCTTTAAAATGAGACCAATTTCATTTAAATCAGAACTCGTATGCAAAACTTAGATTTTTGGGCCCCTCTGTGTACTATATGTATGTATATTTGTACCCTTGTATTCTTGTATTTATTTGACCTCATCTCCGTTTTTGGTCAACATGAAACTTGTAGATCTCATCGAGATCTACAACTTTTATGTTTTGAGTTTTTCCAAATTCAGCCTCCTTCTCTCTCTAAATCCATTTTCTTTTTAAGCCATTCAGAGCAGGCCACGTGGCGCCCTCTGATTGTGTCACGCGGCCCGCTCCCGTGCGCGCCCACGCGCCCTTCATTTCCCGTCGTCCGATCTTGTCCTTTCTCTCCTGATCTGGGTCATCCATCATCGCAGTGCTTCTCAGCCATTTGATTAAACCCTCGATCCAATCTAGACCGCTCGTCAGCGCTGCGCCCTCCTTGCGCCACGTGGCGGCATCCACGCCCTTCGATACTTCCGCTTCTCTCTTCATCTCCACCATTCCATCTTGCCCTTAGCCTCTGTCATTCGATCGAGGCTCAAGATCTCATCAAATCGCACGTCAACGCCTCCATCTCCATCTGCCACGTCGTTCTCCTTGCGCCCTTGATCTCATCGCCTCTGATCTAATCTCAGCCACCCCATCGCACCCTTCTCCTGTCCGTTGGATCGCTCGATCCAACGGTCCAGACATCGTCGTCTACCTCCCGCAAGGCCCGCACCCCACATCGTCCACCTCACCAACGAGTCGCCCCCTTCCTATTTTGGGATCCATTTCGGCCACTCTCTCCGACCTCTATCGCCTCCATCTTGTAGCCCACTCTTCCCTCATCCTCGCCGACCTCCATGATCGCCATACCCTGCTTCTGCGTCGTCTCACAAGCTCTACCAACATCACCCTCCATCACCTGTCACCGTCACCTTCCACCTATAAATACTCCACCTCCTTCGACCTTCGATCCCATCTGCCACTCCAGAGAGAAACCCCTAGCTCCGACCTTCCTTTTGGTGACAGCAATTTGAGGCGACATTGAGCGAAGACCGAGCTTCTTCTCTGGCAAGATCCACAGCCAACCCCGTCATGCCGCAGCTTCCCCCGTGAGCTGCTCGAGCTCAAGAACTACTACCGGCCTTCGAGAAATGACCTGGAGTTCATTCCCGAGCTCCATTTCCTAGGTAGCAACCTCCATCACCTCTTTGATCTTCTTCTCCGTTTCCTTTCTTTTTCTCCAATTTTATTCACCTCCTCTGCGCATCTTCTCCCTCTTCTGACCATCCTCCGAGCTCCGCCTCGAAGCTGGCATCTTCGCGCCCATATCCATCTTCTCAGACGACCCACCACACCTCACGCCGACGAGAGCTCTGCCATCTTGGCGGAGCAGCACCATCGGACCATCCTCACGCCACTCCAGGCCTCCCTCCGCACTCGCGTTCACCCCACAATCACTTTGCATGCCTCGGCTATTCGAGCTAACCCTGCAGGTACTGTATCTTTGATTGGACGGACACCTCATCGGAGCTCTCTAGACCTTCATCGATGCCTCTCTCCAGACCACCCCAACCTCAGCTGAGACTCCTGAGAGCTCCACCACGCCTACACGATCCTTTCCAGCATATTAGGAGCCGCCGGCGACCTTCACCTACAACTGGAGGAGGAGGCGGAACTAGGGCCGCTTCACCGGAGCACAGCCACCTCTGCCGCAGGAGGCGGCGGACCGTTCGAGCACGACGGACAGTAGTCGTCCAATCTCCTTGATGAGACGATTTTGAGCTACCCACGTCGCCATCAGCATGCAGCCATCGGATCAGGAGGATCCCATGCTCCAGAGCACACCACGTCACCACTTCCCCCATGCTCTAGATGTCGTTGGATCGATCCTGATCTAACGGCTGTCGTTCGTCCATGCCTTCATCTCAGGAGCATCTTCCTGACCATTAGATCTCATCTATCTAACGGATCCAGACGCTCCACGTGCCAACCACTTGCATCCGGTAGATCTCATCTATCTAACGGTCTAGATCACGCCACATCGCCTCCTCCGAGCCTCCTCCCCGACCATTAGGCTCGGAGTTCCGAAGCTAGTCTGAGGCACTCCCGAGCCTGAACCTCCTCCGAGCCTCCAACTTCATCCGAGCATGGGACCCCACGTGTTTCTCACGTGCGGTCTAGACATTTTGCTCGGAGGCCCCTGGAGGTTTTTGAAATTACATTTCAGTCCCTACCAGGAGCACCACGTGAGGTGTACCTGTTTTGTGGGCATTTTGCATACATGTCCCCCTCATTATAGGTAATTGCATTTAAGTCCCTGTCAGCATGTTTAAATTTCAGTAATTTATTTTCTGTAATTGCAATTTAGTCCCTATGTTTGCACGCATATTTAGGTATTCATTTGACATCATTTTTCGAGTCTAAAAATTGCATTGTGTAGCTAAACTTGTCCTCTTTCATATGTGATAATTGTCTTATTTTTATTACATCAGTGGAATTTATTATTAATTAATTGGTGAAATTTGTCATATTTTGCCCATTTAATGCCTTTTAATTTGTATTAAATTTTCTATTGTTCTAAAAATCATCAAAAATTCATATTAGACATAGGATAACTTAGTTTACATTGCCCAAAAATCAACTCATTTGCATGCATCCGGAGGCCTAAATAAATCATTTTGTGATTTCCTTAATTGATTTTTTAATAGGTCCAATTCACTTGGAAATTTAGGTTTATCAATTTTCCTGGATTCATCACACTTAGATCTATCTAGGATAATTTTTATATCTGGAAATAAGGTGTTTTGGTATTTATTAAAATTAATTTTGTAAAAATCACCTTCCATTCATATTTAATTCACAGTAAATTCATAAAGTGTCAGAAAAATCAAAAAAAAAATAATATAGCTTAATTTCATTGCATTTCACCATCTGGACAAGTTTCATAATTTTTTATTTAATTTGACCATGTTTCTAATTTAACTTATAAACTGGCCTGATTTTGCATGTGTCTTTTCTTAATTGCATAAAAATCATTGAAAAATACAAAAAAATCTTCTGAAATCCAACCACTGAAATTTGCTTAAAATTCACCTAAGGAGACAACTTCCTCCCTGAGTTCGACCTTAGGCTTACCCAAGTAATGTATTTTTGGTTGTTGACCAGTGTACCCATCAAAAGTTGTTGAGTCATCTGTACTTGTTTCTTGGGAGTATGCCAGGGTGTTCCTTCTTTAAGTATCTAATATACTTACACCCAAACTTGTATGGCTTACGATGGAGAGTCCTTTTTGAGGTACTAGCGCAACTCATTTGGCCTAATTAGCTTTTGTCCAACTGGACACTTTGAAATGGTTGGGAGAGCTCTCCTTCGAGATTCACTTGTATTAGAGAACTCTTTTTCATTCAATAATATAATGTTTTTTTAAGCTATATTCTCTGCTTTTACCAAGTTGGCGCATATGGATCAACAATTACTTAGTTTCATCACCTATGGAATATAGGTCAGTATCAAAAGATAGCATGCGAACTTGTTCACATACTGGCTAGTGTTTGTTGACACTCAGGTTTCATAAAGCATTCATCAATTTTATCTTGTATTCAAGTATCATTAAATCAGGTCCAAACTAAAATCTCCACTCCCAGTCCCTCAAGTGAAATCTCAACTCATCTCATCATTCATGTAGTTGTGCAGGTTATGTGTTGTTCATATTCTTAAAAGGTAGAGATTGAGAGTGCAATATAGTGCTCAGATCTTTCAAACTAGTGAAGTGTGGATTATTAAGTCTCAAACCCTAATGGCAAAGGTTGTTTAACTCTGAAACAAAGGACCTCAAAAACAAAGTGTTCTCAAATCCTCGAGCCTTGAGTGATAGTGAAAGTGTTCAGGAAAGAACCTTAAGTTAGTTAATAATTTTTTTAGTTTGTTTTTTTATATGCCCCCTAATTTTTTGAAATAGTTAAGGCACAAAAAATTCATACATAAAATTCACAACTTATACCCATACCTGATTTTTGATGTGAGAACAATTAAAGTACGAGGTATGGATAAAGTATATAAAATATAGACACACCTCCATATACTTAACATGTGTTATGTCCTCATGGCACAAACTGAAAAGTAGACAAAGCTCGTACCAAGACTAGTTGAGTGAAAAAATAAAAAGGAAGTCGACTAGCCCCCCTATACTAAGGCTTTTGAGGGGCCAAGCATAACAGAAAAGTATGAAGTCGAGGATGACAAAGAAAGAATAGAAGTGATGTATACATAATGATATCAGTCTCCCTATACTTAGTCTCAGGTCAGCCTATTATGATCGAGTAATTACAAGTGGGGGGTCGAGTAGATTTGGGATGGATGTACAGGGTCAAGGAGGTTTGCGACGAACCTTCTTGCGGAATATGGTGAGAGATAGTATGGAGATGTAGAGGATGGTGAAGTGGGAGGAGATGTGGATGCCCAACCATTGTCAGAGTCATCCTCGGAAGAGTATAATCATATGCGAAGGATCTCCAACTATTTTCAATAAGAGGCAAGTGACCTTTGAGAATAGTTGTACTTATTGCACTTACCTGATCTACCACATCAAGATTAGACGAGGACTCTTCAAAAATCACCTGGTTTCTAAGATCAAAGGTGACTTCTTGGTCGGGTTTTTTCTTATACGAAGCATCAGGAGGAGGAAGATCATAATTCTTCTCCCTATCATGAGTAACCTGTGTGAATTTATAGGTCCCTCGTCAGATGAATCTCCTTAAAAATTGACCAATTCTTGTAGGGTCATAACACGTTTCGGGCAAGGGAGCTTGTTCCTAGAGGCAGTGTGAGTGGTGGTTGAGGATGAATATGTCACCTTTTGATGTTCATGAGCTTTGGTGATATTAAAGGTTTGCTGAGTAGGCTCCTTGTATAGTTCAAGTATTTCATGAATGACTACCGACACTCAAATAATCGTGACGATCTTTGTAAACATGAGACAATCCTTATAAGCTCATGTATATGTGTTCTTTATAGGAGCAGTGTCAGGGTGGGAGGTGTGTGAGAAGCAAAGGTCGATCTAGCAGTCGGTTTCTCGGGTGTCTCTCTTAGGGTTCGAGTCTGTGTTTCATGAGGAGAGGTCTAATCCTGTGAAGTGGTCATCTTCTTATCACGATTATCGGTGGCTAGTTGGGTTGTCTCAAGTTCGGGAAAATTATTGAGAGTTTGCTCATGGTGGTCTAAGTTTGGGAATCTTATGTCTTGAGTCTCACGATCGATAATTGCCTTAGCATAGACTAATAACGGCTTTCTTAGGATGATAGAGACTCGGACAGCTCTTCGTGGTGCTCAACGTCAAGGACAATAGCATCCACTTTATGCTTGTCACCTCAAAAGTTTACGACGACAGAAACAATTCTTCTAGGTTTATTGGTAGATCGATATGGCAGTTGAACGACCACCCTCATCCTTTTGAGTTGTCCGAACTTGAGTTGATTAACGAAGGATTTTGGGAGGATGTCACTATGGGATAATATAATTATAAATATAGGTAATAATAGTCAAAAATAGCAAAATAAAATGTTTTTGTATATTTATATTCTTCTATTGTTTTCGTGATATTTCAAATTATTTTACTAATTTTTAGGAATTTAAGTCCAAACTATCCCAAAATAAGGGTTAAAAAAATAGGTCAAATTGATTTGGGGTTTAAAAATAGCAGAAAGCCTCGAAATTTTTCTAAATCAATTTAATATATATTAATATGTATAAATAGAAATACAGAACAGAAAGAATTGTTTTTGGAGTTTTTAAAGAGTGTTCATATTTTTTATAGTATTTTGGATATTTTTATTTTTTTATCATTTTCTTTTTCTATTTTAAGGGATTTTTAGTAATGGGGTACTAGATACTATAATAAACAAATACTGATTTTTTTTATTTTTTAAACATGATTTCGTTATTTTTTGGAATTTTTAATTCAAACAAAGATAAAACTATGATATTTTGATTTTTAGTAAATAGAAAATAAGCCTAAATTCAAATCCAGAATTATGGCATGAAAGATCAAGCAAGCGGGCACATTTACCTATTTTTTCATGATTTTTGAAGCATGGACAATATTTATAAAAATTAGGCAAACATGAACAAAAATAGTTGAACTAGCAGGGATATTTTTACAATTAAAAAAAGTCAGGGTCTAGAGTGCAAAATACCTAAAAGTTTTGAACTTATATTAAAACTTTAAATACTAAACTATAATTACAAACCCCAAAGGGGTATACATGCAACATACCCACGCACGCGGGCCGCCACATGAGATGGCATGGCGAGTGACTAAAGTGCAATTTTAAGATAGCTTAGGGGATTACATGCAAATTATCCACTACTTTTTAAATGGGATAAAATATTTACAGGATTGCTAATAAATTACAAAATGGAGGAGGGGGTATCGTGCAATTTACCCCTTAACTTAGAAGGATCTGATTGTTGTTGTACTGCCACATGGTCGATCAGAGGGCTGGAAGGGTGCATTGTTTCGATTATAATCAAGGACAGGATTAGACGTGGGCCCTTGTTCTTGATCAGACAGTGCTCAGGTCCTCTGGAAGAACTCAAAATAACACTTGGTTCTCTGAGTTTGGATCGATGATTCTGGATGTGTGTGGCCTCTGTTCTCCTCACCAGCTAGTAGGAAAGATTGTTGGTCCTCTACTGCAGGTGCAGGGGTTATCCATGGTGTCCATGTCTCCTCGATCGAGACCTGGGTACTCCTTGGTTCTAGGCAACCTTGAGCATCTTCTAGTCTTCAATTCGTGCCTCTAGGTGGCCCATCGTGCGTCAATCTTGCACCAAAAGTTTAGGTGGCACGAGAGCTACCTCTCAACCCAAAAATTCAAGCAAGAAGCTTCGTAGATGGCAATGGCGATGAAGCTCTAGTGAAGTGAGAGAGAGGAGCATCGAAGGCTCGATTTCTTGTAGGAATCAAGATGATAGGTTGGGCGAAACGTGGAGAATATGTAGGGGAATGAAATGAGGGGGTCGGCGAGGTTATTAACAAGGGATTTCACGATGAACAAGGCCTGGAGCTCTAGCTCAGGAAAAGAGTTGGGAAATATGTCTAATCTACAACTTAAAACTAAATATTAAAGACAGAATTAGACTCTACACTAAGAACGTTACCTAAGGATGACTTAAAAGGCCTCGATTTGGCTCGAAAGCCAAAGAGGCAAGACCAACGGGCGGAGCTCTGACGATAGATGGATGCACCTCCTCCCACATTATCCTTGCTGCAAATTGGTAGCAAATGTCAGTTGTCACCATTGCGGGGTTTTAGGACCACGTCTTAGTGGCTAAAGTTCGCGAAAGAGGGATCAAAACTTACAAAAATGATGTGGGTGTTTATTTTAACAAATTAATGATATATACATGCATTTATCTAGGGATTTAAGACCAAAATGAAATAATAAAGGTGATGAAATAGAGTTCCATCACCTAGATAATATATGTATCACTTAACATAGATATTAGAACCATATTAATTATATTATGGCTTGTGTCCTTATAGTCAACCCTGGACTTTCCTAGATATAAATTCAAGCTGAAAACTCTTCGCAGATATCTTCTCTTGATTCTGAATGATTGTTGATTGACCCATGCTACAACGAGAGCATATTATTTTAGCCAATTGATGATTCATCAGATGGCACCATTACCGGGGACACAATTTCATTAATATGATTAATTTTGATTTAATATTTATATTAACTTGATCATTTATTATTTAGGTCAAAGTTGTTTATTTCTTAATATGCATTATTTTTTATTTATTGATTGTGATGTATTTTAGCTTGATAATTCTTTGATCCCCTTTTAACCATTTCTCTTATGTGTCAGGGCTTGCAGAATCGATGACGCTTGAAGACCTATGGAGACCTATGCACAAGTTTGAAGTTTCAGCTGAGAGGAGATGCAGGAGACCCCTTCGAGAGCATGAAGTTTACCAAGTTACTTTCTTTTATGTTGGTATTGTATATTATTGTAATTTTTTGTGGACTTGAATGCTTATTGTGTGTTGAGTCTATTTCGCCCATGTTTGGCTGGGACTCAACTTGAGTGCTCGACTCAGAATTTAGGCACATGGCTCTTAGATCTATTTTTATGTATTATTCTTTGTGCTTGAACTGTAAGTTAGGACACATTAACTGCATTGCAAGAGATTCAAACATATCTTAAGATTTATGAGACACACTTAATCGACGTTCAACCTAGCCCAAAATAAATTGATTCTTATCCCGCTAATAAAACTCATGATTAGGTGCGGTTTTTCATCAACTTGCATACATTTAAATATTAATTTTTTGGGTTTTTTTCAGGTGTGCCCCTCTGAGATATTGCAATATCAGTTATGCCCCTTCCTTTTTTGAAATAGCAGGTGTGCCCTTACCTTCTTGCAAAATTCACAGATCTGCCCTTTTGTAATATTAGTTATGTCCCTACTTTACCTTAACAGAAGGGCAGAACTGTGAATTTTGCAAGAAGGTAGGGGCATAACCAATATTCCAAAAAAGGGAGGGGCATAACTGAAATTGAAATGTCTTAGAGGGGGACAACTCATAAAAACCCTAATTTTTATTCAGTCTCATATGTGCAAGAAGAGAGCTGGGATGATTGTTAGTAAATCTGAAAATAAACATGCATCACTATTTTTACATGTGCATGGCTTTTCCCATTTTCTTACCACATGTTTTATAACTTAGGATTTAAAGGAAAAGGAGATGGCTGGTAGACGATGTTCAATGTGCTTGTATAGTTAATCAGTGATAATCTAAAATCTAAAACTGGGACTGTTAATGCAAGCTGATTTAGTAAAAATGGATTTAAAAATCATCTTGTTTTAGTAGAGCAAATCCCTCATTATTTGCAAGTATATTTTGCTTAATGAAAGGTACGGATGTATCCATAGGATAGAGCCCAAATCCTACTTAAACTCAATCTTAAAGGACTTAAATTTTTGTACTATCACAAATAAAAGAGACAAGATATCTTGACCATACATTTTTTGGTCTTTAAGTGTGTTTTGGTAAATCAATTGGGTTTGCTTGTACTTGGTTGTGATTATTTTTACTTCTCTCAAAATACCTAGAACTCCATTTTACATCTCCTGAGATTCAGTCATCTAAATAAAATCAGTTAACCCTAATATGTTCTTATCTCCCCATCATTAGCTTTATTCTATGAATACTTAGGCTACTTTTCAGCCTAAGTATAGGGGGAAATCAAGTGGTCTCTGATTGTTCATTTCGGGTTCCTTATTTTTTTATCATATATTTTTACTTAATCTAATTTTCAACTTTAATGTAGGGGACCCAAGTCCCTGTATTCTATTAATTTATTCTTTTTCATTCATACATACATCTTATCTTCTTGATTCAGTTCTTGTATATCTCCATAAATTTAGTATGAGTTATGGCTTCATATCACTTTGTGCTATGAGGACATAGCACCTGCTAAGTATAAAGGGGTGTACCTTATATATTTCATATATACTTTAGTCATAGCTCATACTTTTAAGATTTTTCAAAAGTTTTGTGTTAAAGGTATCGTATTATTTGGAACTGATTTTTATAAAATGATTTGAAAAGTTTTATGCACCTATTTGACATGGTTTTCAAAAATATTGTACATGGCTTGTAAAAATATGGATTTATATGTTTCAAAAATAATTTGTAAAATATTTGGAAAATCTATATCTATGTGACATTGTATTGAAAAATATTTTACTTAGATTTGAAAAAAAAAGGGGGTTTTCTTGTTTCGAAAATCTTTGTAAAATGTTTGGAAAATCTATAATCACGTGACAAGGTTTGTAAAACGTTTTTCAAAATATTTTCAACTTTAAGGGTGTGAATATATATTAACAAATTGGTTTGTAATTAAGTCTAACTTTCTAACCTTATTCAAAAGCCAAAAAATCAGAAAAAATAAAATTTCTTTAGTATCAATTCTGACTACAAGACTTAAAAATGATTAGCTATTGTTCAGTGAGGGAACTGTGGTCTCCCAGCAGAGTGGGTTGTTAAAAGATAGTGCATATGGCATCGCCTTAAAGTAATACAGATAGTTGTTTGATGGTTCGTACTGAGACCCATACTGACTGAAAGCATATGCAACTAGTTGTATGAGTTTAGGCCAATCATTATTCCTATAAAGAAATTTAAAAATATTTCTAAACTAAAATTCACAAAAATAATTAACTTATTAATTTGGTGTTCTTTCCTAACACTTTCACTTTGTATTCAAGGCTTGTTAAGATCTTTAACACTTGATTGATGAGGTCTATGGACTGAGAGTTATCATATCTTAATCATTAGGATCTTAGACTTAATAATTCAAACTTCCCTAGTTAGAAAGGTTTGCATGATATATTGTATGCTTAATCTCCTCCTTAAAGATAAGACCATCACTCACATGCACGATTGCATTCATGATTGAAATGAGTTGAGGTTTCACTTGAGGAACCGGGATTTGAGATTTAAGTTTAGACCTGATTTGATGATACTCAAGGATGGGATAAGATTATGAAGGCTTCATGAAACCTGAGTATCAACATCTTATCAAGTATGGGACATTGTTCTCATACTAATCCCTTGATCAAAACCTCAATGCCATGGTGTGATATCATTGAATTAATTTGTTGATCAGTGTGCATTAATCCTTGGTAAAAGTAGTGGGCTAGCTAAAAAGAAAATAAAAGAATAATAATGGTGAAAAGAAAAGCTCAAAGCATTACAAATTTACATTCATATGAGCTAACACCAAAGGAGAGCACTCCCAACCTTTAAATGTCTAGTTGGATCAAAATATTAGACTTTAATGAGTTGGGATAGTACCTCAAAAGGGCTCTACATCGTAAGCTATACAAGCCTGGGAGTAGAAGGTGTATTAGATACTCAAAAGAGATACACCCCCATGCATTCCCAGAAAGATAAGTACAAATGAGTCAACTTCTTTTGACGGACACATTGATTAAGAACAAAAATATATTGCGTTGAGCTAATAAAGCACTTGAGAGATACCTTGTTCCAATGAGAGGGAGAAAAGAAATGACACCATTCTATTTCCTCATTTATCTGGCCTATCACCCACATTTTGAAGTCTGACAAACTAAAGAGACGGTTGATTGAAGAAAGATTATATTTAATACCTAGTGTTGAGGTTTGGGTCTTTAGGAGAATCTATGGTATTAAAACTTTAGGTGACATCCTGATTCTACTCTTGTGAATGTAATCATCACATTAATACCATACTTCTTACTATATATGTATACATTGAGAGTCGGATGATTAGAGGAGTTGAATTTCTTTTGATTAGGACCAAGTTTAGCTTAGAATCTTAGGATCTTTAAAACAGAGTGTTCTAGTTTTCTTAAGTGTTGTCTTTCCACATGCACATGTCATGGAATTTACTGATTAATCTGACTCTCTAATTGATTCTCTATTTATTAGCTCGAGGATGAGCTTATCTTAAGTATATGGGATGATGAATCCTAGATTCATCTACATTATTTCTTTATATTATCTCTCTAGCTTAAGAAATCTAATTAAAACCATTAACAACTAACACAAAGTAATTAACATTATGTTATAAATAAATAACTCTAATTATTATATATTATCATTCATATTATTGTGCTAATGTTTTATGTGTTTATTTATTTATTATAGTCCAATAAAAAATAAATTAATTTTGTACATAGTTAATATAACATAATTTATAAAAATAAAATCCAAAAATAAGAAAAGAAATTGAAAATAAGTAATTTAACTTAAATTACTTACAAAATTATTTTATGTATATAAAGTATATTATTTCCCTTGGAGTTCTACATGAAAGTTGAATCTCATCGAGATCTAAAACTTTCACATTGAATACTTTTTCAAATTATGCTCCTAAGTATTTTATTTCTATTCAACTTCATTATTTTTGTTTCTTTTAATTATGATTGGAGCACGTAGCTCCTCCTCCTTCACCCATGTGGCATGGCCTTAGCTCACCACCTGCCTCTCTATAGGTCGTCTAATCATTTGATCAGATGGCCTGAGTATACTCGTACCTGCTTCCACTCAAAGTACCCGATCATTCTGATCAGGCCATCCTGACTACCCACTAGCAACCTATTATGCGCCATCGGATTTTAATCGAGTGATCAAGGCATCGTCCCCAACATCTAGCCCTCGATCTTCAGAAGTTGCGAACATCTTCAAACTGCCTCATGTCTTTCTAAATTCACAACTTCGTTGTTAACCATCATGGCCAACTAACTATTCTCTGACAAAGACCCAACCACCTAGTCCTTTGCCAACTCCTTCACATTCTTCTTCCACATTGGATCATTTTCCTAGGGGTAGTTGTAACCTTCAATAAAACCACCCGCAATAACGATCCATCCCCTTCAAATACTGCTCTACCCAAAGAGGCGAGGGTTCATGATGAATCCCTGATTCACATCCTTTATTCTTTTATTTTAACCAAAATTCCCTATGCAAAATCCCTATAAATATATATTAAATACAATAAATTAGCATTATGCGTGCATTTATTAATATTGTGTAATTAAAATTCTTTTTTATCAAAATAAAAGAATAAAGAAGAAAAGAAAAAGAACAAAATAAGGATGTGTTTATGTAGTAAATGCAGATTGAGCCGAACCCTGAGAGAAGGCCAAATATTGGCATGATCATCAAGGAATAAAGTAGGGAGAGATAGGGTACTTATCTTGTACATATTCATCACTATTCTTCTTGTATATATATATATATATCACCTATTTTATTTCTAAATAAATTAAACTCAAAGTATTTAATTTTTTAAGAAAAATAATAAATAAAATTAAATTACAAAATAATAATGTGTACAAGTGCACAACACTATACTTGTATATATCTATTTATTTATTTATTTTGTAAATAATTTGTATATATTTTGTATTTTTGACACTTTTATATATTTCTTATAATTATATAAAATTGAAATAAAATTTATAACACACAAACTAAATTAAAAATAAAATTCGCTTTTCATTAAACAAACTGTCAAGCATGTATATATTGTACATAATACATATTTATTTAACACATGTAACTAATTTGAAAAAATCAAATAAAAATTTTTTTATACTCTTTCAAAAATATTTTAAATAATAAATTTTAAAATAGAATGTATTTTCGTTATAATAATAAAATAAAATACATGTACATAACATATATGTATATTATACAAGTACATAATAACATATATTGTATATACCATATATATGTATTTCTAAAAATAATTAAAAATCACAAAAAATAGATTAAAAAATAACAGACATTTTTTATTTTATCTATTTTTATTTTAACATCCATTTTTTATTTTAACATCCATATTTTATTTTAAATTCATTTGCTAATTTTTATTTAATTTTCTTTATTTTTGTAAATTCCTGAGTTCTGATTGGTCGACCCAGGTTTGTTGACCCACGTCAACCCTTCCTCCAATCGGGTCAGACTTGACTTCCCTTTGCCAAAGCTGATTTCTCGTTGACCACTTCTTCCCTTGGTTCATGCACCCTATTATTCGCCTAGGATCCGTGATCCTCGCGGATCCCTAGGCAGCACCGGATCTTACTAGTTTTTCGCACATTCATTTTATCTTTTTGGAACCCCTGGACGCCTTTAAATATTCTTCTCTTTCTTCATCGTGGGGCAGCTCGTCCCTCGCACCTCCTCTCCACCATTTGCATCTTCAGGATCATGATAGGTTTCTATAGCAGCACTTGGAGCTTGGATTGATGTCGGGTTGCACGTCACTTACTTCGTGGCCAGAGCTCCGCCGCGAGAAGCCTCTTGTGCCTTACGTAGCACGATTGAGGCCAAAACCCTGCATCCACCTTCACTGCACTTCATTTATCACAGTAGCACCCTCAAGTACCCCTAACCTTTCCATTTTGCTTTAGTCATTCAATTTGTCGTTCACTGCAACTGTCCACTCGCTTGGCTCTGACCATCAGGTTCAGAGCCTCACATCCACTCTCAACTGCACAGATCGAATCCCCACATCGCCTTCCACCTTATCACGTGACCTGCTCCCCTATGTCTTGCATGTAGGAGCTAGAATAGGTTCTATCTCCTTCCCTCATCTTTGTCGGAGATCAACTCAGCACCCCCTGTTGCTTCTTTCTTTTTCAACTGCAATAACCCCAAGCTGAGGCTTCGTCTTCGAGCCGCGATACTCCTAGAAGGTTCTGGATGCATTAGAGGCTCGAATCGACCCTCGACTTCAACGATGGGGTACCTCCATGTGCTCCACTTCCCATACCTCATCCAGTCATCCCTTGCTTCATTGGAGTCTCTAGTCCGATGCAGTATCACTATTAGAGCATGGAGAACCTCTTAGTCGATTGATCAGAGCCTCGTAGTAGCAGATATCCCATAATGTATCAAGCCCAGCTACTCCTTCTTCGTATTCTTCCAGTGCCCTTCACGTCCGACGGGCTGAGAGCCTCTCTTCACAGACTTGATCGTGACCGCGTATTCACGCCCAAAAGTTACACATCTGATCAGAGCAGCAGCAGATCTGATGCGCACTTTCACCTGCCATCTGAGCCATCAAATCTGCCACTAATGACCATTCGCACCATACGTTTGTGCCACGCTATACACCATTGGATGTTTCTTAGAGGAGCATCAAAGCTGTCAGATACGACACATGTCACACAAACCTCCAGGGGTATATTTCCTTTTTACCCCTACCTTTTATGTTATTTCCATTTAGTCTAATGATTGTAATAATTACTTAAAAACATTTGCATTCAGGACCTCGACTTTTAATTACTTGCACTTTAGTCAGGTTGAGTTGAGCTCATGTGTGTCCGCACGTGCTTTTGTGGGATATTTGCAACTATCACCCTCAGCTTTATCTAGTTAATGAAATAGAGATTGTTTTCAATATTTGCATGTATGTCCATGTGATTGTCCGTCATGTGCAGCACCTTTCTTTCTGGATTAGTCATACTAGGGCCCTCATACTTCTTTTGTGTGTTATTATTTGGCCTTAGGACTCAAAATAATTACAAGTAGGTCCTTTGTTCATTGTTTTAATTTCCTGCTCATTTATTTGTTGCAATAAATAGTAAATTGGCTCTAAAAATTTTACCAAAAAACCTTTTAGTTCATACTTGCATGTGGTTTACATGGTAATTTTAGTTTGACAAATTTATTTTATTTACTATTATTAAAAATTCAAAACCCATCTAAAAGTCCTTGTTTGCCTTGGAAAAATCCTAAAATTTTCTAAAAAGGTTTTTAAAAATTCCAAAAAAATATTGTAGGTATATTTTATCTTGTTGTAACCACTATATAGATTTCAAATCATTATTTTCTATAAAACCTAAAAAATTTCAAAACACCAAAAATCTTATAAAAATCATATAAAAACCATTAAAAATCCAAAATTTGCATTTTCAGACTCTATTTAAAGATATTTCCTTATAGTTTCTAATAAAATTTGTTTCTAGGAGTGTTGAGCCTTTCTTCTATTTTTAAATTGCAAATTACTCCTAACTATGCATTATTTAATTCCTTTCTTGTTTTTTGATTTTTAGAAAATTTCGAAAACATTTAAATTTCTCCAAATATTACAAAAATAGTATAAAACCTATAAGCCAAAAATATTTTTACTTGATTTTTTATGCTTTTTAGCCTATTTGAAAAATGCAAAAAGAGATGTATGTTTGCATTTTCTCCCTTTGTCTTTATTTTCCTTATTTTAAAACCTAAAAATTTTCAAAATAAAAACCACTAAAAAGAGAATAAAAATCCTTTGACTCCTTGAGACGCTACCTAGTTTATCATAGTGCTCCTTTTGTTTGACCCCGGTCGCTATACCAAGTTAATAGAAGTAGCTATACCACTTGTGTGATTTGTTTGATTTCTTTAGTGGTTAAATGAATTTCTCCATTGATCGACTTGGTTGATTTGGGACAATGACACTTTGAATAATTAACTCCACCCTAATTAGTTGAAGGTGTGTCATCAGAATGGCACCGTTGTCGGCAACAATGACTGTGTAGTTAGGATTTTTGTCTATATCTTGTTTTATTTTCGTGCTTTATTATTGTCTTTATTATTTTGTTTTTCATAAGATTTATTCTAACACATTATCTTGTTTCTCTTTGCTGCTAGGCCCCGCGGAGCGAGGGAGGCGATCTTAGGAGAGTCGATGCAACCGAGCGAGGCGGAGGTCGGACGTTCTACACCGACAGGAAGGAGAGAGAAGCTCAGGAGGAGCAGGAGACTGCCTTAGAATAAATTTTATTTTTTGCATTTCATTTCATTTTAACTTGTAATAACTCTCAAAGACGTTGGACACTTTTATTCGGGGTATGTTTCATCGAATGTCGATGCACTCGGGGGACCTCACAGGATTTTCTTCGTTGTTTTCTCTAAGTTTATTTTATTTTCTGTGTATGAGCTCAAAATTTTGTTATCTGGTTGAGCCATGTAGTGATTAGGTACAAACACTTAAAAGAATATATGTTCCTATAGAATTGATTGGACTTAGTCAAACAAATAAATTATTAGTTATTTGGATTTGAGACCGCATGCTGAGAGAGGTCACATACAGCACTTGCAGGACCCGTTGTGTCAAGCACCGAGAGGCATCAAAGACCGGACCTTGGTCTCACTTCTAGATAATTAACACCTCGTTCTTCCCATAATAGAAGTTATTATTTAGGGTAATTTCTTCATGCATCATATAGGTAGTTTGTTTTTTATCTTTAAATTTATGCGCAGATCATATTACTGTAGACTGTTGGAGCAAGGCATGCCTTCTATCTCGTGTATGCATCATTGATTTCATCATGCATCGGCTTTTCCATCTTCCTTCCCCTGTTTTCTTGGACTTAAGAATAAAAGAAAATTAGCAAATTTGTTAGACGTGTCTTCATTTGAAAAATGCCAAAAAAAAGTGATAACCCAATAAAATTGGGACTGCTAAACAAACTCGACCCTAAACCAATAAAAATATCACATTCATTGTTTTGAGAAGCGTAACCCCCTCATTGTTTGAATTTACTTATAGAGTGAGAGATAGAGACGAACACTAGGATAGAGCCATGCCTTGATTCTCTTTTAAAACTATTGATTCTCTAAAACTGATTAGCTACTTTTCAGTGAGGGAATACGGGTAGCCGGTCATCGGTCCATGTTTCCTTAGCAGAGTGGATGGTTTATAGGACACTGTGTAAGGATCCGTCCTCAAGTAACGGGTAGTCATTTTACGGTATGTACTTACACCTATATTGGCTGAAAGTAGGTGTCGGGCCAATCTTTGGAGAAATACAGGCACCTAACAGCTCGCTAACTCCCCTCTTAGATTGCATTATCACTGCTCTAAAAAAGAAATAATTAACGTTCGAGCTTTTACGGTCTTCATCGCGTTGAGTTGGTGAAATTGGGGGTTTGATTTCTCATCATTGTTTTCAGTCCAGATCTAATCTTCATAAACATCCACATCACGATGATGGGCAGGCGGTCTCTTAGGCTACCTTTGGTGGCACCGCTTTAGAGCACACATGTCCATTCATCTAGGGAGGTTCTTGAGAGCTCAGACCCACTCTTGAAACCTGAGTATTCCACCTCCTTTTTCTTCGACCTTCCCTCCCATCACCTTTGGTACAATAGCCAGAGCAGCCAGAGTAGATATTTGTAGACTTGGTTACACATGAAGTCCATTGTTTTTCCTTTTCAAAGTCTGACGAGATGGCACTAGAGTATAGAGACGATGAGCAGCGAGACATTCACGATGTTTTTTATCAGGAGATAATCAACAACACCCTCCTGGCATCCCTAGAGGAAATGCATCGACAAATCTGGAACCAAGGGTTACTCATGACAAAAGTGAGGCAGGAGTTAACTCATATGAGAGATGGGCAGGCATATGAGAGAGATGACAGACCCGGTGGTGGAGAGATTCCTAGACTTGAGGACCGAGCAGATAACAGATGCCAGGAGGAGGCCCGTGATCCACAGAGACCCGTGGGGATTGAAAAACCTGAATTTACCCTCACTAATTATGTGGAATTAATGTAAATTTCATTGAAAGTGGGCAATTCAAATCAATCAAAAACCACTAAAATTAATTATCCAGTTAAAAATGAGAGGTCAAATATTTATTTTGCTTGGGCAAGCCCAAGGTTGAACTCAGGGAGGCCATTGTCTCCTTAGGTCAATTATTAGGTGATCTAGAAGCTAGGTTTTCAAGGAAGCACTTTTTTGTATTTTCAATGCAATTGAAAATGTCATGCAAATTTGGGCTAGTTTAAGGACAACAATGCAATTTATGATCAAATCAAGTCCAGAAATTCTCAAACATGTCCATAAGATAAAGAATGTGAAATTAAGCTACTGTATTTTCTTTGGAATTTTCTAATGCAAAATGAATCAATTATAAATTAAATATACACGCAAGGTAATTTCAAAAAAATAATTTTATTAAATATCAAACACCAATACTTTCCATGGATTAAATTATCCTATGTAGATCTACATGAGAGGTATCCAGAAGAATTTTTAATTCCTTAAAATACTAAGTGTGGAATTAACTAAAAATCAATTACTCAAATCACCAACTATATTATTACGATCTCGATATGTGTGCAAACAAGATGAGTTTTTGTCACAACTAATAAGTCAAATACTTCTAGCAATCCTGCATTTACAGTTTTTAGAAGTATTGTTAATTTTATATGAATTTTACAGCACATAATGGGTAAAATAAAATTAATAATTAATTAACCATATATCAAAAGAATATCGAGAAGCCATAATGTAAAGAATTAGTTGTATAATAAAACACCTATTTTTAATGAATAAAATAATGTAGAGTTGATGTTCAAATTAATGAAGAACAGAGGGGTCTAAATGCAAATTACAGAATAAAATGATAAAAAATGAAGCATAGGGATATGAGTGTGATTACCTAGACCCAAGGGGTCTCAATGTAATTTCTCCACCAAGCACGTGCAAAACACATGCTTGCTTGAAAGCGGGGGGCACTTCATAATTTTCCCAACGCTCACACGTCGTGCACGCGCCCGGGCTCGGGGTGAAGCTTGGATATCCCGACGCTGAGGTGGAGGCTCGGATAGCTGAGGCGCCATGTGGTTGTAGCTTGGACAATCGACTGAAGCATGGCTCGGCATGGAAGGTTTTAGCGAGTTGAGGTGGTCGATGCAGCGTCAGGGGTGATGGCAAAGGTGCTTGCTGTCGGAGGTGAGCTCAGCCAGAGCATGCGAGGGCAGGGGTTGGACTCCTGTTAGGCGGTTTCCAGTGGTCGAGGCAAAGCCTTTGAGGGCAGTCGAGTGGGCTATTGTGACAAGCTATAACGATGATCGAGCGGCTGAGCGAGGGCCTCGGCCGACACACGTTCAATGGTGGATGATAGCGTTGGCGAAGGCCGCAAGTCAGTGGTGGCGCTTGGAGGAGGATCGTGTCCGATGGCGATGCGATGGAGAAGGATGGCGGGGCACGGGTCAAGAACTTGTTCTTGAGCAGTTGGTGATGGTACGTCACCTGATATGGACGGTGATGCAATGGGATCGAAGCAGCGATCAGCGGAAGTGATAAAGAAAATATGTGTGATGGTACCAATTGAGGTGAAATCAGAAGAAGATGAAGAATAATAAAATGGCGAAGATGAGTTGGGGATGAAGAAATAGAGGAAGAGGACAAAGATGGAGGAAAACAAGAAAGATAGGGAAGAGGAATAATAAGTAGAGGAAAAAGGGGAAGGAATTCTACCTGGAGTTCGAGGGGTGTTGTGCCTAGGAACATGACTTAAAGAGAGCCCTCGATCTTGGCTCAAGTCGAGTGGCAAACGACGAGCTCAACAGCTCGTTCTGAGGAAGAGTCGCAACGGTGAACAACTGTCGGATCATGCCGCGAAGAAAGGGGGTTGTCGCTCGAAGCTCAACATAAATTGTCACCAAACGAAGAATTTGAGCTATCTCTCTCTCTCTCTCTCTTCCTCCTAATCAAATGGAAGATGGATTGGTTCGACGGGGTTGGCAATTCCTTTAAGGGAGGTTAGCGAAGGAATCGGAGGAGCGTGCAGTTTGTGTTGTCGAGATAGGTGGAGAAAGAGAGATAGTGAGGGGCATGGGGTCGCTGGTGGCACGAAGGTTGGGCGAGAAGATGAAGGGGAGAAAAAGGCAATGCCACGTGGTGCGCAAATGGGCATCCACGTGGCGGGGTAAAACAAATATAATAACAATAAATACTAATATAATAAATAAGATAAATAATAATTAAAATAAATATAAATAAACAATAATAAATAAAATAAAATAAAATAAATGAGAAAATAAATAAAAATAATTAATTAATAATTGATAATTATAATAATTAATTAAATAAAATAAAGAATAAAGAAATCAATAAAATAAATAAAATAAATGAATAGATAAAATAAAACAAATAAAAGAAAAGGAAAAAGAGAATTAAATAAAGTAAAATTAAAACAAAATAATAAAGGAAATGGGGAGACACATGGCATCTCCTGGAGCTACCATGTGTTGCTCTCAGAAAAATCAAAAATTAATTCCAAAGAAAAATAAAAAAAGAAATAACAAATGGGAGAAATCAAAAAATGGTCAACACAAAAGTTGCTCATTTCACCAAGATCTACAACTTTTGTGAAGAATTAAAAATCAAAATAAATCATTTGTACAAAAAGTATTTTTTTGTGATATCTTAGGTATAAAATACCGCATTTTTTTCTTCTCTACATATTTTGACATTTTTAAAATAAGATAAAAATCAAAATAAAATTAAATAAAATATAAGATAAATATTACAATTTAATCTATTTTTTTAGGATTTTTAATAATTAAGAAAAATAAATACATAAAATAAATAAATAAAGGGACATGTGTACAATATACTAGGAGGGGCCCAAAAACCCTAGTTTCACATACGGACTTCGATTCTTTTGAATTTGGTCTTGTTTTGAAGGTAATTGGATATAAGTTAATTCAAAAGTTATTAAGGGTCCATTGAAGACTGTATGAAAGAGATATTCATGTTTTATGGTACTTAGTCTCAAACTGGGGTTTGGGTTTTATTGGTCATTTTTACAGGTTAGTATTTTTTTGACATTTTTTCATTATTAGTGTTAGTAATATAGGCACTATAGAGTTGATTTTATTCAATTATGAGTTAGTGAAAAACAAATAAAAAAATGAATATATTGATGAATATATTGATGTTTACAAGTGAATTTGGCTTCTTATTTAATGCAAAAATGCATGCTAAAATGCAGACATTAATTCTAAATGCATGAATGAGAATAATCCAAAGTAAATAGAGAAGTGCAACTAATTACTCAGGAATAAAGCTCTATTTTCAACTTTTAGAGTGATGAATCATGGATTCATCAACCCCCTATACTTAAACATGCTCATCCCCGAGCAACTAAAATGAAATGCAAAAGTGAAATGATTTTGAGTTCCATACCAAGGTCATGAATAAAAGGTGAAAATGGAGCTTGACTCGACCTTTGGATTATTAGTGTGGCATAAACTTATTGGGAATTGAATTTAAGACCTAACATCGTTTAAGTTCCACAAGTCTCTATTCATCGCCTCAACAGTCTGGTCAGAACAAATCACCATACATAAATTCTGATTACTATGAATCTTATACTGTGTAAGTGAAATATACCTCTCCACATTAGAAATAGCAAAGAAACAACCTCATCTAAAAAGGTACCCTATTTCCTCTATTTAGCAACTCTTTCCTCGAGGAGCGGGGTATTCCCTTCTAAGTTCAAGTGCAACTAGCTCAAGAAGATGGGGTAGAGAAGAGAATGGATTGTGACCATTGTAGTCACATATTCGTGGAGCTTGACCAGGGTAGCGAAGTCTCCAGTTGCACGCATCCTTGGTATGAGACTTCGAAGCATGTGCCTAGCTTATTCATGTTTTTCTCCGACGAGATTTTTTAATTTTTTACCGGTCTAATTTTTTTGGAGATTTTTTTCTTTTTTTGATATATACAAAAGTGCAGCATGTACATAAGGAATTTTTCTTCTTGAGCCAGTGGACTATCCCTCTTTTTAAGCTTTATTGCAACCCACTGTATCCCGTCGTTAGATGTTGACGCCACTAGACTAGGTTGAGATGCACTACCCTCCCTAGAGGAGGACGGATGTTCCCACCCATGCGCTACTCCAAGCCAAAGGGTTCTACCTCCTCACCATCTCACCAATAAAGAGCTACATGCCTAGTGCTTGTCAAAGTTAGGTCACTATATAAAAGAATCGTGCATGTGTATGAAATATTCTACTTAGATCAATCAAGATGACATGTGAACAAAGTCTTGTGGACTCAAAGAATTAAGTCGCTCACCCTGAAAATCTTAACTCTAGTTCCTATAACGTTCCTCTGAAATTAAGTAGATTAAGGTCAAATCAAATCCATCCTCGACTTCTATTCATAACTTGGTTCAGAACCCACTAACTTTTCACCTTGCATATGCAAGATATGAAGATGAAATGCAGATGACATGAAATGCATATGAATGAAGTGCAAGACTCTCTCTCTCTTTTAATGAAAGAACTATATGCAAGAGTAAATAAGAAGCCTCTTTTTTTCAAATTTTGTTTGGTATACTCATATTTTACAAAAAAATTATAAAAGTATTATATATAAGAATTTTACAAATTTATACACATTTTATATACAAATTTTACAGAGAGTATTATACAAATTTACAACATATATACAATATACATATTATACAAGTATACATGTACTTTACAATTTTTAAATTTTGTACCAATTTTATCCATCTCATAATTATTGCATAATATGTACAAAAATACGTGAAAGTATGATCTATGGGTAAAGTATATATGTAATATATGCAACCCCCCCCCATACTTAGCATGTGCTATGTCCTCAGAGCACAAGAAAAGAGGAAAAGACATAGCTCGTGCTAAGCGTAGGAGAGTTAAAATAACAAAAAGTATAGAAGTCGACCGCACCCCTATACTTAGGCTCTAATCGGCCTAAGTATATAGGAAGAGCAAAAATGGGGTGGTCAAGGTCAGGAGGAGAAATGGATGAATATATACACATGGCAGACATCCCCTCCCCCATACTTAGTCTCTCATCATCCTAAGTATAGGACATGAGTGAGTATGAGAACCGATAGGGTTGGGGAATATACAAAGAGAAAGGGGAGTGGGGAAAGAGATGCTTGGAGATGGTAGGAGTAGTGATGATTCATGCATTTCCTAAGAGTGGATCATTGGATTCTGGATACGCATGAATGAGATTTCTTCAACACAGGGTAAATGTCCATCTAATCCTACAAAATTCTTCAGCAGTTGCTCGTCTACCAGGAGCGGTCGTGCGCCATCTGTAAGCTCTGAAATCCATACAATGTTGTTCATGTTCACTTCCCTAACTATGAAGGGTAATGTCCACTTGGACTTCAACTTGCCCTGAAACATCTTCAACCTGGTATTGAATAAGCATACCTTTTGCCCTAGGATAAAATTATTACATCTGATATGCTAATCATGCAAATGCTTTATTCTGTCTTTGTAGATCACGTTGTTATCGTATGCCTTATTTATGATTTTCAAAAGCTCGTTTAAATCCATCTTTCTACTTTGATGTCTCTCATGTGTGTTTCAGATCACTTTATCTAATGCCCATTCAGATTTGTGTATTAATTCAGCGGGCAGATGACACGGCTTTCCATAAACCATTCGGAATGGGGAGGTTCCAAGCGGGGTCTTATAAGCAGTCTGGTATGCCTATAGTCATTGGTACAAAAGCTGGGACTGGTTCTTCCTATCAGGGTGGACTAGCTTCTATAAAATTCCCTTCATCTCCCTATTCGACACCTCAGCGATGCCATTCGATTGTGGGAGGTATGGACTGGCGACATGGTGCTCGATGCCGTAGTCCTTTGTAACTTTTCATTTCCATGTTAACAAAGTGACTACCCCCATCAGAGATGTTGACTTTGGGAACCCCGAACCGTGAAATGATGTGATCTTTCATGAACTTACAGACAATCTTGTTGTCTACGGCTCGGGTAGGGATAGCTTCCACCCACCTAGAGAGATAATCAA
Organism: Ottelia alismoides; assembly: GCA_037367405.1. Lineage (NCBI taxonomy): Eukaryota > Viridiplantae > Streptophyta > Magnoliopsida > Alismatales > Hydrocharitaceae > Ottelia > Ottelia alismoides. The sequence continues at coordinate 220,172 of JAZKJV010006792.1, read as the reverse complement.
CTATCAAGAGAATATGCTCATAGCCATGGCTGCTAGGGAATGGGCCCATGAAATATATGCCCCATGCATCGAAAACATCAACCATAATGATGGTTGCATGGGTATTTCATCTTTGGGACCGATGGTCTCTCCCATTCTCTGACATATTAGACATGAACTAACAAATGCATATGCATCACGGAATAGGGTTGGCCAATACAAACCACACTAAAGCACTTTCCAAGCGGCTTCCCGGAGTGATGTCCTCCTACCTCCAAGGAATGGCAGTAGGTAGGAACACTCATGTATTCCTCATATGGAATATACCTCGTTAGACACAATCCGAACCTTTGAAGAAAAGGAAAGGATCCTCCCAATGGTATTTCCTAGATTCTGACTTAAGTCGGTCAATATTTCTCTTGGTCCAATCATGGAAAATTGTCTTAGATACTAAGAAATTCACATGTTGGCATACCATGGAAGAAAGTCGATAGAACAGATCAACTCTTCGGGTAAGGAGTCCTTGATGGAGTCGATCTCAGAGGAACTATGTGACTCAATGCGGGATAGGTGATCAGCCACCACATTCTTCACTCCAGGCTTATCCTTAATCTACAAATCAAACTCTTGGAGTAATAGAATCCACCTAAGAAGATACACCTTCGCATCCTTCTTTTCCTTGAGGTACTTGATGGTTGTGTGATTTGTTAACACGGTAACCTTGGATCCTAAAAGATGAGACCTGAATTTGTTTAAGGTAAATACTACGACAAGCATTTCCTTCTCTGTGACGCTATAATTCTGATGATCCCGATTGAGTACTTTGCTTGCATAGTGAACATCATAAGGAATCCCTTCTCTCCTTTGTCCTAATACGGCCCCAACTGCAAAGTCAGAAGTGTTTGTCATGATTTCAAAAGGAAGAGACCAATATGGGGCATGTAGGATAGGAGCATCCATGATTTTCCTCTTTAGGAACTCGAAGGCCTCAAGACACATGTGATCTACAATGAACTCCATGTCTTTTCCTAAGAGTTCCGTTAGCGATCGGGCAATCTTTGAGAAGTCTTTTATGAATTTGCAGAAAAAACCAACATGCCCGAGGAACGACCGCACTTGTTTGATGTTGGTTGGTGGTTGAAATTTCTTTATCACATCCACATTGGTAGGGTCAACCTCCATTCCCCTCTTGGAGATGACATGCCCCAATACAATGCCCTCTTGAACCACAAAATGGCTCTTCTCCCAAAAGAGCACCAAATTCTCCTCAATGCACTTCTTGAGGACTCGATCCAAAATGGATAGACAAGTATCAAATGAGTCGTCGTGGACTGAGAAGTCATCCATGAAGATCTCCAGGAAATATCCCACCATCTCGGCAAATAATGCGATCATGCACCACTAGAAAGTCCTGGTGCATTGCATAACCCAAAGGGCTTGCACCTGAATGCATGTGTACTGAACGGACATGTAAATGTGGTCTTTTCCTGGTCCTTAGGAGTGATGAACACTTGGTTGTAGCCTGAGTACCCATCTAGAAAACAAAAGAATTATTTCTCTACTAGTCTCTCCAGGATATGGTCTATGAATGGTAAGGGAAATGATGTTTTTTTGCAGTGACATTCAAGCATCTACAATCCACACAGACACGCCACGATGTGGGTACTCGTGTCGTAATATCTTCTCCATCCAAGTTGGTGATAGTTTGAAGTCCCACTTTCTTAGGAACTACATGAAGTGTTGCCACCCACGTGGAAGCAGGGATGGGATATATAAACCATGTGTTACACCATTTTTCAATCTCCTTTTTGACAACATCTCGTAAGTTTGGATTTAGCCATTGATGGAACTCACGAGAGAGTTTAGCACCTTCCTCAAGGTAAATATTGTGTGAGCACAGAGCGGGGTTTATCCCATGAAGATCGGACATGCTCCAGCCTATGGTCTTGAAGTTCTGTTCAAGAATCTCTAGCAGGCAAGATTCTTGTTCACCAGTCAAGCTAGCACTGACAATGATTGGGAACTTCCGTGGCGGGATTGCAAGGAAGTCATACTTCAAGGTGGGGTACTGGTTTGAGCTCGGGAATGGTATGATCATGGGGTAAATCTGGCTCAACTGCCTCTAAACATGGATCTGTGATGGATGCGGTTGGATTTGCGGTGAAAGTAGCCACCAACTACTTCTGCTTAGGAATCGGATCGCCAAAGGTGTCCAAACAATCGATAAAAGATGTGTCTGACCCATCATCCACATCCTTTGATTGACCTGAATGGAACAGGTCTGACAAGCCTAAGTAGGCTTCTGAGTCTTCAAGGATATAGGGAGATGCATCAGAGAAATCTCCTGTGAGTAAGGTCTGATTCTAAAGGATCTGTCGAACTGCCTCATCTACCATGTCCTCTCTTGGCGAGGGAATCGTTAACCCAAGCTGACTGTTGCTTCCAGTTATCAACTGTCAACTCTGTAGTACTCGGACCCAGATGAGATATACTCTACACTGCTTTCTGAATCAGGTCTCTGCCATTTCATTTGTTACATATCTAACTCTACACTTTCATCGTGTGCATGAAAGTGTATCTTTCCCACAGTATAATAGGGCAGCCAAGGATAATATGGGAATCTTGTCATCTTCGGGGACAATCCATATCCAGGACCATGAAGTCCACCTTGTACTGCTTCCCCTCGATGTCAAGGATAAGGTCCCTCAACATTCCCTTGGGCCTCTTAATAGATCGGTATGCAGACTGTAGGAGTGCTCTCGATCTCCTAATAGGTCCTATACCTTGATGATCTTGGAGGGAATATGAAAGTAGGTTCATTGAGGATCAGTTATCGAGTAGAGTACGAGCAAATGATATGTGAGCTATACGACCGGTGACAAAGTATGCTTCTAGATCTCTCTTCTTCCTTGGAATCTCATTGCGGATTGCATGGGTAGCGGATATGGATAACACATGTTTGGTTATTTGAGTGTTTTTCTCCTACTAGCCCTAACAGGTGTGCATCTCACTTTTAGGTACTTCTTAAATGCGGGAACCATATCCACTAGTTTGAGGAAAGGGATATCAACTTTTACATTCTCTCTACACATCCTTTCCGTCTCAAAAATATCAGGATCATTTTTTTTGAGAATTTTTCTTCTTTTCTTTAGATAAGGCCTGAGGGAAAGGGATTATTGGGAGCTCATGATGTCAAATAGAAACATCATCATATGAGTTCTTATTGGAATCAAAATTCAGTTGTACATGACTGACTCGGACTTGGACTCTGTATAGGACTCAATTGATATCCATGAAATGGAACTGAAACTGAAGATGGAAAAACTGTTGGTGATACATCCAAGGTGGTCTTCTCATCTCTTGAAGATCCACTGCTCACTGTCGTGCTCGATTTTGCTTTATTCCTCTTTCTGGATTTTCATCGTTTTTTGGATTTTTTGGGATTCAAATCCCTCTGGTGATCATGAAGGTGGTGCTGCTAGTGATGCTGGTGATGATCCTCCTCCTCTAAGCTATTCACAAAGGCTGGCTCATCAGTACCCTACGCTCCACTCCGTTGTGTCAGATCAGGAATCTGCACAGTCCTACCTCTCCTGAGAGTAAGATGGTGAATACCATGCGGTAGAATATCATGATCTGATTCTAAGAAATCAGAATACTATACATGATCCTTTTGGTGATTTTGTCCTTAGTTCAGGTTGCTGGGGTTAACCTGAACATGTGTTGGGATGGAGGTCCTAGGGGTAGTGAACTCATCACGCCAACGTGAAAGCTGATTGATGTCATCTCTCTGGTCATGCTGCTCATTACGAATGAGTTTGAGTCATCAAGGATCCTTTAATAGTTAGATGTACCCGAGGATGAAGCTCTATGGTCCTGCCTTTGGGAAGGCTGCTAATGACACTGATACAGTCTGTTAGGTCCCTGATGGACCTGCTAATGGTACTGGCTTTGTTAAGGGGGGTTCTGATGATACTGAAAGGGGCCTTGATAGCCCGACTGCTGCTGGGGGATGGGAATTGATGGTACTAGGACTGAGGGGGTACTATGGGTGCTGATGTTGTTGTCGTTGGGTGGATTGTGATCATTGGAATACCAAATCCCATTCACCTCCCACACCTGCAAAGGTTCATCAATCATTACCTTAGTGGTCAGCTCCGTAAACTGTCTCTCCTGAACCTCAGGCTAACAATGAGTCCATGTGTTGTGAGGCCCCTGCACGTGTTGCTCCTGAATGTGGTGCACTCGGTAGATAGGAGCATGGGGTGCAGACGAGACGGGTATCTTAATCTTATGTACCTTATCAACTAGATGTACCATATGCTTCGGAAGCTTAGCGAGGATCTCCCACTCGGTGAGCTTGTGTATCTCGCTCACCTTATTTTCGATCTTGTCAACCTTAGTTAACTTACCAGTAATAATCCCCCTCCTCAGCAACACTAGTACCAGTCTTCTCCCCAATACCATTCTCAGCATTCCTACCCGCAACCTCCATACCATTCCCAATCTCAGCGTGGTCAGCACATTGAACATTCGAGGTTGCGCCTATGAACCCCACTTTGGACTAATTGGCTGAGCTAGTAAAGAGTCGTGTAGAGATGAGCCAGAAGCAAGATGACCTCACAGCTGCCAAGACCACTATTCCGACACAGGTGGATGTAAATCCCAATTATTTCAAAAAGCAAGAGCAGGTAGTCTGCGATGTTCCATCTAACCCTACAAAGTCATATATTCATGATATGATTTTATCTAATGTTGTTAATCTCAAGAGCGATAGGATTTTACAGCCTTCTGCCACCATGAAGGGAAAGACTAAAGCTTTCACAAGGAAGTCATCATCTTCTTCTACATCAACCGAACCAACGAGGGTGGGTAAGGAAGAAGAGGATGAAGAAGAAGCACCAGCAAAAACATAAAAAATGAGAAAAATCAGAAACAACAAAAAGAAAGTAGCATCTGAAGCACTAGCCAGTCAACAATGGAGAGTACAGCACCAGTAACTGATCTAGAGCCAGTTGATGGAGCCCCACTTGCCATTTTTAGATGTCCACTTCAGATGGATAAAGATACTACTTTTGCCATCCATTTATACAGCATGTTGTGGGAATAGATTTTGATGTATATAAGAACAATATTTCTACTTTTGGTTATGTAGATATTCCTTTTCCATACGCTTTACAAAAATCCAAAAAAATAAAAAGTTTGAAAACAACTTTGTTGGATCCTGATATTGTGGAAATAATTCATAATATTGTTATTGAGATGCCTCTACTAAAGTCCATTCAATACATGTCTAACATTAATAAAGGGTTGAAAGAGGTATGTACTTTAAAAAGACAGTCACGCCAAGACAGACAAAGAAATTTGAAGCACATTTTGACTACGATGACAGCAAATGCAATTAGCAATCTCCTGAGTAAGAAGAAAGACATGGGAGCATCTCTCATCGGATGTTATATGTTTGATCAAGAGTTTGGCCGAACTCTTCTTTACAGTGGATCGTCCATCAATCTAATTCCTACTTCATTGGTGAAGGAATTTGGGTTGGGACCGCTCAAATCAACAAGAATGATTATGTAGTTCGTGGATACATCAATCAAGCGACCCCGAGGAATTTTAGAGGATGTCATCGTCACCATTAATGGAATGCAGTTCCTTGTTGAACAATCCGTGAAATGCCCTAATTAATAGTGTTGAATTAGTGTAGTTCGACGATTAATAGATTAATCAAAAACCGTTAACTAACAAATTTATCGATTAATACAAGCGATCAATTAGTATTTTTACTTGGGAAATCCCAAGGTGAATTCAAGGAGGCCACTGTCTCCTTAGGTCGATTTCTAGATGATTCGGAACTTAGGTTTTCAGAGGAATATTTTTTGGTATTTTTTATGCAATTAATAAATGCAAAGCAATTTTAGCAATGTTTATGGACTAAACCGCAAACTTCGACCAAATGAACTCCAAACCCAATGAAACTAACCAGAATGTGTATGAATGCAAAATTAAACTATTGTAGATTTTTTTGGAATTTTCAGATGTAATATGAAGTAATTATGAATTAAATATGAATGCAGGGTGATTTTGAGCAAAATAATTTTAATAAAAATCAAGCACCAACATTTTTCAGAGATTACATTATCCTAGATAGGCTAAATGAGAGGTATCAACAACTTTTAATTCCTTAAAATGCTAAGTTTGGAATTAAGTAAAAACAAATTACTCAAATCATCGTTTAATTTATTACGACCTCGATATGCATGCAAATATGATGATTTTTTGGCGTAATGTAGAACAAAATAATTCTATGTAATGTGATCTTTTTGGAATTTTTAGAGTAGTGAATAATTTAATAGTAATTTCAGATCATAAAATGGGTAACTATGCAAGTTTTCACCAAATTATTTATAATAAATCAGTCATTGTTCACTAAATTGCAAATAACAACTCATTAGATAAAGCATTAGTTGATTTACATTATGTAATTTTTGGAAATTAAAATTGATGCAAATATGATGTTCAAATTACAAGACAAATGTAGGGTTCTAAATGCAATTACAAAGAATGAATAAACAAAAACATGCTGATAAGGACGGTTATGCAATTACCATGACTCGTGAGGGCATGGATGCAATTTTTCCATTAAGTCACATGCTCCTCACGTGCCTTGAGTGGCTAGGTTAGAGGCGTGATTTGATGGAGATGTGCATGCAATTTGCCTTGTGCTCACGCACCACGTACGTGCACCCATGCTCGGGTGTAATTTACCCCCACCCTCACGTGCGAAGCACGTGCAGGGGGATAAGGTTCTGTCCTGCTAGTCGATGCGGGGAGCGGTGGGCGGTGAGGCCAAGGCCGAGGCAAGGCTGTTGGTGATGGAGGCATTGTCTGGTGGTGAGCCACTCTAGTCGAGGGCGAAGTCGGTCCATGTGGAGGTGGTCGACGCTCGGTCGACACACAACTAGGGCTTGGTGGTGAGAAGTGCGAAGTCAGTGTCCAAGGGTGGAGGCACGTCGCAACGAGGCAACGTATAGGGGAGCCGATGCGGAGGTGCTTGTTGTAGGTCCACGACCTGAGATGGAGCTGATGTCGAGGGAGCATGGTCATGCATCGGTGAGGATGGCGGTGGGAGGGAGGTGGCGACACAGTTGATGCGTATCTGCCAGAGGTATCGACCGAGGATGATGATGATGATGTGCGGAGCTCTGTGGATGAACAACCAAAATAGCGATGAGGCACAGGGCCTCCGAGGTGGAAGCGGGCCGTCGATGGTGCTGGAGTGCGGTCAGTAGTGAGCTGCTGTGGAGTGGCCTTCGTGCATGGTCGAGCATGGAGGTTCGCTGCTGCTTGGTGAGGGAGCGTGCGGTCGCACGAGGAAGGGGCCCTGCTACATATGTGCGTGGATGGTGCTCGTGCGACGACGAATGGAAGCGTACGGTGGAGTGTGGTGAAGGCAGCGGTGGTGTGGAGGCTGGCTCGACATGCGATGGAGATGAAGGTCAAAGGGAGATGGGTGGATGTGAAGATTTTGCAGACAGGGACAGATGAGAAAGCACCGGTGGATGTGAGGAGTTGGAGCTAAATCAAAGGAAGGTTGCGAGGAGGTAGAAGAAGAGATGGAGGGGGAGGAAGGTGAATATGATAAGATGATTGTGTCAATGCTTTGAGTTGTACTTAGAAGAATTGGAGAAGATGAAAGAAAGGGAATGAAGAGAACAGAAATAGAGGAAAGCAAGGGAAGGAGAAGAATGAGAAGAAGACAGACACTACCTGGAGGGATGCGGAGGGAGGTTTGCCTGGGATGCTGGAGCTCGAGCTCCTACGGGTCCTCACTCAAATCGTTTGGCGGAGCGACGAGCTTTAGAAGTGACAAGAGGTTGAGGCACGGAACGAGGATTCCCTTAGATCTCGTCGAGGAGATTGGTCATCGTTGCTCGACCTCGACGAGGCTCCAGTTGTCGCCTGAAGCAAGGGGAGTTGGACTTTCTCACGATAGCAATGGATGTGGATGTTGTGGGATGGTGGTCGTCTATTTGAAGGAGGTTGGGTGATGGCGCTGAATACGAAGGAGGATGGGGGTCGTGGGCGAACGGTTGTGCAACCTACGGGGATTGGAGATCGGAGGAGAGGCTGAGTCATGGGTTGGTGGTTACATGAGAGAGAGAATGGAGGGAGGCGTAGCAAGCATTCACACAACTGCACCCATAGGAGGCGGGTGTGGTTGGCGCGGAGGGACGTGGAGAAGGGGCAGAATGGTCGTTGCGCGTCGCCGCAAGAAGCAGAGGGTACGGGCAACGCAGGGAAAGCAGGCGGAAGGGCGCGGATGGGAGAGAGGGAAGAGGTGCCACATGGTGTGCAAGCACGCGACCATGTGGCCGCGGGAAAATAAATAATAGAAATAAAAAAATGAAAATGAATTAATGAAAAATAAATAATTATAAACAAATAATTATAATAATATAAAATGAGGTAACACGTGGCGGCTTCAAGAGCTACCACGTGTCACTCCCAGATAAATCAAAATTAAATGTAAAATAAAAACCAAAAAGAAATAATAAAAGAGGTCAAATCAAAAAGTGATCAACATGAAAATTTCTTGTCTCGATGAGATCTACAACTTTTGTGGAGGACCCAAAACAAAAATAAATCATCTATACAAAAAGTATTATTGGTGGTATCTTATAGGTATATAATACCGTATTTTTTCTTTTACATATTTTTTGTCATTTTTAAATAGGATAAAAAATAAAAATAAAACTAGATAAAATATAAAACAAATATTTACAACATAATCTATTTTTTATATTTTTAGCAATTAAAAAAATAAAAGAGATAAAATAAAATAAAATAAAATAAAGGGACATATGTACAATATACAATAGGAGCCCAAAGCCCAGGTTTCACATACGAACTCCGATTCTTTTGTATTTGGTCTTATTTTATAGATAATTGAATGTACATTAATTCAAAAGTGAGTAAGGGTCCATAGGAGACTGTATGAGAGAGATATTCATATTTTAATGCTTCTAGTCTCAAATTAGGGTTTGTGTTTTATTGAGCAATATTACAAGTTAGTATTTTTAAATATATTTTTCATTAATTAGTATTAGTAGTATATACACTATAGAGTTGATTTATTCAATTCTGAGTTAGTGAAAAATAGATAAAAATAGTGAAAATACGGTGAATATTCATGTGATATTAACAAGGGAAGTTGTCTTCTTATTTAATGCAAATATGCATGCTAAAATGAAGAAATTAATTCTAAATGCATGTATGAGAATAATGCAAAATAAAAGGATAAATGCAACTAATTACTCGGGAACAAAGCTCTATTTTCGACTTTTAGAGTGATGAATCACATATTCATCAACCCCCTATACTTACACCTTGCTCGTCCCCGAGCAACTAAAATGAAATGCAAAAGGTGAAATGATTTTGGATTCCATACCAAGGTCATGAACAAAAGGTGAAAATTGAGCTCGACTCGACCTTTGGATTAATAATGTGGCTGAACCTTATTGGGAAGAGGATTTAAGACCTAACAGTCTTTAAGTTCCACAAGTCTCTATTCAAGTCGCCTCAACAGTCAGGTCAGAACAAATCCTCATACGTAAAGTCATTCTGATGACTATGAGACTTATTTGTACTGTATAAGTGAAATATAGCTCTCCACATCAGAAATGGTAAAGAAACAGCCTCCTCTAACAACGTAATCCTGATTCCTCGGTCTAGCAACTCTTTCCTCGAGGATCAGGGCATTTCCATCTAAGTACAAAAGCAACCAGCTCAAGAAGAGGGGTATAGAAGAGAATGGATTGTGACCAGTATAGCCAAGTCTCCAGATGTAGGCTTCCTTGGTATGAGACTTTGAAGCATATGCCTTGCTTATTAATATTTTTCTTCGAAGGGAATTTTTATTTACTTTTTGCCCATCTAACTTTTTTGGAGATTTTCTTCTTCTTTTTTGACATATATAAAAGTGCAGCATGTACATAAGGAGTTTTACTTCTTGATCTAGTAGACTATCCCTCTTGTAAAGCTTTATTGCAACCCACAGCATCACGCCGTTAGACATCAACGCTACTAGACTAGGTTGAGATGCACTACCCTCCCTAGAGTAGGACGGATGTTTCCACCCGTGTGCTACTCCAAGCCAAAGGATTCTACCTCCTCACCACCTCCTTAATGAAGAGCTATGTGCATGATGCTTGTCCAAGTTAGGTGATTGTCTAAAAGAATCGTGTGTGTGTGTGTGTGTGTATGAAATATTTTACTTAGACCATAGATGACATGTGAAAATAGTCTTGTGGACTCAAAAAATTAAGTCAATCGACCTGAACAATCTCAACTCCAGTTCCTATAAGGTTCCTATGAAATTAAGTATATTATGATCAAATCAAATCCATCCTTGACTTCTATTCATAACTTGGTTCAGGATCGACCAGCTTCCACTTTGCATATGATAGATATGCAAATGAAATGCAGATGAAATGTAATGTATATGAATGAAGTACAAGACTTTTTTTAATGCAAGGATGATATGTAGAGTAAATAAGAAGCCTCTTTTTTTCAAAAAAAAATTTGTATACCTCTTATATTACAACAAATTTTACAAAAGTATTATTTACAAGAATTTTACAAATTTGTACAAGTTCTATTATACAAATTTTTATAGCTCATATACAATATACATATTATACAAGTATATATGTATTTTACAAAAAGTTTATTTACCAATTTTACCCATCTTGTAATTATTGCATAATATATATATAAATATGTGAAAGTATGAGCTATGGGTAAAGTATATATGTAATATATACATGCCCCATATACTTAGCACGTGTTATATCCTCAGAGCACAAGAAGCGAGAAAAAGATATAGCTCGTGCTAAGCGTAGGAGAGTTAAAATAACAAAAAGTATAGAAGTCAACCCACCTCCATATACTTAGGCTATGGTTAGCCTAAGCGTAGAAGAAGAGTAAAAATGGGGTGGTCGAGGTTAAGAGGAGAAATAGATTAAGTATGCATATGGTGGGTATCGGTCCCCCTATACTTAGGCTCCAGTCAGCCTAAGTCTAAGATAGGAGTAAGTGTGAGAATCGATGAGATCTAGAGAATAGAGAGAGAAAATGAATATACAAGCAAGAGTAGGGGTTCCCCTTATACTTAGGTTTTGAATAGCCTAAGTGTGGAGTTAGTATCCACAGAAGAAGGAATTGAAGCTCTAAAACAATGAGTAAATCAGGTGTACAAGAGTGAGTGAATCTTCTAAGTTGTTGAATCTAGATGTTGCATCTTCATGAAGAGTAATATGATGTATCTACTCGGTGCTCACTCTGCATGAAGTTGATGACCTCGACTTGGACTAACTGCTCCTTAGAATCTACAAAGTGCTTCAACAGTTGTTCATTCATCACATGGGTTTGTGCACCATTTGTGAGATTAGTTATCTCTAAGCTTCCATTCATGTGCACTTCCTTAACAACAAAGGGACCCGTCCACTTAGATTTGAGCTTCATGTGGAACATCTTTAACCTAGCATTAAACAACCATACCTTTTGCACAAGGATAGAGTCTTTGAACCTAATGTGATAATCATTCCATCTCTTCACTCTGTCCTTATAAATCAAATGGTTCTCATTTGCCATATTTCGGATTTCCACGAGCTCATTCAAGTTCAATCATGATAAAGCTTCCTTAGGTGACAACTCCAATTAATCTGTTTAATTTCCCATTCATATTTGTGAGTAAAAGCTCTGCGAGCAAATGGCATGGCTTGCCTTAGATCATTCTAAATGGTGAAGTGACCAAAGGTGTCTTATAGGATGTCCTATAGGCCCACAGAACTTGATCGAAGAGCTAGGACCAGCTCTTCCTATCAGAACGAACCAACTTCTACAAAATACTCTTCACCTCTCTATCCGAAACCTCTACCATGACATTGGACTATGGGTGGTAAGGACTACTATCAAATCCATAGTCTTTAGCTAATGGCTACCCCCATCAAAAATCAGGACTTTTGGTACCCCGAACCTAGCAATAATATGGTCTCTCACAAACTTACAAACGGTCTTGTTGTCTGTGGTTCGGGTTACGATAGCCTCCACCCACCTAGATAAATAATCAACTGCCAACAAGATGTACTCATATCCTTAGATGTTGGTAAAGGTGATGAATCTCATATTCAACATGATAAAATTAATCAATTAGGCTCTGTTCCCCAAAATCCATATGCATTTAATCATCAATATAGCATCACTAACATTCATACATGTGTAAATAATACTCGCATTTCATCATGCATAATTGCATAAAATAAGGAACCAAAAATCCAAGTGTAAATTGACCTAAAAAGCAACTAACTTTCCCAGTTTTTAATTAATTCATCCTAACTCTAATTGACCTTAAACACTCCATTGTATAGATATTACTAACAAGAATAAATAAAAAATACAAAAAATTGCTAACTTGAATAAGTGACAAATAAACCTAAAACCTAATTTCATATCAGACAGACTAAAACGCGCATATCTCCCTCATGCAATGTTTGATTTTGGTCTACACACTTTTAAAGTACTCCATTTTCAAATATCTTCAAAACAAGACCAATTTCATAGAATTCGGAGCTCATGTGAAAGTTGGGTTTTGGGCCTCTTTTGCGTATTTTATCTTTTTGCGATTTTTTACCTGAGTTTTATGTACATATTTAACCCTTTTTATTTTATTTCTTTTTCATTTGTGTTCTTTAATGAAAGTTCTATCAGTGGTACAAAAATCCAAATCAAGACTGAAATCAAAGAAACTGACTGAGTTCGAGTGACCTTTGTGAGTCTGTACAAAATTCACTTGTTGCGTACTTCTATTTTATTACCCTATTTTCTTACTTATTAAAAATACAAAAAAATATTAATTGTAATTAAGTGTATTTTATTTTATCGTGTTTTTTTTATATTTTAAATCCTCTTTTAAAATAACAACAAAATATAAAACCCCAAAAAGCTGGTTTTCTATATACATGGAGAACCACCAAAAATACCACTTTGTACATATAACCTCTTTTGCTCTCGGTTCCTTCATAAAAGTTGTAGATCTCATCGAGATGAACAACTTTTGTGAAAGAAATGTTTCGATCTGAGGTCTCCTTCTATTTATTTTCTATTTTTCTTTCTCTTTATACTCAAAAAATTTTTTGGGGTGACACGTGGCAGCCCTTGGGCGCACCCCCACATCACCCCCCCTCCTTCTCTCTCATGCCCCCCCTCCCCTCGTCACATGCTCGGCACGTGACTCGCCTCATCTCTCTCTATCACTTTCCAGGTCACGTGCAAGGCACGTGACCCCCGTACCCCTCCCCTTCCCAGCGCCGCTCACCATCCCCTGTAACTCCGCTTCCTCCTCGTAACAGCCATTGACCGCTCCACCCTTCCCCAATCATTATGAAGCAGGCCTCTTGCTCACATAACGGTCAACAGTTACTTCTCCCTCCTATAAAGCTCCTCCCTCGTCAGTCATCCTCATTATCCACCAACACTTATGAAACAGAGGTAGGTCGATCTCATCTACTCTAATGGTGACAGCACTGCGTCGACGGCCTCTGATCCACTTAGAGGCGAGATCTGAGGTGATCCCCTACCTCATTGCAGCATCGCACCTCTGAGCTGCTGAGTTTGTCGCTTGTCAAGTGGTTTGAGAAATAACCAGAGCTCCACCAGAAGTTCTGCCTCAGGTACCTTCTCCCCCTTCACATTCTGGTTCTTTCTCTCATTCTCCTCTCTCTCTCTCTCTCGATATATATATATATATATATACATACATACATATATATATATATATCTGATCGACAATCGGAGTCCCTGCCATTCACCTCTCCCTTCTCTTCATCCTCGCTCCACAGTATCAACCTCCACCTTTATCCCCCCCCCCCCCCCTGATTCCCCTCTATCTTTGCAACCTTCCACAGACCTTGCTATGATCCACATCGTCACGCAGGAGAACCGACCCACCATCCCCTCCTGGAATGCCCTCGTGTTTCGACATTCACAAAGGAGGAGCTCACCATCTGTAGGCTTGAGTAGCAGTTCCATCCAGTCGCCCTTCTCTGCAACCAAGGCATGCAGCTCCATCTCTCATCCTTTGTGGCTTGGCCATGAGTCGGCGAAAACCACGATCATTCGCTTCCCAACCGCCGAGAGTCTACGTTCTGAGGGTTCTCTGCCTTCATCCATCGTAGTAATAGAGAATCTTCTCCTCGGCAACACCACCGCCTCACCCTCGATCCGCTGCTAGCCGTTGGATCGGGCAATAGTTTTGATCCAATGGCTCCCCTGCTACCATGTCAATGCCTCGCAAGCCAACCACCGCGCCACAAGGTTCGGGCCAGTAGAGGCCCTCCTGCGCACCACATGGAGGCTCAACCCGAGCCTCTACCTTGTCATCTGAGCCTTCAGCCTCACATGCTTAGCACGTAAATCAGTGAGCGAATTATAGGAAGGTCCCTACTTTCTCCACAAATAATAAAGGGGACCCCGCCAGCCAGGAGGCACAATCGCATCACGTGCACTTTGACAAATTTGCATAACATCCCTTAAGGTCCCAGAAATCATAGAGAGACCCCCGTAGCTGAAGCACGTGCCTCGCACATGCAACTTGGAGAAATTACAGAACAGTTCCTGGAAGTTTCTTATATTACAGATAAGTCTTCCAGGGACCTATTTGAGAAAGAAGTATTTATTTTTATTACATTTTATTCACTGGAAGTTGTTTATTGCATAACTTTCTCAAACGAACTCAGTTTTTAATGCACAATATGTCATTCTAAAGCTTATTCGACGCTCTATCATTTTGCATAACTTGCAGACAGATCTGAGCCTGTTTCTTGATGATTATTATTTGCGGATATTTTGACATATGCAGGCTCAATTATAGATATATTTTGTAATTATATTCAGAAATTTTTTGACTTAATTTGGAGGGACCCGATTGAGTATATTTTGCAAGATCAATCTTCTTGCATTGATTGTAAATTATTTTTTTTAGAATTTAATCTGTGTAGGGGGTTCATCCGAGGAAAAAGAATTATTGATCATAATTTTGATGAGGATATTTTTTTTAGGAGTGTAAATTGATCTAATAATTTTCTTGCCTGCATTTTTAGGATTAATTTAAATATCTCCCTTGAAATGACATCTTTTGATGTATGATTTAATTTTGAGGACATTGATCACTATTATTGGAATTAAAAAGTGTAATCATAGATCCTAAGCTTGAATATTTTCTCTGTTTATTTTCTTTTCATTTCTTTTCTTTCTTTTCATTTTCTCTTTATTTCCTGAAACAAAAATTAACCGAGCATTTAGTTAATTATTTAAATTCATTTAAAACCATGCAACTAGAAATCATTGTTCTCTGTGTTCAACCTTGGTAGACTTGCCAAGTATAAATTCTCCACAATATTCAAATTTTTATCGACCAAATTTCGTTTCCTATACTACAATTTTCGACAATTAAAAAGATGGTTTTTCGAGCTCATCAAGTGACGTCGTTGTCGAGGAATGACGAAATTTTAGGGTTCTAAATCATTTTCTGTAATTAATTTTTGTGAAAATAATTTTCGTGTCATTTTTATATTTCTTTAGCATTTTATTTTCTACATTTTATTTTTGCATCCTTCTCTCACGTCTGATACTAACCGCAATTTCTCTCTTCACAGACAACTCGGAGCAATTTTTTTCACAAAATTCAAGAATATGTAGAGAAGATTATCTTTATTTTATGAGACAGAGTTAGTTTAGATTTTATTTTCTACATTATTCAAAGGGTCCCTCTCTGAATCCTGATAATTTGTAATAATTCAGACTGGACTTCTCTGTAGTGTGTCGGGTCTGTTTAGACCCCTTCTGTGTGGTTGGGACCTGACTTGAGTGGCGCAGGAATTAGGAACATATACAATAACATAATTATTTTTTTCTGTGCTCGTAGTTTTTAGGCTACACATATTTCACTAATTATACGCACTACATATCATTATACTTAGCCAAAAATTGAAATCCATTCTTCCTGTTAGTAAAACTAGTTGCCTATGGCATTTTTCCTTTGTGCATATCATTTAGTGTAAATTTAAATTCCTTGTATTGCATCCCACATGAAGAACATGAGGAATCACTGTAAGTCTCCTTCTTAAGCATGCATCATTGATTTACGCTAGCATTGGCTTTTCGATTCTCCCTCCTCAGTTTTTACAACTTAGGAATTTAAGGAATTGGGATTACTTGTTAGGCGTGATATTTGTGTGCTCAAATAAGACTTAAGTGATAACCCTAATCTAAAACCGAGACTGCTAATCAAGGCGACAATAAATAAAATTGACATAAAATTAACCCTTGTGTCTGGTGGAGAGAAATCCACTCATTGTTTGTAAGGAACAGTTCGCACACTTAAGGGAGAGCCAAAACTCTGAAATTTTTATTCAGACTACTATTTTTAGAAACATCTAGCTACTTCTCAGTGAGGGAACATGTGTAGTCGTTCTCTGGTCCATACTTCCCTTAGCAGAGTGGGTGGTTTAGAGGACACCATGTAAGGCTCCGTCCTCAAGTAACGGGTAGCTGTATTTTTACGGTCCGTACTTATACCTATACTAATTGAAAGTAGATGCAACTAGTTGTATGTACTCGAGACAATCTTTATAAAATACTTCGGCACCTAACAGCTCCACTTAATTTTCAAGATTGCTTTATCATTAAATTCAAATTGAAAAGATAAGCGGTTGAGCCTTGACGTGCCTTCACTAGTGTTGAGTGAGTGAATTGATGAGTTTTAATTGTGTCTGTTTTATGTGAGTCTTCTATACATTTGTACGTCCCGTGGATTCTCTCTCCTCAATATTTATTTATGCTCTAAACCGCTCCTTTCATCGGAGATGGATTCTTCTGGAGTTCTTCATTCGGACTTTGCAAACAAATCCCTGATCTCCTCAAGTAACTCATCTCATTGGTTTAGAGAAGACCCTCTTCGCAAAACCCCATGGTATTGGGATGACCCCTTTTCTCCAAACCATGGTTCACCCTTCACCTATAGGGATTAGTCAACCCTCGACTAACCCTCTCTCTTACTCCCTTCCTGTCAATGAAATTATCATCTTTGGCAGAACCCCTAAACCTTCCAAGCATGATCCTAACTCATATTTGTGTGCATCTGAAGGTGAAGAAGAAGTCAAGATGCCTCCAAAGAAGGACGAGAACGACAATGACAATATTCGGGCACTTTTGGCTAGAGTAATTGTTGTCAAACAACACAATAAACTCCTTAGAGCATAGATGGCAGAACTGCAACATAGTGAAGCTACTATGGAAGATACATACCTCCAGGAATTAGATGAAGATTATAATTGGTTGAGGTCGGTACCTCCCGAGGATGCATTCAAACACAAATAACATTTCCTCGTATTATTGCCTAAGTTCGGAGGGAATAATCATGAAGAACCATATACCTTCCTCCATGACTTCGAGCTAGTCTGCGACAACCTGTGCCACCCTAGGGTTTGTCAAGACTATATAAGGTTGAGAGTTGTCCCCTTCACTTTGACTGATAAGGCAGCTTACTGGCTGAAAATTCTAGGGGAAGTGGTCACTACATGTGCCACCTTCAAGACATTATTCTTAAAGAAATTCTACCTAGTAAATAGGATTAATCAGATACAGATCAAGCTCACGAGCTTCACCAAACACCCGAGCGAGCCATTCCATAAAATCTGGGAAGGTTTACAGACCTAATCCAGAAATGTCCAGGGCATGGGATAAGAAAAATGATGTTGGTTCAAAGTCTTATCAGTGGGCTGAACCTTGAGACCCAAGGGTTAGTGAGTGCATCCTGTGGATGAAGCTACATGGGATGCCACAAGGATGCCGTCTACATAGTGTTCGAGAGACTAGCAGAATCCAGCCGTGCACAAACCGCTAGTCGGGCTTACATAGCCGGCTCTAAGAAGATGGTGAATAATCTGTCGATCGATCAGAACGTCGATATGGGAATAATATCTGATAATCTAACCATGGTCGAACAGATATATAAGAAGGTGGGCTAATTCCATAAATTATCCGATATGGAGAAATTGGCTAAATTGCCTTAGCAAATGAAGGAACTGGCTGACAAGGTATCTAAGATTCAGATACCTACCCTGACTTCACCCCCTGCCCCCATACACCAAATTCACTACATTCAAGGGCAAGGGATAGGGCAACAGAGCCATTAGGGTGGAGATCTAGTCTTCTCCCATCAAACCGAAGAAACCTCCGCTCAAACTTTTCACAAGGAACCTCCACAAGTCATGGAGATAAACGGAGTCTGGTATAACATGGATCCTATTAACCGATCGGATCTAAATTCTACTCTGAACCCTCGTCTACCACAATCTCGGCCCATCTACCGGCCTCAGCAGCAACAGCAGCAGCGTCAGCAGTACTGTCTGGGTTATCAAAATGCACATCCTCAGCAGCAGTAGTATCGACGCCAGGGCCAGCAGGGCCAATTCAAATAGTATCAGTAGCCCTAGGCCAAGCAGAGCCAGGGGCCTTCTTCTTCTTCGATCTCTCCTGAACTCCAGCGAGTGCTAGACAAACTTCATGATATGAGAGTTGACATCAATCGACTCTCTCGATGGAGAGATGAGGTGACTGCACCCCAAATCGTGATTCTAGCTCAAGTCCAGGCTAATCCAAACAGCCTTCGACAGAATCAGGTATTAATCTCTGAATATTATTTACCTGAATACGATATCTTTTCGCATGATGACACATATCATATTTCTCTCAGGAGCAGAAAGACCGTAACCATGCTTGATAGAGCAAAAGAACACGGTGGCATAGCCCCAGTGTCTAGTAATTCACATAATCCTAGAGAAGAAGAGAAAGAAGATGTCCCACCCACACCACCCATCGAGCACTACACCATTGAGGACCCCTAAGAGTCCGAATTTGATTCTGAAGAAGAAGCATCACCAAGACATCCGCAGAAGTCGTCCGCCTATTTCCTTGTTTTTATTTCCGTCAGTCCGAGCCATGTAAATACATTTAATTCTTTTCATTTAATAAAAGTGATGTTTTTTATCACGATGAGTCCATTCCATTCCCCCATGCTCTTACGGCTGGAAAGAAGAAAAACATAAAAAACCAAAAAAATGATGAAGAGATGGCCCGTATTTGCAGAGAAAACACCAAGATCACTTTGTCCCTAGACGAGATGATAGAAAGAGGCCTAGATTTTAGAAAATACCTTAAGGTGAGATGCACACCAAGAAGGACGAGAAAAAGGAACCCTAGCCGAACAAAGAAGCACATACTCTCTATTGCCACATCTCGTCTAATAAAAAATAAGCTACCAAGGAACAAAGAAGAACATACTCTCTATTACAGAACAGCCCCTGGAAGTTTTCTATATTACAGATAAGTCCTCCAAGGACCTCTTTTTGAGAAGGAAGTATTTATTTTTATTGCATTTTAGTTCCTAGAAGTTGTTTATTGCATAACTTTCTCATACGAACTCAGTTTTTAAAGCACAATATGTCATTTTAAAGCTTATTCCACGCTCTCATTTTCATTACTTGCGGACAGATCTGCCTCTATTTCTTGATGATTATTATGTGCAGATCTTTGTTTACATATGCAGGCTCAATTATAGATATATTTGTGCAATTATATTCAGAAATTTTTGACTTAATTTGTAGGGACCTGATTGAGTATATTTTGCGAGATTAATCTTCTAGCATTGACTATAAATTAATTTTTTTATAATTTGATCTGTGTAGGGGCTCATCCAAGGAAAAAGAATTATTTATATTAATTTTGAGGAGGAGATTTTTTAGGAGTATAAATTGATCTAATAATCTTCTTGCCTGCATTTTTGTGATTGAAATGATATCTTTTGATCTGTGATTTAATTTTGAGGATATTGATCACTCTTATTGGAATTAAAAGCGTAATCAAAAATCCTTAGATTCTCTGTTTATTTTCTTTGCATCTCTTTTCTTTCTTTTCATTTCCTCTTTATTTCCTAACACGGAAATTAACCGAGCATTTAATTAATTATTTAAATTCCTTTAAAACCAAGCGAATAGAAATCATCATTCCATGTGTTCAACCTTGGTAGACTGCCAAGTATAAATTCTCCATAATATTCAAAATTTATGGTTTTTGATCGACCAAATTTCGTCTCCTGTACTATAATTTTCGACAATTAAAGAGGCGATTTTTCGAGCTCGTCAAAAGGGACCCATGAAACTTATGCCCCATGCATCAAAAACATCACAAATGATCACAGGTTGCATGGGCATCTCAACTCTCTGTGTAACTGTCTCTCCCATCTTGCACGACCGTACAAAATCAATAACATCTCTAAATAGGGTTGGCTAGTACAATCCGTAATGGAGTACCTTGTAAGCGATTCTCTTCCCCGAATGGTGTTCTCCAGCCTTAAGAGAATGACAATACTGTGAGGACACTCTGGTATTCCTCCTGAAGAATACACCTTCTCCAAACACAATCCGATCCTTTAAAGAAAAGGAATGGATTGTCCTGGTGGTATCTCCTCAAATCTGACTTCAGTCGATCAGTGTTGCTCCTAGTCCAACCTTGGAGAACTTTCTTGGAGACAAGAGTTCACCATGTTGGCATACCATGGGAGTGAGTCAATATCACAAATTTACTCATCTGGGAAGGTCTCTCTAATATGCTTATAATCATGAGAGTCCTTAAGCTCAATTTGGGAAAGGTGATCAGCCACAACATTCTTCACTCCAGGTTTATCTTTTATCTCCAAGTCAAACTCCTAGAGGATAAAAATCCACATAAGAAGGTACGCCTCCGCTTCCTTCTTTTCCATTAAGTATCGAATAGATGTGTGATCAGTATAGATTGTCATCTTAGAGCCCAAAATATACGACCTAAACTTCTTGAGGGCCCATACTACATGGAGCATTTCCTTTTCAATCACAGTGTAGTTCTTCTGTGTAGGTTCTAATACTTTTCTTGTACATTGGATCGTAAACGGTATCACCTCTCGTTGTTGTCCTAACACAACTCCTATAGCGAAATCTGAAGCGTCAGTCATGATCTCAAAGTGGAGAGACCAATTAGGTGCTTGTAGGATAGACGAGTCATATATCTTCATCTTCAAGCACTCAAAGGCCTCCAGACACCTGTTATCTATAATGAACTCTGTCTTTCCTAAAAGCTCAGTCAGTGGGTGGGCTCTTCAAAAAATCCTGAATGAATCTCCTGTAGAATCCAACATGCCCTAGAAACAACCTCACTAACTTCATGTTGGTAGGAAGATCAAGGTTCTCCATTCCCCTTTTGGAGATGACATGACTCAACATGATACCCTCTGTCACCATAAAGTGACTCTTCTCCCAGGAGAGTACTAGATTCACCTCCCTACACCGCCTGAGGACTAGGTCCAAGTGGTCTAAACATGTATCAAAGGAATCACCATGCACCAAAAATTCATCCATGAACACTTCCAGGAAATCTCCCACCATCTCGGTAAATAAGGCGATCATGCACCGCTAAAAAGTGCATGGGGCATTGCAGAGCCCGGATGGCATGCGCCTGAACATGTAAGTGCCAAATGGACATGTGAATGTGGTATTTTCCTGGTTCTCAAGGGCTATATCTACCTAGTTATAGCTTGAGTACCCATCAAGAAAATAGAAGAATGCTTTCCCTAC
The DNA here is from genome assembly GCA_037367405.1 of Ottelia alismoides. NCBI lineage: Eukaryota > Viridiplantae > Streptophyta > Magnoliopsida > Alismatales > Hydrocharitaceae > Ottelia > Ottelia alismoides. The sequence goes on along the minus strand of JAZKJV010006792.1, from coordinate 198,465 downwards.
GAATCTCCAAGATGCGATCAATGAATGGCAAGTGAAATTGGTCTTTCTTGGTCGTGTCATTCATGCTCTTGTAGTCGACACTGACGCACCATGACATGGGTGGGTACTCGTGTCGCGATCTCTACCCTCTCCTCATTGGTGACCATTTGGATTCTCGACTTCTTCGGGACAACATGAAGTGGTTCCACTCACTTTGAATCAGAAATAGGGTGTATAAACCCTGCTTTACACCATTTCTCAATCTCTTTCTTCACTACTTCCCTTAAATTTGGTTTAAGTATCCTATGGAACTCACAGGAAGGTCTCACATTATCCTGAGTAAAAATGTGGTGTGAGCATAGTCCAGGGTTGATCGCCACGAGATCCAATAATGTCTAGCCTATTGCTTTGTGGTTCCTCTCTAAGACCTTTAACAACCTAGACTCTTGTTCTAAAGTCAAATTCGAGCTAATGATAATAAAATATCTCTCTTTGGGTCTGAATAGGGTCATTGCCATTTTGTTTGTTTCATCTCAAGGTTCACCTCTCTGCCTGTAGAATGGAACTTCATCATTCCCATACCATAGTCGAAAGTTGTGCATGCTGTCCTAAGGAAGGGCTGCCCGAGAATGATATGAGCTCCTCTCCAATGATTGGGAGTTCTCCATGTCTAAGACTGTGAAGTCAACCTGATAGTTCTGCCCCTCAATCGAGATAATGATGTTCTTCACTTCTCCCTTAGGCCTCTTCATTGAATGATCTACGAATTGGAGTAAAGCTCTAGATTTGTGTAGTGGTCCCAACTCCAATTTCTGATATAATGCTAAGGGTAGTAAGTTGATTGAAGAACCATTACCCAAGAGAGTGCATGCAAATGCAATGTCGTCGATACGACTCTCCACGTAATGAGAACTCATGTCTCTCTTTTTCCTTAGTCGTTGATGATTCTTGAGACAATAGGTTGTGGCTATTGACAAGTCGTAAGTCTTCACATATCGGTTCGGTTTCTTCCCGCTAACCCTAGTAGGTGTGCATCTCACCTTAAGGTATTTTTGGAAAGCAGGATGATTAGCCACATATTCATCAAATGGCACCTTAATGGTGATATTCTCTTTTCAAAATCGCACCATATTGGTCTCATCTTTCTGAATCTTTTTGATATGATTTCCTACCATAAGAGTATGGGGGAAAGGGATTGAAGCAAGGGAAACATAATATGAAGAATTTGAATCATGGACTAAAAGATCATTCTTTTCATTAGCGAAAATAGAGTTCTTCATACATGAATCTTTTTTATGCAACATGGGATCAAAATCAAAACTATCTCCTACAGGTTGTGGAAAAGAAGCTGCAGTGGTATCTTCCACAATCGGAGGTGTAAGGTCCTCCATAGAATCTGAGATATCTCCATGCTGTTGACGTTGCAATCATTCTCTCCTTCTCTTCTCGGCTCCCTGAAAAAAGATCCTTGGATGGTGCTAGTGGGGTCCCTGAATATGATCCCTCTCCTCCTTGTCCTTTGAATACTCCTCAGGTAGAGCTCCAAAGAGGCCCCTCCTCATGTCCTACGCCCGATCAAGTACGGTCACTGTCCTTCTGCTCCTTAGTGGCATATGTTTATTCTCATCACACAAAAGAATCTCATGTTTAGATCTAAGAGATGCCGAATAGTATACATGACCAGGGTGTTGCTGAGAACTAGATCAGTTCAGGTTGTTGGGTTAACCTAAACTTGGGTCGATATCGAGGTAGAGAGTGCAAACTGCTCCTCTCTCTCCATCTAGACAGACAATTGACATCCACCCATAAATCGTGAGATTCATTATGGTAGGAACAAAGTATGTCGAGTATCTGCCAATGTAATTCCATCGGATTGGGCGAAGAGGGAAGTGGAAAAGCCTAGGAAGAAGAATGGGAAGATTGACCCTACTGGCTGGGGTACTACCTGTGCTGGTGCTGGGGTATCTGCTGAATTTGTGGGCCTTATAGGCCATCCTGGTATTGGCCCTATCGTCCATACTACTAGTATTGTTGATGCTTCTGGGGTGGCTGGAATCTAGGACTCTGTTGTGAAGGATGTGGTGTAGAGGTAAATGCACTGTTGTGAAAGGTCGGGGGACGTTGGTAAGCCTGACGGTCCCCCCGTACTTCCCTACCTGGCAAGGTCCTGAGTATACCATACTCCATTCACCTCCCAAACCTGTGGAGGCTCATCCTGAACTATCTATGCTAATGGAGGGGGTTGCTGGAAAGAATGGGCGTAGGACTGGTCTTGCTCCCACGGCTGGGGTTGCCCTGACACTAGTTGCTCCTGAACATGGTGAACTTGGTATATGGGGGCAGCTGGTGCAGTCACAGTCGGTACCTTTATCTTAGATACCTTCTCAATCAACTCCTCCATCTATCTGGGTATCTTGGAGACGCTCATGTCTAACTCATCAATCCTTCAATCAATCCTCTCGACTACTGTAAGCTTGTCTACAAGAAGCCCCATGTTGGGGATCACGTCCTGAGAGAAATCGACTACAACTGACTCCCCCCCACATATGAGAATGAACTAGGGGGGCTTTGTGTATACTCTGCTAGCAGTCTGTGAGCAGCTAGTCTCAGCCATATGCTCGAGTACCCTCCAAATGGCATCCAATCCATGTGATGTGTAGTTGCCTCCACAAGCAGCGCTCACTAAACCCTGCATGTCAGGGTTGAGACTGTTGAAGAACGACCAGACCAAGATGTTTTCATTTAAGCCATGATAAGGACATTTCTGTAGGATGTCATTGTACCTCTCTCAAGCATCACAGAAGGCTTCATGGGGTAACTGGGAGAAGCTAATGATGTATGTCCTCATCATGTTAGTCCTACTCAGGAGGTAGAACTTCTTAAAGAAATGTTCCTTAAACTGGGAATATGTAGTGACTTGAACCCAAGGTTCTTTACCTAGTAGTCGGCTTTGCCACCCAAGGTGAATGGAAGGGTTGTGAGCTTGATATAATCCTAGCTAACATTAGTATATCTAAGGTTAGCGCAGACGAGCTCGAAGCCCCTTATGAATGCGTATTGCTCCGTAGAAGCATTCCCATTGAAGTATGGCAGCAAGTTAAGGAATTGTGTCTTCAACTCAAAATCGACCTCATGTTCATCTGGATTCAAATAGTTCTAAATTATGTATTGTTTCGGGTTGTATGGTGTATCCATATGTGGTTGAACCCCAACATTAAGTTTTCCCACCTCTAAGGCATGTTGCTGCTTAGAAGTGGCTAAGCTAGTACCATCTGCATGGGATCCTCGCAATGTTATTCCTCTTCTGGATTTCTCTTTGGAGGCATTTTCAATGAATCTTCTTCGAAACATTCATCAACAATGTGTTCTTGATTAGCATAGGATTTTGAAATCAAAGTTGTTTCACCGAGGTGAATGTTTTCCTCGGTGAGGTGGGAGGATAGAAAGGGAATGCTCGGTGTGTGACCATCCCAAGAGTGATTGATCATGGACTCAATAGAGTCATGAGTCTAGTTTGGTCTAGGTAGTGAATGGACCTTTGAAGACATACTCCTTGGAGGGTTCAATGAGAGATTCACAAAGTCTGAATAAATATCCCCCCAATAAGTCATCTTCGATATCAAAAGAACCGTTTAGAGCATGAAGTTCAATGAGGTGCTAGTTCCACGGTGCACTTGAATGTGTAGAGAATAATCATACAATACAAACACAATGCAAACCCCTTTGGAAGGTTCACCAACTTCACACGTGATGATCGTAAAGGTTCGATCAAATTATCATGTCAGTTTCAGTTAATGATAAAACAATCTTTTAATACATTACTTACAGGTGTAGTCACCTAAGGTAGTTCATGTTCAAGCCAGTAGAACACACCAACTTAAGCAAGATTACTTCTTCTAAGGGTCAGAGGTAAGTTCTTGCAGCAATAACAGAACCCTAAGAGTGAGTCCAAGAGCTTAGGGCACAAGTCCAGAGATTTTTGGCTCTAATCCTTAGGGGCTACATCCTTACCCACTCTTGTCTGGAGGTAAGTACATGTGATCCAAATGAGAGATTTATGCACGAGTAAAATAAGGTTCTTTTATTCCAATTTTATTTAATCAATCTGCTAATTCAGCCCCAATTTTAGAGTTAGGTTGTCACTTGAAAATTAATGTGAGCACAACAAAGCACCTCTACCATTCAGTCCCAATTCCCTTTTTAATCCTAAGTTGTAAAAAAGGGAGAAATCAGATATCAAAATGCAAACGAGAAACTATGATACATGCTCAAAAGAAGGTATATTTACAACGACTCCTAACACTCTCCATGTGTTATGAAAAACTGAATTTTTAAATTTACACTAAATGCATTGAGATCGAGAAAATCGCACCTAAACAATATACTATTAACGTGGAATAATTGAGTTCAATTTGGCTATGTAGTACGTGTTTATATGCATCTCATTATTAATCTTGTAAGATGTGTGAATCTCCTAAGATGTGTGGCCTAAACTACTGGTACATACAATTTTGAAATTACACTATTGTGTGCCTATCCTAGTTTCACCCCTCCAGTCGAGCCCCACCCTCACCAGAGAGTGAAACATGTCTCGACACACTACAAGATAAAGTCCAGGTCCACACGCGATATCCCAAATGGAATCCGCTGGAAATATGCAGTTACCTACTTTATTACAAATTATTTACAAAAATCAAATTAATGCAGAAAGTAAATCCTAAGTACTCTACTCTCTCTCATGACTTGACTCGATCTTATATTTAATGTGTTCCTTCAGTCGGCTTGTTTCTAGAGAAGTCGGTCTCCAATGCTCCTAAGTTGCTCGGCCACCTAAGAGACCGCTCATGTGCATTGGGTCCCTCGCACAAAAAATAAGAGGGTGGTCAATGAGATAGACAAAATAAATAAAATAAAGTGAATAAAATAAAAATAAAAAATGCAGAAAAATAAACAAAGAAATAATTATAAGAAAAATCAAGGATCAGACTACCCTGGAGTGGAAAACCTAAAAACTAAATTTTCAAAAAATCAACCTAATCCATACCTCCTAGGCAACGGCACCATCTGAAAAACCCACGAAATGCCCTAATTAACAATGACGAATTGTTGTAGTCGGGCAATTAACAGATCAATAAAAAACTGCTAATTAATTTGTCGATTAGAAATTAGGTTTTTATAAGAATATTTTTTGTAATTTTTATGCAATTAATAAATGCAATGCAATTTTGGCAAAGTTCAGGGCTAAACTGTAAATTTTTTATCAAATGAACTCCAAACCCAATGAAACTTAACCAGAATGTGTATGAATGCAAAATTAATCTATTGTTTGGAATTTTCGGATGTAATATGAATTAAATGTGAATTAAATATGATTGCAGGGTGACTTCAAGCAAAATAATTTTAGTAAAGATTAAGCACCCATATTTTCTAGCGATTAAATTATCCTAGATAGGTCTACATGAGAGGTATCCAAAACAACTTTTAGTTCCTTAAAACACCAAGTAGGGAATTAAATAAAAATAAATTACTCAAATCACTATATAATCTATTACGACCTCGATATACGTGCAAATGTGATGATTTTTAGGCATAAAGTAGAAGAAAAATAAATTCTATGTAATGTGATTTTTTTGGAATTTTTAGAATAATGAATAATTTAATAATTTCAAAGCATAAAATGGGTAAACTATGCAATTTTTCACAAATTAATTATAATAAATCAACCTTGTTCACAAAATTGTAAATAAATACTTATTAGATAATGAAATAGTTGATCTATAATATGTAATTTTTGGAAATAAAAACTGATGTGAAAATTTTGTTCAGATTACAAGACAAATGTAGGGTTCTAAATGCAATTACATAGAATAAATAAAAAAACATGTTGACAAGGACTGTTATGCAATTACCATGACTCGTGAGGGCCTAGATGTAATTTTTCCATTAGTCGTGTGCTCCTCATGTGCCTTGAGCGACTGGGACTCAGGCGTGATTTGCAGGAGATGTAGGGGGTTACGTGTAATTTTCCCAGTGCTCACGCGTCGCGCACATGCGCTCGAGCTCGGGTGTAATTTACCCATACCCTCATGTGAGAAACACGTGAAGGGGGGATAAGGGTCTGGTTTGCAGGTCGATGTGAGGCGTTGGGCGATGCGGCCAAGGCTGAGGCAGGGTTGCTGGCGACGGAGGCGCGGTTGGTGGCGAGCCACTCCGGTCCAGGATGAAGTCGGTCCAAGCAGAGGTAGCTGATGCCCGATCGACACTCTACCGGTGCTTGGTGGTGCGAGGCGCGAAGTCAGTGATGAAAGGCGGAGGCGCGTCGCGGTGAGGTAGCACGTTGGGGAGCCAAGGCAGAGGTAGCCTACTATGGGTCCACGACTCGAGGCGGAGCTGATGCCAAGGGCGCCTAGCCATGCGTCGTTGAATATGGTGGTGAAGTCGACTACGGAGGGAGGTGGGGATGCAGTTGTTGCGTATCTGTTGGAGTAGCGCAAACGTGTCCACCGTGGATGACAATAACGTGCGGAGCTCCATGGTCGAACAACTAAGAGAGAGATGAGGCACAGGGTCTCTAAGGCGGAAGCGGGGCGTCGATGGTGCTGGAGGGCAGATGGTGGTGAGTTATTGTGGAGTGACCTTCGTGCAAGGTCGAGCGCAGAGGTTCCATGTTGCTTGGTGAGGGAGCGTGCGGCTGCACGAGGCAGGGGCTCTTCTACTACTTTATGTGGATGGTGTTCACGCGAGGATGAAGGGGAGTGTACGGCTGTGCATGGTGTAGGCAATGGTGGTGTGGAGGCTGGCTCGACGCACGATGGAGATGAAGGTCGACGATGAAGGTCAAAGGGAGATGGGTGGCTATGAAGATTCTACAGATGGAGACGGATGAGTGAGCTCCGGTGGATGTGAGGAGTTGGAGCTAAATCAGAGGAAGGTTATGATGATGTAGAATAAGAGATGGAGGGGGAAAGGGTGAGGATGATAAGGTGATTGCATCGATGCTTTGGGTTGTAATTCGAGGAATCGGAGAAGATGGTCGAAAGGGAACGAAGAGAACAGAAACAGAGGAAAGCATCGGAAGGAGAAGAATGAGAAGAAGAAAGACACTACCTGGGGGATTCGGAGGGAGATTCTCCTATGATGCTGGAGCTCATGTCCTGCGGATCCTCGCTCAAATCATTCGGTGGAGCGATAAGCTTTAGCAGTCATAAGTGGTTGCGACACGGGATGAGGAGTCCCTTGGATCTCGCCGAGGAGATCGGTTGTCGTTGCTCGACCTCGACGAGGCTTCAGCTGTCACCTGAAGCAAGGGGGAGCTGGGCCTTTTAAAGATAACGGTGGATGCGGATGATGTGGGATGGTGGTAATCTGTTTGAAGGAGCTTAGGTGATGGCACGAAAAACGAAGGAGGATGGGGGTCATGGGCGAGCAGTTGTGCGACCTGCGGGGATTGGAGATTGAAGGAGAGGTTGAGTCATGGGTTGGTGGTTACAGGAGGGAGAAAGAATGGTGGGAGGTGCAGCGGGCAGTTGCGCAACTGCACCTGCAGGAGGCGAGCGTGGTTGGCATGGAGGGATGTGGAGAAAGGGCAAAATGACGGTTGCGTGCCACTGCAAGAAGCGGAGGGTGCGAACGCGCGGGGAGGGCAGGCGGAAGGGTGTGGATGAGAGAGAGGGAAGAGGTGCTATGTGGCACGCGCGTACGCGGGCACGTGGCACGCAGGCATGCGGCCACATGGCACGCAGGCATGTGGCGACGTGGTCGCGGGAAAATAAATAATAGAAAATAAAAATAAAATCAAATCAAATCAAAATAAATTATTATAAGCAAATAATTTTAAATAAATTAAAATAATATAATAAATAAATATATATAGCAAATATGAATACATTAATAAATTAATAAAGAAAATTAAATAAAAATACAAAAATAATATAAAATGGGGTGACACATGGTGGCTCCAGGAGCTGCCACGTGTTGCTCCCAGAAAAATCAAAAATTAAATGTAAAAGAAAAATAAAAAAGAAATGATAAAAGAGATCAAATCAAAAAGTCGTCAACACAAAAGTTGTTCGTCTCGATGAGATCTACAACATTCATGAGGATCCAAAACCAAAATAAATCATCTGTACAAAAAGTATTTTTGGTGGTATCTTACAGGTATAAAATACCGCATTTTTGTCTTCTAAGATTTTTTGTCATTTTAAATAGGATAAATAATCAAAATAAAATTAGATAAAATATAAAACAAATATTTACAACTTAATCTTTTTTAATATTTTTAATAATTATTAAAATGAAAGAGATAAAATAAAATAAAATAAAGGGACATATGTACAATATACAATAGGGACCCAAAGCCCAAGTTTCGCATACGAACTCTGATTCTTTTGAATTTGATATTGTTTTATAAATAATTGAACGTACATTAATTCAAAAGTGAGTAGAAATCATAGGAGATTATATGAGAGAGATATTCATTTTTTAAGTCTTCTAGTCACAAACTAGGGTTTGGGTTTTATTGAGCAATTTTACAAGTTAGTATTGTTTAAATATTTTTCATTTATTAGTGCTAGTAATATATACACTATAGAGTTGATTTTATTCAATTCTAAGTTAGTGAAAAATAGATAAAAATAGTTAAAATATGGTGAATATTCAGGTGATATATACAATGGGATTTGGCTTCTTATTTAATGCAAATATGCATGCTAAAATGCATAAATTAATTTTAAATGCGTGTATGAGAATAATGCAAAATAAAAGGAGAAATGCAACTAATTACTCAGGAATGAAGTTCTATTTCGACTTTTAAAGTGATGAATCACATATTCATCACCTGTGGATTTCATTATGCTCAACATGGACACTTCAGCTCCTCTTCTACATACACCGATTATACGTGGACGGATGTTCCTACGAACAGCCGAAGCACTGGTGGATTATGGCACCAGACTGATCACCTTTCGTTGCAGCAGCGACAACGTGCCTATCCATATGATCCAAGTACCCAAACCGTCAGAATCTACGCCATATACGATTATGCTTTCGGAACAAACTGAAGACTATGATTTTCTTACATAAATCAGAGGCACCAATCTTTTATGGATGGCATTGAGACCCAAGAGTTCCTCTCCACCAAGAAAGGAGTGGATAGCACAGTAGAGTTCCTAGATGTCTGTGGATATGAGATTTTTGTCGTTGTGCCAGATGAGCTAATTGATGGCCACCTATCCTTAGCAGAGGAAGAGGAGATTATTGAAGACTTCTTTGATCAAGATTTTATCATCTAAAATTTGTGTGCATCTTTAGATTCAGAGCATGAAATTTCGAAGGTGGATAGTGTACAATCGAAAGATCTAACACCACCAATACTATGCACAGTTCAAAAGTTACCGTTGATGTGAGTCAGACCCCACCAGAGCTCAAGCCACTTCCAGCAAATGTTAAGTATGCCTTCCTTGCAGGTGCGCAAAATATGTTTCCTATAATCATCAATTCAAAGTGACTCAAGAACATGAATATCCTGTGCTCGAGGTTCTAGAGGGAAATCGCAAGGCAATAGGCTAGAAGATATCAGATCTCCATGGGATAAATCCATCATTGTGTTCCTATCACATCTACTTGGAAGAAGATAGCAAGTCATCCCATGAATTCCAGCGAATCTTGAATTCGAATCTCTGGGAGGTTGTTATGAACGAAATTACAAAATGGTGTGATGTGGGCTTCATATATCCCATCTCCAACTCAAAATCGGTGAGTCCCTTACATGTCATGCCTAATAAATCCGGGATCGCCATTGTGAAGAATGACAACGGAAAGGAGATATCAACCAGAGTTCCAACTTCCTGGTGCGTATGTATTGATTACATACGCCTGAATTTAGCAACCAAGAAGGATCGTTTCCCTCTTTCCTTCATCGAACAAATAGTCGAAAGACTGGCCGCGAAGGAGGAATTTTGCTTCTTGGATGGATATTTTGTCTATAATCAGGTTGCAATTGCTCTAGAAGACCAACAGAAGACCACCTTCACTTATCCATTTGGGGTGTATGCCTTCCATAAGATGTCATTTGGTTGTGTAATGCTCCAGCGACATTTTAGTGATGCATGTTGGCAGTGTTTGCATATATGTTTGGTAGCTTTATCGTTGTCTTTATGGTAGATTTCTCAGTCTACGGCAATAGTTTTGATTAGTTCTTATCTTATCTAGGTTGAGTATAGAGAAGATGATGTGAAGTCAACTTGGTGCTCTCGTAGGAAAAGAGTCACTTCATGGTTACTGAAGGGATTGTGCTAGGCCATGTCATATCCAAACGTGGCATGGAGGTCGATCCTGCAAAAGTGGAGGCCTCTTTAAAGCTAGATCCATCTACAAATTTGAAGCAAGTCCGGTCCTTCCAGGGCATGTTGGTTTTCATCAAAGATTTCAGCAAAATTTCCTAACCGTTGACTGAGCTTCTAGGATAGGAGGCAAATTTTATTATAGATGATAGAGTCCTCCAAGCCTTCAATTGATTGAAAGATCTGATGACTCAGGGCCTCGTTCTTCAAATGCCGCATCGGTCTCTACCATTTGAGATCATGATTGATGCTTAAGACTATGCCATTGGAGCGGTTATGGGACAGAGGAGAGATAATCTTCCATTTGTGATTCAGTATGCCAGCGGAACTCTAGATGAAGCTCAGAAGAACTATACCGTCACTGAAAAAGAGTTACTAGTAGTCGTCTTTGCCCTAGAAAAGTTCAGATCGCATTTGTTGGGATCCAAAGTCATTGTCTATACAGACCACTCTACCATCAAGTACTTGCAAGCCAAGAAGGATGCCAAACCAAGGTTGATCAGATGGATCTTTCTACTCTATGAATTCGATCTTGAAATTTGTGATAAACCTGGAATCAAAAATATGATGGTAGATCATTTATCTAGATTACCAGAGCCAGACACTCCTGAGTAGATCTTGTCACCAATCACTGAAATGTTTCCAGATGAGGCTATTCTGTCAGTCACCTCACTTCCCTGATTCACAGATATTGTGAACTATCTTGAATCTAAGAACTCCACAAGATTTTCCCAAGCTAAAAGTCAGCACGTTTCTATCGGATATTCATTTTTACCAATGGGGGGATCCCTATCTTTTTCGTGAGGGGGTAGATTGCATCTGAAAGAGGTGTATTTTGCAAGAGGAAGTTTACAGTGTCCTCGAGCATTTCCATTCCCGAGAATCAGGAGGACACCACTCTAGAAAATGTACGGCAACAAAAGTTCTACAATGTGGCCTTTGGTGGCCAACTCTCTTCAAAGATGTAGAAGATTTTCTAAGAAGATGTACTAACTGTCATAAGATGGGTGGAACCATCGGAATGAGAGATACAATGTCCCTAAAGTATATTCAGATTTCATATGTATTCGATGTGTGGTGCATTGACTTCATGGGCCCACTTCCCAACAGTCGGGTATATGAATATATTCTCAAAGAGTTGACTTGATGAGGCCGAGATAAACTAAGACCTGAATTGTAACTATCACGATCAGACACACATCCTTAGACCTGAGATAGATATGCAACTATATGCCAGAGTATGCACATTTGACAGATTAATAGGTTGGTGTCCTAGCCAAGATCCATATACTGGTGTGTTGGTGTGCATATGAAGTCGTATGAGATGTATGATCTCTCGAAGGAATCACACATGCTCATAGTTGAGAACCGGTAGACAGAGCTCGCTCATGAGATATTTTTGGGTCTGATGAATGCTAAAATTGAAGTGTCTAATGTATGGTCTAGGAGGGCCTGCGGTACCCGATAAGTCAGATCCAGTAATCGTTGTGTCCATCGCTTTCACAACACTCAACACTCAATCAAAGCGTGCAGTCACCAATTAACCCCCACTAATGCTCAATCAATGAATAATCGTAAGCTAAAATTTATTATACCCTACACAAAGATATGTAAAATATGTGAGCGTAGGGGTCGAACCATAAAGGAGAAACAAGAATAGACCACAAAAATTGACTAAAAATACAATAAATATTTTTGTGTTTTTATAGAGATTTTTTATTTTTTTTGTGGGTTTTCAATTATTTAATTTTTTATTTTGACTTTATTTATATTTTTTATTTAAATTTTATAAGTTTATATTTTTATATTTTTATTTTTTTCCTTTTTAATCTATAAATACTATATATATCACTATATAGATACTATATATAATATAGCAGAATTTCAAGATATAAATATATCTTTTTTATTTTTTTAGGGTATTAAAACATTTGTTGATATTTTTAATTATAGTAATTCTAATAATATAATTAAATATAACTATATATAATGTGGACTAGTACATATATAAATATAACTATAGACATTCAAAATAGCTAAAATAAAATATTTTTATCTTTTTTATTTTAATCTATTTTATGATTTTCCTTTTAATTTTTGATATTTTGAGTATTTTTAATTGAATTAAAAAAACAAATAGTGGGTAATAATATACACCCGGATTATTTTGGAATTTAACAATTACTAAATAACTGAAAAATTTCCAAACTAGTTTTAATATATAATATCTAAGATAAAAATACAGAAATAGAAATTGGTATTTTTTGGATTTTTCAAGATTTTTTTTATAATTTTTAGATTTATAGAGTTTTTCAATTTTTAGTATTTTCCTTTTGAAATTTTTTTAATAATTTTTGGTTTTTAGTCCACAAAAGCAATAATAAAATTATGATATTTTTTTGGAATTTTTCAAAACATTTTGTCTAAATTTTATGTATTTTTTAATGCAAATAGGGAACACATAATATTTTTGGATATTTAAATATAAGAAAATATTTTAATTAGCTTGACGGAAAATATATGTGATTTTATATAATGTCGGACACTTAATATAAATTTCCTACAAATTTTTGATGCAAAATTGTATTTTTCATGCAAGGAATAAAAAATTTAAAATATAAATACTGCAGAGACTTAATTGTAATTAAAAATAAATAAAAATTCAATCCAAAACATAAAGTGGAACTATGAGGCCTCTACGCAAAATTTCCTTGAATTTTTAATTCATACAATGTTGGGAGGAGTTTAATTGTAATTTTCAAAAAGTGGCAAGACATACATGCAATTTAATTAAAAAGTTATATATTTGGATACAAATTTTATGGACCAACAATAACCGAAATTCCTAAGGGTGTCCTTACAAAAATTCGCTCCCTCACTCACATAAGCAAGTTAGGTGATGTGGCGGAGTACCTAAACACAATTAACACAATTACATGGTTTTACTTGCAAAATTTACAAAAAAAAATTAACGATAAATAAACATTTCTGGACTAAAAATAGAAGTTGATTACATCAGTTGTTGGGTGGAGGTTATCCCAACCCCAGCCACCGACAGTCGCACCGCCTACCAGTTTCTGAAAGAACATATTATTGCAAGGTTCGGGATTCCCAAAATTCTTATATCAGATGGGGTTAGCCATTTTATAAATAGAGAAGTGAAGAAGATGACTAAAGAATATTGCATTGAACATCGAATAGCTTCTCTATATCATCCACAATCTAATGGCTTGGCAGAATGTTCGGATAAGGATATAAAGACAATTCTCTAGAAACTTGTACGTCCAGACAGAAAGAACTGGTCTTAATTGCTCGACTCAGTTCTCTAGGCCTATCAGACTGCGCACAAGCACCTTTAGGAATGTCTCCCTATCACCTGGTATACAACAATCCATGATATTTTCCCGTAGAATTGATTTATAGATCTTTTTGGGTTATCAATATATGCAATTTGAATCCCACAAAAGCAGGAAAGAACACAAAACTAGATCTGAACAGACTTCTTTAGTTTAGAGACTATGCATACGCCAACAACATTATGTATAAGGAGAAGGTAGAAGTGGCATGACAAGCATATCTGCTGCATGAATTTCGAACCGGTAAGAAGGTTTGGTTTTTTTATGCAAAGTTGAAGCTTTTCCCAGGGAAGTTGAAGAGCAAGTGGACCAGGCTATTCATAATGAAGCATGTGTGTGACAATGGAAGTATTGTTATATCTGGTTTATCAGCGGGTGTATAATCTGTCCTCATCAATAGACAGCTTCTGAAGCCTTATCTTGAACATGATACCTTCCTGTCCGTAGTTGACTCAATTCATGTGGTCTACAATGAAGAACTTCCACTTGCAACATAAGTAGATTCAGACAAAGCTTTCGAGAACATTTTTTATTAGTAAACTTTTTCTTCTTTTCTTCTTTCTTTTTTCATTCTTCATTCTTTCGACAAGTCACTCATCCCATTCATCATTGTTATACATAGGATATGCCTCATCCTAAGTATAGGGTGGATGAATGTATATGTGTGCTCATTCTTTAATCCCCTCGATTGTCCTCAACTCTTGATATCCTTTCTATACTTAGGGATATTTTACCCTAAGTGTAAGGGGAGACATGCCTAGCTGATGGTTGATTTGTTTATTCCCACCCTCGACCCTCCCTACATTGTATACAATCTCCTATATTTAAGACTAATTGATCCTAAGTGTATAAGGGACGGGCAACTTCTCATTCACTATTCATTCGTTGTAGTATAGACTTTCATATACTAAGTACGACTTATGTCTTCCTTTTCTCTCTGATCTATGAGGGCGTAGCTCAAGCTAAGTATAGGAGGGTCATATATACGTTTTATATATTTTAGCCACAACTCGTACTGTGTATTTTCAATAATATGGGTAATTAATAAATTAAAACTCACATCGAAATTCTTGGCAATCACAGATAATAAACCGATTAAAAATGTTCTGCAAATTGTTTGAAAAAATGGCTGGAAAATTTCTTTGAAAAATCTTTTGTAAAACCGTTTGAAAAATATTTTGTGAAAGATTTTCAAACCTTTGTAGAAATGCTTTGTTTATAGAAATTTATTTCTTTTGTGAGAATAAAATGTTTTGAAAATCTATTTGCAAATGGTTTGGAAAATGGCTATAAAAACACTTTGAAAATCTATACATACTATTTGAAAAATCTTTATAAAATGATTTTAAAATTTTGTAAATATTTGCGAAAATTATTTTGTCAAACTATTTTCAAAATAAAGTTTTTAAAATGTTTATCAGAATCTTTTCAAGTTATTTTGGGAACTTTGTACATAATTTAAGAAAATAAAACTCTTTTTAAATTCCATTAACTCAACTTGTAAAAACTCAATGTAAATTCTTGCACCAAACTCCTTTAAATAAAAAGATGCACTTCTTGTAAATATCTGCACATAATTATTTGCCAAAAGCCTTTTTATTTTTTAAAAATCACTAAAAAAATTTGCAAAACCAAATACCATAAAAATGTGTAAAATGTTGTCAAAAACTTGCATAAATTTTGCAAAAGTTTTTCGAAAAAAAGTTTAAAATCAGAAAATTACTTCACAAAAAGATCTTCTTGCATTGCATAGCATTTGCATTTTTCGGATTGATGGTGATAATTGAATAGGTCTAAATAAAATCTGAAAATTGGAGCTTTGTTGGACCTTAATCCACTTAATCACAGAAACCTTAGAGGAACTGGAATTGAGGTGCTTCAGGTCTATTAGACTTAATTCTTTGAGACCAGAAGATTTGGTTTAATTTCTTCTGGACTACCTAAGTAGAATATTTCAGAACACATGCATGACTCTTATCGACAATGACCTAACTTGCACACATGCACCTTGCACTTTGCTCAGCTCAGTTGAAGTGGTCGAGGATTGGATTTGCCGGCATGAGACACAAGCAAATGAAAACATATGAAGTCGCGATACCGTAGCCATTGTACTCCAACCCAATCCAGTATATGTGACGTCTAATGACATAATGTTGTAGGTTGCAATAATGCTTCAATGCCAATATATAGATAAGGAAACGTGCTTCAAAATGAAACTGAAATAAACTTAAACGGATATCATATGCTTGAGATATTCGCAAAAGAGTCTAAGGGCATAAATGTAAAGAAAACATGAAATTTAATTAGAAAATTCTTACAAACAGATCCCTAGAAGGGCATAATTATAATTACTGAAAACTGTGAGACATTACCTGTAAATTTCCCCTGCACGCGGGGGTTATATTGCAATTACTGTAACTCGGAGGGGCTCGAATGCAAATAACCCCAAGCGTGCATGCTTTGTACGTGCATGGAGGACCATAATGCAAATTGGAGATATAGGTGGGGCAACCCTGCAATTTTTCCCACCCCTTACATGACCTCAGCACGTGAGGGCTAGGATCAGAAGGAGGCTCAGGCTCGTTGCTTGGCTCGGGCGGCTGGATGGAGGCTTGTTCCATGTGGTGTCATCTGATGCTCTGGCTTGGCTCGGGCACCCCAAACCTAGAGGCTAGATGCGGAGGCTCGGTGAAGAAACGTGGCTCCCTATGGGCCAAATTTGCTACACGACGGAGGTGGCGGGAAGAGGCTACTGGGCGAGAAGCGGGAGGAGTGGCCGCCGGCTGGCGGTACTAGCGGGATGGAGGAGGGCGGAGCGGTGGCCGGCGGTGGAGGCGCGGCCCGGTGGTGTGGCTTGGAAGTGGCAACCAGGCTGCTGGGTTGTTTTTTTTTATTTTTTACTAGTGTCGTGTTTAGAATTTTTTATTTTAAATTTTTTTATTTTCTTAAACAGTGAGCACAAACAATAGAAGAGAATGATGGTATGGTGATGGTAATGTGTTAACAAAAATAAACAAGTGAAGATGCGTGGGTGGTAATGTGATCTGATAAGAAAAATGCAAAAATAAAAATGATGATAAAAATGAAAGGAAAATTACCTACGATGGAAGCAGCCGCCTATGGTGTTCTCACGAGAAGCACGGTCCTCGTTCGAATCGCCAGCGAGCGATGAGCTCGAGAAGTGCACGATGGCGGCTGTGATGTTGGCCGGAATGCCAACGGATCCCATCGAAGAGGAAGCGGTCATCGTTCTACTTCGTCATTTGTTGTCATCGAGACGGATGGTTGGGGCTCTAGATTTTCTCTCGCATAAAGGTGGATCAAAGGAAAAATTGAGGAGATGAGATGTATAAAAAAATAAGAAAATGGAAGTTAGTAAAATGATGGAATGGTGGAGTTGAATGGATGTTATGAAAAATGGTGGATGGGATGGAGTGGAATAGGAGGTTATTAAATAAATAAAATAAAATAAAATAGGCTACTAAAAGATAATAAAATAAAGAGAAGAAAAGAGTGGATAATTTACAAAAGTAAGTTGACAAATAAAACAAACAATACGTACATGTTTTTATACTTTTCTAAATTTAGTTTTTTTTATTATTTAATAAAATATATTTACATCAGAAAAATAAATTAAAATACTAGAAATAAAATAAAATACAAATATAATTTTTTTGTATTTTTTAGTAATTATGAAAAGTAAATAAAAAATGAGAAAAAAATATGTACAATATATACAATGTACACCTCGGTCCCAAAACCCAAATTTTCCAAACGAGCTTCAATTTTTATGAAATCACTTTCAGTGGATAGATAATTTTCTAACTTTAACTTTAAAAGTGAGTTTAGTGATTTGGAGTTCATACGGAGCGGGAATTTGGCCGAGAAGTTGAACTTTATGGCTTTTTCTCTTTGGGATCTAGGAGTATTTATTTGAGGTAAAATTTATTTTGTATTTTAGTATTTTTCCATACATTTTTATTAACAAGTTAGAGAAAGAATTAGCCAAAAGGAGTTGAAAATGAAATTATTAAAAATACATGAAATTTTGGACTATTTACAGGTAATAAACTCCTTCATTTTGAGGCTTTTTATTATTAATTTATTTTGCACAATATAATATACAATAATTAGTGTATATTATTTACAAGAGTCATTTTGTTAATTTATTGATTTTATGAACATTTATTTGAGATTTTACTTAGTGATTTTGCTAAGATCAATATATTGAGATGATGAATCGCGGATTCATCGCCCTGCAGCTGGATGACTTGGCTACATAGCCAAGCATCCTAGGATAGGTAGCTACACCGGATACCATGCATTCTCTTCTCCACCTCCTCTTCTTGAGTCGGTGATGAACTCACTCTAAAAATTTGAAAATAGAGCTTTGTTCCCAAGTAATTAGTTGCATTTCTCTATTTATTTTGCATTATTCTCATCCATGCATTTAGAATTAATATCTGCATTTTAGCACGCATATTTGCATTAAATAAGAAGCCAAATTCCTTTGTAAATATCACCTGTATATTCACCATATTTCCCATATTTTTATTTATTTTCGCTAAGTTGGAATTGAATAAAATCAACTATATAGTGTGCATATTACTAACACTAATAAATAAAAATACCAAAAAATACTAACTTGTAAAATTGACCAATAAAATCCTAACCCTAATTTGATATCAAGAGCCTTAAAATGTGAATATCTCTCTCATACAGTCTCCTATAGACTCCTACTCGCTTTTAAATTAATGTACATTCAATTACCTTCAAAATAAGACCAAATTCAAAGGAATCAGAGTTAGTACGTAAAACTTGGTTTTGGATCCCTCATTGTATATTTTACATATGTCCCCTTTATTTTATTTATCTTATCCAATTATTTCTTAGATACCAAAATCCAAAAAATAGATTAAGTTTTAAATATTTATTTCAAATTTTCTCTAATTTTTATATTGATTTTTATCTTATTTAATAATGACAAATAAATTTTGTAAAGCGCAAAAATGTGGTGTTTTATATCGATAAGATACCACCAAACATACTTTTTGTACAGACGATTTATTTTGGCTTTGGATCCTTCAAAAAAGTTGTAGACTCGTCGAGACGAGTAACTTTCATGTTGACCACTTTTTAATTTGACCCCTTTAGTTATTTCTCTATTATTTTTCTTTACATTTAATTTTTAATTTTCTTGGGAGTTATACGTGGCTGCTTCTGGAGCCGCCACGTGTCACCATGTTTTTTAATTTTTTATTTCCTCTTATTTTACATTTATTTTCTTTCTTTATTTCATTTTATTTATTTATTTTATTTACTTTATTAACTCATTTATTTATTTTAATTATTTTACATATTTTATTTGTTTGTTTATTTATTTACTTTATTTAGTTTATTTACTTTATTTAATTTATTAATTTCTTTATTTCTATTTATTTATTATAAAATTATTTATTTATTTTTATTACTTTTTTATTTTTATTTTAATTTTTACTTTTATTGTTTTTCCCCGCCATGTGGTCGCACCCCCGCGTGCCACGTGGTCCCCCTCTCTCTTGTGTTTTCCCCATCCCTTGCACCCATGCCTCTACACCTCACGGTGGGGCGCAAATGCCTGCAATCTCTCTCTTTCATCCTATTACGGCGATTGCGCAACTGCCAGCCGCACGATCCGCAACCTTTGCCCATCTCCTCCGCACGAACCCAACTTCATCATGTGCAACCTTCGGCACCTCTGTCTCTCTCTCTCTCTTCACCGTTCCACCAACCCACACCTCCCTCTCTCTTCCATCCATTATATTGCACGACATCCTGCCCACGAACCGAACCCATCACCCTTCACCTCCGGCCACCTCGGTCTCCAGTTCAACTGCCCATAAAGGGGCTCCTGTACCTTACTCATCTGGATCCGCAGCTAATCATGAGAGAGGGAGAGCCCCACGGAGATCTTCAGCGATAGAAGAGCCTTTCTAGGTATAGCGATGACCCCATCCACTCCCAGGTGAGATCCGGTGGTCTTCAGTCCATCATTATAGTCGATTCCGTTGCTGCTTGAGCTCTGTTCTCACCATAGTCTAGAGCGACGATCCATGGAGCTCAAAGCTTCCACTTCCCCAGCCGAATTCGTCCACCCATCTCAGGTAAACCCCCTATCCTTCTTTCTCTGCTTCTCTTGCTTCCTCTCCTCCTCTTTTGCTTCTCCAGCTACTCCACCCGTGCCACCACCTCGGGCTGCACGTCAGTGCCACGCACTTGTCATCGTCTCCTCCTTAGCATCGTTCACCGCTTTGTCTCCGTAAGAACTTCCCACCATGTCCCTTTATTCTTCCTCGCATAGGAAGAGGAACTCTCCAGATCCATCGCGTTCCCCAACCTTCCTCAGATTTTCATCCCACGCATCATTTCCCATCACACTTAGGCCAAGTCGTTTGGGCTCGAGCAGATCCTTCTTGTAGGTGCCACCACTACACGACGGTCGTCGACCACCCTTCATCGCCCTGACCGCCCCACCTCTCGAATCCTCGGTCGTGTGTTGACGGAGTCCTCGCCCTCGCCTCGGATGATCGCCACCACCTCAACCTAGCCGCCCTCGTCGGTCACCCTCCATAGCTCTACAGTCGCACGCCTCCGTAGGCGAGCCTGACTATGCCTTCCTCCAACGAATAGGAGCACCTCATCGCTCTCTCCCTCTAGCATCGAGCTTTGTAGGTCTATGTCCCCTTCAAATACTTTCAACCTGCAGGAACCACCGACAGGAGGGGAGCCATGAAGGCCCTTGCATCTGACAGCTTCAATCGTGCCACATCTCTAGCCCTTGCGCTTGCGGTTTCACCTCATCTTGAGTTCTGCCATCAGTACTTCACCTTTGAGCTCGTCAGCTTCACCATTGCACTCTCCTTAACCATCTTTCCCAGTCACTCCTTCACCCAACTTCTATTGCCAACGCAGCACTCATCCTCATCCCCACCTCACGCGCACGACATGTGATTGCTTGGGAAATTGTGCATGTGCCCATGAAGATCCGGCAAATCACCAAAGAACCTCGTAGACCAACTTCACATGTACAGCACGTGTGTGCTGGAAAATTTGCATTCACACCCTCGATGTATTTGTTATTCGCGTCAACACCCCTGCCAGCTGGACATCACGCATAACTCACACCCCTCGCTTAGTTATTTTGCACAAAACCCTATGCGGGTTTAGGTAATTAAAGAAGCACCTTTGTTGAGCTATTTTGTTTTAATTATATTTCTGAAATTGCATTGAGAACCATGTGTTCTAGCTTTGTTTTGAGTCGCATTTTATCATCATTTTATCATTCCAAAAATTGCATATTGTAGAACTGCTTATGCTTAACATTGTGGATGTTTTATTGGATTTTATGAGACATGATTTATTTAATACAATTATTTTCATGGAAATTGTATATTTTACCCACTATGTGTTATTAATTCCATATTAAATTAGTTATTGCTCCAAAAATTCCCCAAATTTCACAACAATTAGTTTTTAGTGTGCTCTACAATGTGCCCAAAAATCATACTATTTGCACATATATCGAGGTCGCAATAAAATAATTAGTGATTAGAGTAATTAGTTTTTAATAGACTGTAAAATCAAGATTTCTATGATTTGGAATTTTTCTTGGATAGAACCTCATTGGGTACATCTATGATAATTTTATTCCTGAAAATAATTAGGGATTCTATTTTTTAAAATTAATTTGTGAAAAATCAACCTCCTGCATATTTAATTCGTAATTAATTTATCTTGCATCAGAAAATTCCAAAAAATAGCAGAGCATCAATTTCATCATTCTTCATATTTTGGCTAAGTTTTAGGATTTTTAGACTTGATTTGATCGAATTTATATTTTAATCCCCAAACTAGCCTGAATTTGCATGACATTTCTTTTTGCGTAAAAAATTACAAAAAATGCCTTTGAAAACCTAAATTCTAGATCACATTTTAATCAACCTAAAGAGACAGCTACCTCCCTGAGATCGACCTTGGGCTTTCCCAAGTAAAATAAATTGACTGCTTGCTTTAATTGAATAATTAATTTAGCAGTTTTCGATTAATCTGAATTACCCTCCTACAATGAAATCAAACGTTAATTCCACATAATTAGCAAGGATAATTTTGGGTTTGTCAGTCGGTTGTACTTGAACTTAGAAGGGAATACCTTGTTTCTCGAGGAAAGAGTTATTGGATTGGGGAATTAGGGTCACCATGTTGGAGAAGCCTGACTTTTACCGCTTCAGCAGAAAGGAGCTATATATCACTGACATCGTACAAGATAGACTCATAGTCATAAGGGACTACGTATGACATCGACTTATTCTGACTTGGCTTTTGACGAGACTTGGGTAGAGTTTTGTGGTTTCTTGAAGGCTTTTTTGTGTTTCAAGTCTGATTCCCAACAAGGTTCCGACCAAACTAAAAATCAAAAGGTCTGATTGAGCTCCAAACGTAGATTTTGTAAGTACAAGTTTAAAAGTTAAAATCAATCAAAGTTCTTTCTTTTTCTTTTCTTTATTTTCATTTCTGCACTTATAGGAATAAGTGTTTGTTAGGGGCTAGAAAAGGAAATATAGAGGGTGATGAATCTCCATTTCATCACCTTTTTTCTTTCATTTTGGCCTTATATCCCTAGTTAAATGCATGTATATATCATTAAGTTTTCCAAATAAACACTATGTAAATTGTATAAATTATTGTATATTTAATGTATTAAATCCAAAATAAAGTAATAAAGTAAGAAAAGAAAAAGAAATGAGATACCAAAGGTATTGAATGATCCTAGACCTTAAAACCCCAATCATCATGATGACTTGGTCGACAAAGAATAAAGTAGGGGGAGATAGGGCATAAGAATTATACATTGAATACAATAAAACCCTAATTTTTAATTCATCTATAATTGCATTTTGGCACCTATTTTATTTTATTATTTTTACACCTGAAATAATAAAACCCTCAACATGAATATTGCAGATAAAAATACAAAATTGATTTCACAGAAAAATAAAACACAGTGTGCTGGGGGCACACAAAATAAAAGCCAAAATAAAAACTTTAAAGACTTGTATCTTCTCAAAATGGACCAAAATCAACTTTAAATGTATATAACTTTTAATAAGTTATTTAATGAAGGTAGGTTTCATTCAATTTGGAGTAAAGATGTTAAAAATTAGGTTTTGGGCCCTTATTGTGCAATAGACATGTATATTACGTTCATAATATTTATTATTTATATTTTTCAAATTCTTTTATTTTTATAAAATTGTATATATTATTTGAAAAATATATATAAATTAAATTTAAATAAAATCATAAAAAAGAACATAAAATAAATAATACATTTCAATACTTAGGTAAAGTATACATATATATACCTATAATATATATGTACCTAATTAATTAAGTGTATATATAAATTCAAAAAAATACAATAAAAACACCTCAATGTGTATTTAAATAAATATAAAATATAAAATAATTATATAATATTATAAAATGTATAATATAAAATAAAATATAGATAATTATAACTCTATTTTACATTAAATATTAACGTGTAATAAAAAGCTCCGAAAAAATAAATAAAAATATGTATAAATGCTACATTAAATTACAAACATTTTTATGTTTTAATAAAAAAATTAATTCATTCATTTATCATTTATTTATGATTTAACAAAGAATTTTAGCCTGGGAATTTCCTGGTTGGTCCACATGGACAAACCATGTTCTTTCCCATGTTGACCTAAGGTCAACAGCCCCCCTTCTCTCTTCCACGAGTTTTGAACTGTCAGAATCTCATTCTTCTCCCTTTTTCCATCGAGGCCATAATCATATGGCCTGGTGTGATGCATGATTCCTAGATATTGAACCTCCTTGATTCACGCCACACCTAAGAGGATCTTCTATCTTCATCGATCTGATCAATTTCCTCGATCAAAGACCCTCCCTTTTGCAGCTTATAAATAACCATCCTTCGCTCTGTCGTCACTTTTGATCCCTCTCCCTGCAATCGATTTTCCTTTGTGATAGCTTGAAGATTGGAGGAACTGCAGTAAGGAGGAGCATCGAAGGAGGTGATCCAACCCATAGTCGGAGGAGCTCTGCCGGTTGGTTTCGCCTCCTTGACTCTGGTCGAGTCATGGCCACATCTTCCCATTCTTAAGTGCATTTTTAGTTCTAGACTAAATTAATGCTTTCTATTTCAGTCTTAATTTCATCCTTAGGTTTAAAATCAAAACCCCCCCAATTGTCTAAAGCTTGAGCTCTAGGCTGATTCATCGTGATCTGCTCGTTAATCCACCCCTCTTTTCATGACACTTCATTCCCCTTCACATTCTCCGTCGATCGCTCCATCTTTCCACCCCATATCCATCGTGGACATGGGAAGCAAGGTTTCTCTACCACCCTTCCCCGCAAACTCCCCTCCATCTCATTCCCTAATGCTTCCAGCTTCAATGCTTGGTCATGGAGAGTCGTCACGAGATGCAGAAATTTTTGGTGTAGAGTACAAAGCATGAAGATCCATCTGTAGGCGAGGAAGGCATCTAGAGTACTCCCAAATTACTTGAAGCCATCGGAACTCTCAGAGCTCCCTTGTGATCGCCTAAGCCCACCTGCACATGTGGAGGACCCCCTATTATATCTTGTCACCAATTAATCGAGCATTCATCGCCAAAGGACGGAGAATAAGGAGATCAAGCAAACCTGGCTGATGTTCTTCAACAGTTCGTCCAGAGGGGTTGACGACCATAGGTTCAAGAATGCATCCCAGATTTAATCTGGGACATCCATTTTATTCAAACTGTCTTCCTTTCTCAACCATCAAATCAGACATGTGGCGTGCAGAGAGCGGTTGGATTAAAGCACTTTAAGTGTTAAAATTTGCATACACACATCTGCTCTTTTTGTATTTTGTAAAAGGTTCTGTAAGTATTTAATTAAGTACAAAACTTTTGAGACAATTTGCATGTATGTCATTGAACCTTTTTATTGCATATTAGTCTAGTGCCATGTCACTTGATGTGGACTCCTACGTGAGTGGACATTTTGCAGGCACACCCTCCTGGATTTTGTATTTATTATTTAGTCTTGAAAAATCAAGTTGCAATTCAAAACATTGGATATTTTACATGTGCCTCCCTAGAATATATTTTATTTGCAAATATGCCCCTTTCATCTTGAAATTTTTATTTATGCATTTTAAAAAAAATAGCTTCTGTGCTCTAAAAGAATTGTAAAAATAGGTGTAAGTGCATGATTGGTTGCTTGTTCATGCTATATATTTTATTTGCCATTTTTATTGCATTTGTTATTTATTAAAAAGCAAAAAGAGATATTTTATTCCTTGTTTGACTTAAAAATATATTAAAAAATCCAAAAAAATCCCTACTATCTATTAGCCTATGTTATCACTTTAAACCAAAAATCATGAAAAAAATATCAAAAGAAAATATAAAAATTGGAAAATCCTTTCTATCCCTAAAATTTTATAAAATATTTTCTTAAAATCCAAAATAATATTTGTTTAGAATATATATACATATATCTATCTAATAAAATTGGTATTAAGAAATTTTGAACTCTTTTGCTATTTTTGATTCTCCAATCAATTCAACCTAACTAAAAAGTCCTTGTTTTGCCTTATTTCTAATTTCAAAAATATAAAAAATAACTAAAATTCCCTAAAAATTCATAAAAATAGAAAAATCTTTGAAAACATAAAAATGTTTTATTTTCTAATTTTTGATTGTTTATATTTAATTTATACTTATATTGCCCTATATATCTTATATACCTATATATTAGTATATATAGTTTATATTACTATTAATTATTATAAATACCCTTAATATATTTTAAAACCTTTAAAAATAAAAAGGATTGTTGTTGTCTATATTTTCTTTTTTTATATTTAATATATCTATTATACTATTTATTTCTTATATTATATACATTACATTAGATCCATATCTATACTCTTATATATAAAGTTATTATATATTATAAAAGAAATTAAAATTCATAAATTAAAAATTAAAAGATATTTTTTAATTATTTAAAAAATTTAATTAAAACCCCATAAAAACATTGAGTAAATATTTTGCATACCTATGCATGCATACTTTTATATTATTCATTTATTGAAATAATATAATTGATGCATCCCTTGTTCCTTGTGTTCGACACCCTACTCTGCTTATCATTATACACATACTTATTTGTAGGGTTATAATAAATTTTGATTCACATTTTTTTATTGTTCGAATTATTTGTCTGGGTTGATTGTTGAGTTGATCGTAGAGTCTTCACGAGTTGTCCTCACAACGACTATTGGTCCAACTTTGTGTGGACCACGAGACTGCTCCACAAAATTTCATTCAATCACTTGCTCAGTCATTGGTGCCTGCTCTTGGGAGCCATCGATTCCTCAAAATCCATCTCTAAAAATGTGTAAGGCACTCGATCAGTCCTCAGAAATGATGGAGTCTCAAGTGAAATTTTGAGATTAGTGTCACTCTCAATCAAGGGATTTATTGTTGAAAGAAATAGTGATGTAGAGAAAGAAGAATATTCAGGAAGAGAGTCATCATGAATAAGTGAAGAAGCCTGAACTAGAGTATTACAAGATGGCTCGCGAAGTCCGAACAAAAAGTACTCCAATCCGACATCTTCGATGTTAAAAGGAAAGATGTGAGATCACAAAGTCAGACAAGGAGAAGGAAGTGAAAAAGGGCACGGAGTGCACAGAGGGATCTTTATTCTAAGCAAACAAACACAAACTAATCCCTTAATTCACCAACTAAACACAAGTGAGGACTGTAAGAGTTCGGTCTTTTATCTTTTCAATTTTAGTTTAGTGAATGGCAAACAATTACGTAACATAGACACGTAGGGTGATGTCACCATATCTCCCAACATACATCCTCAAACCTCCCCCAAATAGTGGAACCATCTGCCTGGGTTGTCGGGTTATATCAAGCCCAAAGGGAAATAAATGGTGGAGCACAACAAAATAATTTTCTAAGGTTAGAGGCAAGTGCTTGCAGCTACGACCGTGTACCGAAGAGTGATACACAGGTGATTAGTGCACAAGTCCAGGGAATTGGGCTCTATCCTTAAGGCCCTCACCCACTATGTCTGGAGGTAAGTACCAGTGTCCAGTGAGGGGGTTACTCTCCCTAATACAAAAATGATATCGTTACATTTTAATTTTAGTGTTGGGTTATTTTAGCAGCCCTATTTTTATTTTGGTTATCATTTTTTGAGTAGTTTTCAAATAAAAATGCCTAACGAATTTTGCTATTTCATTTTTATCCTAGTGAGAGAAAACATGGAAGGAGGTCAGAAAAGTCGATGCACGATGAAATGAATGATGCAAGCAAAGTAAATATGTATACTTGTCTCCAGCAATCTACGTGCAAAATGATATGCCCATAAAAAAGAAATCTCTACTAAATGATGCACGAGAACCATCCTAGCAGAAATTTCTATATCGAGAAGAACCTTTTCATTTTACTAAGTCCAATCTACGAATCTAACTATAGGAACATGAAGATTATTAGGGGATTTGGACCTATTATTTACTAGGCTCATCCAAGATAATAAAACCTAATAATAAGTGCTCAAGCACAAAAAAATAAAGAAAAAGAAGTCAGAAAGCTCAAAACGCATGAAACAAACAAAAATAAAGGCAAAGAAAACAAAACACGGTAAGGTCTCCCAAGTGCACCGGCACTTGGTGAAGCAGACCCCGCAATCACAAGGTTCAAATGGCCTATTAGAAAAAAGAAAAAGGGAAATGCGAACAAAAATTATTACAAATTATTTACAAAAGTAAATGGAATAAAATAACTAGAAAAATAAAACAAAAAATAAATGCTCAAAATGAACCGGTCTTCCACTCCTATTTCTCCTCATCCATGCTCTCTTGTCGGTCGATGGAATAACTCCTGGCCTCCTCTTCGCTCAGGTGTGTAGGCACTCCTAGGAATGTTTCCCTCGCTCGTCGAGCCCTTTCAGAAAAGAGGAAACAAGAAATGTGTCAGAAATAATTTATAAAAAATATATAAAAAAATAAAATGAGACAAAAAATGAAATAAAAATAAAAGACAAGTGAAATGAAAAAGAAAATCAATCAAACACTAAGAGTAGAGGAAAAGAAACGTAACTACCCCCATTGTGCCTCCCCAGCAACGATGTTATTTGATTATTCAAGAAAATTATGGTTTTTAATTTATTAATGAAAAATATTAACAAGGTAGTGAAGGTATCACTGCAACCCAAAATATCTCGAATCAAAAATTTTATTCAATAAGCAGAAATAAATCAAAAGAAGGAAAATACCCAAAAAATTGCTATTATTTTATCTGTATATCTTGCATAATCAAACTCAGGGAGGCTACAATACCCGAGGGTTATTAATTAATTAAAAAGTCAATGATATTCCTTTCTTTTTCTCTTTTGTTATTTTTATGTCGTTTTTATGCTTTTTATGTTTTTATAGATTTTTGATATTTTTTAACTTTTTATTTTCTGATTTTTAATTTTTTAAGATTTTTAATTTTTCAAGTTTTTATCTTTTTAATTTTTAGAAGAAAACAAAATAGAAAATGTAAAACAATGAAAACAAAACTCTTTTTGTAATTTTCAAAAATATTAAAAATATCCAAAAAAATCAAATAAAAGTGGCATGATTCGCTCATTAGATGCAAGAACTTTATTCCGGGATAAAAGATATGGTTGTTTAATGCTAAGTTCCGAATTTTCCATGAGAAATTAAAATCCAAATGAACGGGTCCTTACATAGTGAAGAAAGTGCATGGTAATGGTAGTGTAGAGATTACATATCTTTCAGATGGTGGACATTACTTCTTGGTAAAAAGTCAACTGTTGAAGCACTTTATTGAATCCAATGAATGGTTGACTTCTGTTGAAGTGATTGACTTCATGCTAGTTGATTCTTTTACATACATTTTAGAGAACATGAAGTTGCAGTAGAAGATTCATATCGATCAGATTCTACATTAATCAGATTCATATTCTTTCTGACCTTATTCTTTTAGGGTTTAGTTTCCCTTATCTTTGGACTCTTATTCGTAGCTTAGGCTACTTTTAGCCTTAGTATAGGGGGAATCCGTCCCTTTATTGTAGATACTTCATTCTCTTTTATGTTGGTCCCTCTAATTTATTTTTCATTTCTTCTTCATAGTTAGGCTATTTTCAGCCTAAGTATGGGGGAGGGGATTTGTTCTATTCATTTTTTATTTATTCTACTCACTTTTCCATACACCTTACTTGTTGATTCGGTCATTATAAATTTCTTTATATTTAGCATGAGTTATGGCTTCATATCACTTTTTTCTATGAAGGCATAACAAAATCTAAGTATAGGGGGAGTATCATATATACTTTAGCCATAGCTCATGGGCTTATATTTTTCAAACTTTTTGGGGTTATGTGCAGCGTTACATTTTTTTAACTGAGTTTTGTACATATGGTTTTGAAAAATATTTGAAAACTTTTGTATACCTATTTGACATGGTTTTAAAAATATTTTATATATGTTTGTGAAAATACGGTTTGACTTGTTTGAAAATCTTTGTAAAATATTTGGAAACCTATACTTATTCGACATGGTTTGTAAAAAGTTTTCAAACTTGTTTTCAAAGTTTGAGGGTGTAAATGGAATTACCTTGTAAACAATGTTAAACCTTGTGTCTCTTCAGTTCCTACTTTGTGTCTTGAGTTGGTGAGAGGGCATGACGATTCACTGAACCGTCATGTTTTAGTGTATATAAGGTTGTTAGTATTTGGTCTTTCACAGATTCAAACATGGAAAAAGTCTGGATCTAAACTCTTTATTTTGGAAGATAAAGTCGA
This sequence comes from Ottelia alismoides, assembly GCA_037367405.1. NCBI lineage: Eukaryota > Viridiplantae > Streptophyta > Magnoliopsida > Alismatales > Hydrocharitaceae > Ottelia > Ottelia alismoides. The sequence goes on along the minus strand of JAZKJV010006792.1, from coordinate 168,881 downwards.
TAAAGAGTTCTTTGAGAAGAGTGATGCAGCTTGAGGAAGATAACATTTTACTAGAGGAGTTGGATATGGAGGATGATATACTTTTCCTTGAGGATATTCAGCCAGCTAATTGTCGTCTTAATTGTAAGTTAAGTCATCCTCTTGTGTCTAGTTTTTCTCTCTAAGGAGAATCCATAGGTCTGTTGTAGGAGCCAAGGGTTGGAATTGTCTTCCCGCTATTTTGGAGAATTTTAGATCTTCCCATGTTGATATAGATATTACTTTTGAGGAAGAAAGCATCATTCTAGGAGAGTAAGTGTCCAAGTTGAGGATGATCTTTAATATTCAAATTTAGAGTTTTACTTTGTGAGAAGAAAGCAATTGAAGCATAAGGCAGCCTATGATTTTAAAGCTCGAAGATTCAAGTCAGATTTTTGATATTGAGAAACTGAAGTTGTGTGTTCAGGTATCCTTATGTTCTTAGTCTTGTTCCAGCCTATTATATTCTGTCTTAAGGGCACCTGTTCCATTTAATAAAAAACTCTTCAAATAACTTGTAACTTGTTAACCTACTAACTTTTTGATTTAATGCTTTTCCCTGACACTTACACTTTTTCACTTAAGGCTTGAGATGAACTTTAACACTTAGTTTATGAGGTCCAAAGACTTGGAGTTAACATGTTTTAATCATGATGGTCTTAGACTTAAATATTCAAACTTCCCTAGTTTGAAAGATTTGTGTGTTATATTGCATGCTTGGTCTATTCCTTTAAAGAATATGACCATCAATTCAAATGCACGACCGCATTCATGATTGAGATGAGTTGAGGTTTCACTTGAGGGACTGAGAATTGAGATTTAAGTTTAGATCTGATCTAATGATACTCGAGGATGTGATAAGATTAATGAAGGCTTCATGAAACCTGAGTGTCAGCATTTTAGCAGTACTGGACTTGGTTCTCATACTAATCTCTTGATCAAAACCTAAGTGTCAGGGTGTCATGGCATTAAATTAAATTGTTGATCAATGTACGCCAATCTTCGATAAAAGCAGTAGAGCTAGCCAAAAAGAATATATTGTGTGTGTGATAAAAATAATAAAAAATGAAATGAAAATGATAAAAAGCTCACTACAATACAAAGCTACATCATTATGAGCTTAGATTCAAGGTGAGTGCTCCCAACCTTTTAAGTGTCCACTTGGACCAAGTCTTAGGCTTTTATGAATCGGGCTAGTACATCAAAAAGGGCTCTGCATCGTTAGTGCTACAAGTCTGGGTGCAAGTATATTAGATACTTTAAAAAGACGCATGTGTACTCCAAGGAAAACAAGTACATACAACTTAATATCTTTTGATGGACATATTGATTGACACTAAAAATATACAATTATGTTGAGTATTGGCACTTGAGAGAAACCTTGCTCCAATGAGATGGAGAAAAGAAATGACACAATCCTATTACATCCATTATCTAGCATGGCATCCACACTTTGAAGTCTAGCAAACTAAAGAGATGGAAGATTGAAGCAAGAATAGATTTATTCTCTAGTGTTGAGGGTTGGGTCCTTAGGAGAATATCTGGTATTATAACTTTAGGTGACATTTTAACTCTACTCTTGTGAACGCAGTCAACACATTAAGTCATACCTCTTACTATATATTTATACATTGAGAGTCTGATAATTAGAGGAGTTGAATTCCTTTTGATTAGGGAAAGTTCAGCTTAGAGTCTTAGGATCTCTACAAATTAAGTATTCAAGGTCATTCAATCCTTATTCTTACACATGAACATGTTAGGGGAATTCACTAAAATCACTAATTCTCTAACTTATTCTTTATTTACTAGCTCGAGGACAAGCTTAGCTTAAGTATATGGGGTGATAAATCCTAGATTTATAATCATAAATGATTATTATCTCCATTTCTTAAGTAAAACAACAAGATCCAATAACAATTAACACTAATTACTTATTTGTGTGTTGTAAATAATTATGCCTAAGTATACTACATTATTTAACCTATTATGGTGTTATCGTTTTATGTATTTCTTTCTCAATATTATGTATTTCTTTCTCAATAAAAATCAAATAAAAATTAGATTAATATTGTACTTAATTAATTTAACATATAATTCAAAAATCCAAAAAAAGAAAAGAACATAAAAGAAAATGTTTTTATTGTTCTAATTACCTGTATAATTTTTATCTATGTACATTTGACTTTTCCTCTCTTTGAGTTCTACATGAAAGTTATAGTCTCATCGAGATCTACAACTTTCATGTTGACAACTTTTTCTAGTTCAATTTCCTTTTATTTATTTTGCATTTTATTCTATTTAATTCCTTTCATGAATTTTTTATTGGGCCATGTGGCATCTTCAGATTACACCACGTGCCCGGCTCTTCTTTAGACAGCACCATCTTTCCCTGTCATTGGATCTGACCTCCCTCTCATCCTCATCACTCACCGGTGTCTTCATCCAGAGCCGCTCGATCGTTTCTCATCTAGCGCATATGGTCTTCTCCTTCATGCCCAAATCTTGGTAGTCGGATCTCAATCCAACAGTCTAGTTTTCATCTTCCTTGACGCGTCCCTTTGTGCCTCACCTTGTTGGTTGTCGCAACCACCTAACTTCAACCAATTTTTCAACCATATTCGACAACCTCCCACTTTGCTTGAAGTTCCAAACTCTTCATTTAACTCCCCTCATCCATGTGGAGCACATAAATTCTTTTATCTCCAAATGCTCTAAACTCTAGAAGTGGTTGAAACCGTCATCGTTCTTCACCAACTTCCCAACCTATAGTATCTCAAAAAACCTTCCTCTACTACGAGTAACAGCTATCCACCACTCTTGAGAGATCCCCCTAGTAACACCATCCCTCAGTGACAAGGAGAGAGACATGTAAACGACGATGGAGGGAGTTTGATAGCGAGATCCTTGGTCATCGGAGACCAAGTTGCAGACCTGCAACCGGTGCTACTCGAGCTTCCACCATAGCTACGATGGTTAAGAGAGGACTGTAGAAGCTTTCCAAGCTTCTAAGGGCTCAAGATTCATCTCAAATTCGATCTTCATCCTTTCAAACTCCAGATTCATCACTTGATTTGTCATTCATTCTTTGTTTCTCTAATTTACTGGAGCATATTCCTAATCCAATTCACTAACATGTTCTCACACATATCTTTGTAACTCATTCACCATTCACGTGTTCCTTCCAGTTGTTCTTCTCCATTTCTGCATCTACGTGATCATCCAATGCTTTCCTTCTTCTTGCAAAGAATAAGGACCCAAATAGGGCTTCTCCTTCCATTCGAATCATCCTTATGTTCCACCTCAAATTTGTCTTATAAGATTCGCATGTCTGTTGTTTTTTGTTTATCTAATGACTGTAGGTGACATATTACATTGATTGATCGGAATTTCGGTTGTTGATCTCGACTTCAGCCACTGGAGTAGCTTCGTCGACGAACCATTCCAGCATTCATCTGATCTTCATCATGTCTTCTTCTCCTACACCATGATGTCAGGAAATTTTTGTGACCATCAATCCTAGCAGAGATGCACAGTGGAAAAGGACTAAGTCCGCCAGAGCTCTGCCATAGCTCAGTCTATCACGAAGGAGAGGGAAGAACACCTCACAACAGCAACCATTAGATCTGATTAACTTTATCAGATCTAATGGCCCTCGTTGATTACAAGCCTTCGTCTGAAGCAGCGGTTCAAACTTAAGGGGAAGATTGCTCGAGCTTGATCTGAGTCGCCTACAAGCAGCATGTGTGCCCGAGCCTCCACCCAACCTTTGTCCGACCACGAGAATCGCACGTGTTTGTGGAGGAATTGCATTAGAGCCCAAGGAAGTTTTCAAAATAACATATAAGTCCCTAAGCCTCTAGATAATTTGTGAAAATTGCCTACATGTTTCTGTATTTTCTCTTTAATCCTTTTTAGATTCTTTTATAATAAAAATTCATAATTTTTCTTGCATTCATTCCTCTACAATGTAATTACAATATCTTGTGAACCATAGTTCTATTTTCAATAAAACTGGTGTTGTTGGAAAGCTCATTTCATTCTCTTTAATTTCAAGTGGTAAAAATCACAAAGTTTATCTATCACTCACACGTTTAATTTTAGAGCATGAATTTGGTCTTTTTAACCTACATAATTGATTTAAAGTGAAATTATTCTAGATTGATTTAGAATTGTTTGACATTGATTAGTCATTAATATATTTAATTAAGATCGAGACCGAGGCCTGGTAGCATGCTGCTAGGGAGTACCGGGAGCACCTTGGAGACATGTGCGAAAAGAAGCTCATGTCGAACCTCCCCTACATGACGTCCCTGTTCATGGGTTGGTTCGAGCCCCTACTAGTGGGGCTCCTCATGATTGTTGGTGGGGAAGGAAACATGCCCCTCATCCGAGCGGCTCTTTAAACGGAGACGTGATTGATGGGGTACAATGATGGGTAGTCGACCGGAGGGTCCAGGCTAAGGAGGAGGTCGAGGCAGAGGGGGTAGGGGAGAAGGGAGGGGAGGTATGTTTGGACATTTATGCCCCCACATAACCACACATTGGCTTGAATGAACCATGGCTTAGTTCAACTCATTGACGTTCAAACTGATGGAAGGGCACAAGTGATAATAGTGCAAGAAGTCGGTGCTATTATTGATATTTCAAAAAGGGAGGGGTATAATTGATATTGTGGAAGCTAAGAGGGGAACAAATGTAAAAAAAACCCCAAAAATCATCTCCTGGCAATCATATTTGCCTTTGTATAACCTGGAATTCTGTCTGAGCCCATTATTTTGCCTCCTATTTTTGATATTGGACTTGCCCAAGTAAAAAATAAATTGGCCACATAATACATTAATTTGGCATTGATCAAGTGCGATTTTGATTAGTTTCTTTTATCAAATATTACAACAATTCTCTATATCAAAATCGGTAGAAAGTGATTCTTCATATACACTTTCATTTTATACTAAAGATGTATGCATGAAGCTCGAAGTGAGAGGCTTATAGCCTTACATCCAAAGAATGGCCAGCATGGCCTTGAAATGGGAAAACTATGGCTAAAAAGGGTGTATGACTATGGCTAACATGGCCTTGAAAAATGAAATTATTAAAAGAAGACAAGCTTCAAGACATGTACAGATAGTAGTTATCATATTGTGAGCATGTGGGCATACCACCTTTTTAATTTTGTGCTTCATAATATTCCTTGAGATTTATCTCTTTTTGTATTAAGTAATCCCAAGATGGAACTCTTCTTCCCAACATCTTTTGAAAATCCATATTCTCTTCTTGATCCATCCATAAAAATGATATCCCTCTCCACCTTCTCATTGTCAAGGGAACTTATTGCTTTTATATCCCTAATCTTCTACTCGTCACTGATGATTTGCTTATTATTATTATCATCATCATTTTCAACGAATAAATTCTTGATTTGATTTTGTCTTGCATGCATCACTTCAATATCATAGACTTTAGAAAAATGTTCCGCCTTATTCCCCTTGAGGTATGAGAACCCCCCCAAATTAACTGACCTTCTTTATAGTTCCCTTTCCAAGTCCTCGAAGCAACTATCACAAATAGCAGGGTAAATCTGATCCTCTTTGCTTCTTGATAATTTAACCTTGAAACTTCAAAGCGAAGATAACTCCAATAAATTTGTAAACTCCACAAGTGGCTCCTCCTTGAAGTTTTGTAGCTTCTTCATTCCTTTACCCCAATCATACTCAGCACCACTCACTTGCAAAATTCAGGTCCTCCACAAGCAAATTATCTTAAACAGATGGTTTCTTTTCTTTTCCTTTCCTTTCAAGCCATTTTTATAAATTTGTCCCAATTGCTGCTCATCGACACTCCTGTTCGTTCAACACTACATTCACTAGTTTTTCAATGATTCATATACTACAATGTAGATAACCATATCACTTACATCTGAGGCTTTCTATCGTAAAACATTCTTCATCAATACTCCTTCCTTGAATAAACCTCCCACTACAAAAAGAGTACTAATACCAATCCCAATAGGGATTGACAGTGGCATCAATGATAGTAGATAAGGGGCTCCACTCATCTGTTGCTATTTCTATTGCATATGAGCATCGATCATCACTGTCGTGGCTTCTGATTCACCAAACCACTCTCTATAGAGCAAGGATCATGTTATTGATGATAAAAAGATTAACATGCAATATTTTGGTTATTGCCAAGCTAATGTTGTTGCTTCTTGCTATCAACAATGATGCCACCACTCTTTAGTTGCTAGACTTCAGGGATGCTAGAATTCTTCTTAGACTTCCTAATAACAATATTTAAGAACATACTAATGAACAATAGAGTGCTCCACTGATATTTGTTGTTTTTCATAAAATTAAAATCTTAACAATCAGAAACATTAAGTCCCTTCTTTCACTTTAACATGGTCTTGCAGGTGTGAACACCTTCAAGTTGCTCTCAGTATGATAGATTGTAGAGTTGTTGCTGCATTTTGCTGCATTGTGTTTTCATTGCAATATTTAAAAGATGTTGTTATTGTTGCATTACATAGTTGACTGACACTAATAAATCACGATCCTCCTACTATTGTTGTTTTACATCCATCAACGGTTGTCGGTTCCAGAGGTTGTTGCACAAAAGCAATATCTATAGTCTATTATTTCTTTTGTTTTACTATAAGTTGTTGAACTTCGTGCTACAAAGAGACTTGCAACAACTGTCCAATCCTTGATTTACTTGCTCAGACCATGTTTGCCAATTACCAGGATCTTCACCTATAATAGGAACCCAATCTTTGTTTCCTCTCTCTTCTTTCTTCCCAAAGTTCCTTCCTTCACAATATTCTAAAATGTGCCCAACCACATAATACCGAAGGCATAACTTGCGTAAATAAAAAAATAATTTTTTGTTCAAAGACTTAAGTGTCATTTTTAACCATCACATAGTTAACCAAGGGTTTCAATAGATCAACCTCAATGTAAACCATAAAGTAACTTACCCTTGACAAATTCACCACATCTCTATCCAACTAAGTGAATTTCCCAACAACATGAGCAACGGATTTGATTTAATGATACTGGGTTATGAAGATGAACATTTGACCATGGAAGTCCAATCACACGAGCACTTGCGGATGTTGGACATGTGTTGGTGCAATTTTATGTGGTTTAAAAAGTTGGTTTTACCACGTCGTTGTTGTTCCACGCAAAACCGCAATCAAACAAATAAGATTACAACTACAAGCATGTTGGAAAAAATATGAGTTGTATAGTGCAAGTAGAGGTTCGTATCTGCAAGGACTAAACAAACTCGCTCTTTTTGTTCTTCTTTAAAACTTGATTCAAATTTTAAATCTATTGTAATGAAAGAAAACTTATAACAGAATGCAATCTACGGTGAGAATACTTCCTAGAACTTAGAATAAGCAAATGATGGTATGAGTGCAACTAAGTAAGGAAGTGGGGGTTGATTTGCAATTTAATATGGGAAGATGAGATTTACTTGGAAGCTTGTAAGAGAGAATGATGAAATATAAAACTTGCATTGCATATATTTTCAAGAAAAATGGAGTTGACAATAGCTTACACAATAAAAGTCGTTCTTGCAAATTCAACTTAAACAAATTAACTAAGGTAGAAAAAAAATACAAGCGACAAATAAGATGGGAAAGAAATGCTTCTCTATTTGATTCCGGAGTGAAGGCGATGATGATGGCGGAGATGGAAGTGTGCAGGGAGATGCGTGGGCTGATCGCACACACAAGGATGGAGCCAGAGAGAGAAGGTCGTCGAGGAGGAGATGCGTCACAGCAGCGCAGAGGGAGATAGCCGTGCATGCTACTACGAACTGGAGGAGATGGCCGTGCGTGTGGACGCACGGGCTGCTGCGGGCTGGAGGAGAACCACAAGGAGGAGGGAGTGCGCGAGGGGAGAGGGCCGTTGGCCGTGCGCTTCTTCTATACCTGCATGAGAAAACGAGAGAGAGAGAGAGAGAGAGAGAGAGAGATAGAATAAAGAGAGAAGAGGGGGAGTATTAGGAGAGAATCCTTCATGTGTCATGCCTCCTTTTATAGATGAATGTTGCTTGGAATGAAGGGACACATCCCATGCACATGAAGACAAAACAATAAATTCATTCATGCATGGGGAAGGGAGAAGAATGTTATTTGCCTTCAAGGGAAGCACCCCATGCATATAAAGACAAAAACAATAAATTCATTCATGCATGAGGGAGATACATGGGCAAGATAGAATATGGATGGCTACTTTCATGAGTAATGGGAGAGAGAGAGAGAGAGTAAATAAAGGGGATCTACATGCATGTTCATGAGTGGCTCTAGACATGATATTAAAGATTAGAAATTTTTTACTCTCAACCCTCCCCTTTTCTTTCCAACAAAAGGTAAGAGATATTTTGTAGAGCCAAGTTAATATGTTGGATGTTGATTAAATTAGTGTTCTATGAGTGTACTCAATTTCTCTCTGATAAATCTGATTAATGAGAATATTTTATCAGATGTTTTCTTGATTTTATGATGATTTTATACGCTTATGCACATGGAATAATGTAGACAAATATTATGTGAACTTAGAGTTTGTAATCTAGGAATTGATATTGTATTTCACATAATTTGAGCTTATTATCGCAGCATATCAAGTAATCATCAACATGCGAGCCCACGATGAGCCATTATGCAATAAATGTTATTGCAAATATCATTCCCTAATCTGAAATGAAGAATAACTAATTTACATAATAGGTCCCTTAGTATAATTAGGGTTATGTTCCATGGCCATCTTGATGATCATACAGCTATTGATTCATTGTTAAATCATAGAGATTGGTGCTTAGATGAATATCTAAAGAGTTATATTAAGAACTCATCAAGCACCGTCAAATGATTATTAAGAAATGATCTCCAGTATGAGTAGGAGATGGAAATCCTTTCTCTCATGGGCTGATATCTAACCGATCTCTTGATGCAGAACCTCTACATAGGAATAGAGATTTAGAGGCGTTAGATAATTTAGGATAAAAAATTGACTTAACGAGATTGAGATAATCAAAGACCTATGTCGTATGCTGTCACAATATAGGCACGCATCCTCTGACCGGAGACAGATGTATTACTATATGTCTAAGTGTGTACATTTGGCTGACCAATAGGTTGACGGGATAATCAAGGTCTATATACCGGCGCGCTGGTGTGCATACAAGGACATATGAGTAATACGATCTCTCAAAGGGATCATACAGGTTCATTTACTAAATCGGAAGACATGAGCTCACTATTGAGATATTGGGAATCAAATTCCGTACACCGTCGTCATGCTTTAGAAGCTTGACTGAAGTTGTATATTTGATATATAGTTTTGGAAAGTATATGATCAATATATGGGTATGATATATGCTTTTGGAAATTACATGATCGATACCAACTCCCAATGATGAAATGAGAAACTTATTGATAAAACCCTAAAGGAGACAGTCTAAATAGATCTAAAACTTCGGGTTTATTCTAGGTCTTCTAGTATGCAAGATGTATAGGTATTAGGAATATGTGATCATAAACGATTACATAACCATGACATTCTGAGGGAGTAATGAAAAAAGTATGGATTTTAGTGACTCCTCTCACTACAGAAGTAATCTCTCCAAATGTTGGACAGCGATCTGAATGTGATTTAGATGAGATTAGATCTATGACGAGTCACGAGAACCCTGCTTTCATTTGTGTGAATTATCGTTTCAAATTTGTCGTTTCTTGTAGGCGGGTAATCAGAATCAATTAAGAAAACAACAAAAATTAATCAATTCCGTTTAATTCAAGTGGCTTTATGTTTATTTTACATAGGCAAGTCCCAAGATTGAACTCAAGGAGGTAAAGGAACAACTTAGAATTATGTCTATCGAAATTCTATGCGATTTTTGAGGCAGCATATTTTTGGTCTTTTAATGCAATTTATGGAATGCAAATGAAATGCGGGCCAAATTTAAGGACTGGAAATTTTATCTCTATCACACGATGTCCCAAAATTATGAAACTCGAGAAATAAATAATGATGAAATAAATGCAATGTAATTTTTTTGGAATTTTCTGATGCAAGATGAATATTTTATGAATTTATGAATGCAAACAATGTGATGTTCAATAATCGATTATAATAAATATTAAATCTATTTATTTTCATGAAATAAAATTATCTAGATATATCACTAGGTAATATATCTCAGAAAAATCATAAATCCTAGCCATAATTAATTTAATATCTATTAAAAATTAATTAGTGAAATACACAAAATGATTTTTATAGAGAAAAATATGCATACAATTGCAATTCTTTTTGGGAAAGTCAAATACAATTAATTCTATGATCCCTGAATTTTTGACACTTTTTGGAATTATGGTTAATTAATTATGAATTTCGAAGCTCAATATGGGAAAAATATGCAATTTTATGCCAAAATAATAACTATTAATTAACCACAGAGAATAAAAATATTACAAGCATGCCACAATGTAGAGAAGTAGTTGTACTACAAAATGTAAATTTTTGAAAAATAAAAAGATTATCAATAAAAGTTCAAAATGATAGACGAATACAAGGGTACATGTGAAATTACATTAAAATAAATAAATAAATATAATGCAGTGAGAGTACTAAAGATTAATTACCGATATCTCGAGGGGGTTTACTGCAAAACTCCAAAGGGCATGTGCACAGAACGTACCGTTGGATGGAGGGGATGTTCTGGAGATTTAGCAAACTACGGCGACGCTCTTGCAAATATCCCACCACACACGTGAAGATCATGTGGGTGTAGGCTTATGGAATAATGTAGACCTCCATGGGTGAAGATGCAATTGTCCCTCCATGGGGAGAGGTTCCTCACATGTTGGCCCCTTGGGGTCGTAACTCGACAGAGGAGCGATGCAGCTGCGGAGATGGTAGGGGGTGTAGCTCTTGTGGCCGACAAACAAATAACGGACATCGGAGAAGCGGGTCCCACGGCTGGAGGGTTGTCAAGGGATCCAGTGGTGTTGGGCAAACCTTAGCGGAGGGGTGAGGCAATGGCGGAGGATGTTGTGTTCGGTTGGAGTCAATGCAATTGCACGGTGAAGATGCTCTTGGATGTGCAGTGCATTGGCGGGTTGTAGTCGATGGCGCAGGCATAGTAGGTGGACATCATGCGTCGAGGTTTCTCCGGTTGTAGTCGAGGGATGTCGAACGAAGGTGAAGAGGCATCGAGGCGGTCGATGATCGGGGACGATACGCATGTATAGCGTACGATGGAGCGAAGAGATAGATGGAGGATGGAGATGACGATGCGAAGTGGAGGAGAATGGGGGGGTTGTGGCAGAGATGGTGAATAGGTGAAGAAAGTAGCGGGGGTAAATACCTAGGAAGGTGGCTCGACGGTCTGTATGACCGGAGCACAGGCAGATGCTTGATAGAGGAGCTTTGCGACAGTGCCTTGGAGAGGCACTGAATCTCGCCGGTGCAGGAGGAAGGACGGTTGGCATTGTCATCGCCTGAGGTCAGGGCTCTTCTTTGTTATTAGGTAATCGACGGATGATGGAGAAGAGGGGGTGGTGATGGTGGCTGTATAGGGTGAGGGTGATGGAGATGATCGGTTGAATGAGGCAGAGGATGGTTGACGAGATACGCGGTGGCGTGGCGAGTTATGGAAAGGAGATCGGAGATGGCAGTCGCCCGATCTTGACAAGGGAGGCGATTTGGAAGGAGGTCGTCTGATGGAGATTGGGATTTGAATTGGAGATGGGCGAAAATCATGAAGGAGGGGCGATGTGATTGGCAGCTAGATTGAGGGGGCATCACCGATCATAGATGGAAGGTGGTCGGGCAGTGGCGCCACCACAGATGGAAAGAAGACGAGAGGAGGAAGGGGAAGGAGCAGTTGTCGTCCGATCGGCCAAGATCGGACGGCCACCATGATGCCACGTAGCATTTTCTTTTTTTATGTTCTATTATTTCTTTAATTTTTTAAATTTGCTTTAATAATAAATAAATGATGAATAAAATACCAAATTTGAGTGACACATGGCGGCTCCAAGAGCAGCCACGTGTTACCACCAGAAATTTCTTAATAAAAATACAAAGAAAAATCAGAAATAAATAGCAAACAAGCTCGGATCGAAAAATTTCTTCATAAAAGTTGCTCGTCTCGATGAGATCTACAACTTTCATGAAGGGATCTAAACAAAATAGGTCATTTGCACAAAGTGATATTTTTGGGGTATTCTTTGTACATAGAAATCCTAGATTTTTAGGCTTTGTAATTTTTTTATTTTAAATAAGATAAAAATCTGGGGAAAAAATATGATAAAATCAAAGATAAATATTTGCACATTAATCAATTTTTTTTGGATTTTTTATTAAAAAGGAAAAAGAAGAAATAAAATAAATTACGAAAAAGACAATTTTTGTACATACTGTTAGTGAATACTCGGACTTAGTTAGTCTCTTTGATTTCAAGCTCATTTTGGATTTGTATTTTTACACATTTTAATAAAACTTTTGTCAAAGAAAATAAATGAAAAAGAAATAAAATAAAATGAGTTAATTATGTACATAAATTAATAGGCCAAAATCCGTTAAAATACACAATGTACAAAAGAGACCCAAAACCCAACTTTCACATATGAGCTCTGATTCACTTAAACTTGGTCTTGTTTTGAAGGTAATTGAACGCACACTAGTTTAAAAGTGAGTAGGATCAAATTGAACATTGTATGAGGAAGATATCGGCGTTTTAGTATGGAAATCTTGGAATTATGGTTTGGGTTTATGGTCTTCTTATGTATATTAGTGATTTTTTGTATTTTTTATTTATTCTTGTTAGTAATATGTACACAGTGGAATGGTTTCAGGTCATTTGGAGTTACCATGAATTAAGTAAAAATTAGGGAAGCTAGCTTATTTTATAGGCCAAATGGGTTGGAATTCTTGGCTTCTTATTTTATGCAATTATGCATGATAAAATGCCATTATTATTTATGCATGCATGAATGCTAATTATGCAACATAAATTAAGAAATGCCAATGAATTTTTGGGGTTTGAGCTTAATTAGTCATTTTTAGAATGATGAATCTGAGATTCATCATCCCCCTATACTTGAACCATGCTTGTCCCCAAGCATCTAAAGAAATGCAGTGAGGTGAAATGAGATTGGGTTCCATGCCAAGACCATGAGAAGAAGGTGAAAATGGATCTAGACTTGACCTTTGGATAATTAATTTAGCGAAACTTATATGAGAATTAGGATTTTAAAATCAATAGCCTCCAAGTTCTACACATCATTGTCACAGTTTCGGCTCAGAAGTCATCTTAGATCGATCCTCCTCCCAAAGCATACCCCATGAACATTGAACCATTGACTCATGTGTGTGAAAGGTTTTAGCTCTTCCCATCCAGAATGTTGGACTACCATGAAAACCTCTCCTCCAGTAACTAGTACTCGGGGAGTCAGGTATTTCCTTCTAAGGTCTGTTGTGTTGTGTTCACAATCGAAAAGAGGGAGAAATTAGAAGAAGGAGAAAAGAACTGGAGGGTGACCAGTGTAGTCACCTGACCAGTGTAGTCACCTCTCCTTGTGAAGCTAGCCAGTTTAGCTTCTTTGGTCAAATGTTTATTTGGTAGTTAGCTTCTTTTTGTTTGGAATTTTTTTGGTAGCTCTGTGTGGATCTTGTTGTGCCCCTACGGATATGGAATCCTTTTTTCCGTACATGTTTTGGGGTCTTAGAAAAATTGTGCCCAGTCTACCATCCTTTTTTCAAAGCTTTATTTCAACCCGTACTCCGGTCTTTAGATGTTCATACTACCAGAAAAGAAACTCATACAATCTTTCAACACGCTGTCTGAGTTGAGCTAAGTGCATAGTGCGAGAGTACAAATTAATTCCCTATTCCAGAGTCATACTCAGAATGAGAACACCAGGTTAGACATTAAGAGTCAAACTCTTGCACATTGTCATGCGGAACTCGATGAATTAAGTCCAAGACTTGAAGCTTCTAAAATCCTATTTCTCGGTGAAGTTCCTCTGAGAATTAGGTGGATTAAGGTCAAGTCCAGACCACTCTCGGTTTCTTCTCATAACTCAGTTCCGAATCCACGGGCTTTTCACAAATGCATGTGATGCTGGATGAAGTGCAAATGCATGAAATGCAAACACATTTTTTTATTTTTTTTGAGATTATTTATTTATTTATTATTATTTGTAAGGAATTTTTTTGTTATTATTTTTTTTAATGCAAAAATGAATAAGAAGCCATTTTTCAAAAAATTGGTTGCACACAATCACTGTTAGTTGCAAAACTCATTTTTTTATTAGTTTTTACGAGTTAGTTACACACCTCGTAAATATTTATAGACTTACATGAAAAAACGAGCTATGGGTATTAAGTGGATGACCTCGACTTGGGTAAACTGTTCTTTAGAATCTACATATGGCTTCAACAATTGCCCATTCACTAGAAAAAGTCATGCACTGTCTTTAAGTTCAGTAATATCAACACTTCCATTGGTGTGCATATCGATGATAATGAAGGGACCCATCCATTTCGATTTGAGTTTCCCGTGAAAAATCTTCAATCGAGCATTGAACATCACACTTTCTTCCCAGGGACAAAGGTCTTATGACTAATGTGTCTACCATGCCATCTTTTGACCTTGTCCTTATATATCATACTGTTATCATATGCCCGATTTCGGATTTCAATTAGCTTATTCAGATTCAAGTCACGATATAACTTCCCAAAATGACAACTCCAATTCCCACTCAAACTTGTGAATTAATTACGCGGGTAAATGGCATGGCTTGCCATAGATCATCCTAAAATGTGAAGTATCGAGTGGAGTTTTATAGGTTGTCCTGTAGTCCCACAGAACCTGGTCCAAAAGCTAGGACTAGTTCTTCCAATCGGGACGAACCAACTTCTAAAGAATGCTCTTCATCTCTCTGTTAGAAACCTATGCCATGCCATTTGATTGTGTGTGGTAAGGATTGGATATTCTGTGTTCGAATTTATATTCCTTAACCAATGATCTCATTTCGCTATTCACAAAGTGGCTACCCCATCTGAAATTAAATTTTTGGGACCCCGAACCTTGCAATGATATTATCATTGATAAATTACAGACGGTTTTGCTATCCATGGTTCTAGTCGGGATAACCTCTACCCATCTTGATAAATAATCAAACCCTAATAAGATGTACTCATATCCATTGCAATTGGGAAATGGACCCATAAAATCAATTCCCTGTGCATAAAAAACATTACAGAAAATTATTATTTGCATGGGCATTTCATCTCTATATCTAAGAGTCCCTCTCTCTGACTAATCGGGCACGACCGTACAAAATCATTTGCATCTTTAACAGGACTGGCTAGTAAAATCCACGTTGGAGTACTTTGTGAGTAGCTCTTTTTCTCGAACGGTGTCCTCCAGCTTCAAGAGTATGACAGTGTGTGAGGACACTCCGATATTCCTCCAGATGAATACACCTTCGTCAGACACAATCCGGTCCCTCAAAGAAAAGGAACAGATTGTCCCAATGGTATTTCCTCGAATTTGACTTTAGTGGATCAATATTGCTCTTAGGCCACCCTTGGGGAACTTGCATGGAGATAAGATATTTCACCATATTGGCATGCCATGGGAGTGGGTCAATAGCACAAACTGACTCGTTTGGAAAGGCTTCTCGAATAGGTTCAATGTTAGGATTATCATTATGCTCAATTTGGGAAAGGTGATCAGCCACGATGCTCTTTATTCCAAGTTTATCCTTAATTTCCAAATCAAATTCCTAGATTAATAAGATCCATCTCAGAAGATGTGTTTTTGCATCCTTATTTTCCATTAGGTACCTGATTGCTGTGCGATCAGTAAAAATTGAACGATCTGAATTTTCTAGGGCCCAACTACTACGAGCATTTCCTTTTCAATCACTATATAATTTCTCTATGCAGGATCCAAAACTTTGCTTGCATAGTGAATCGCATATGGAATCCCATCTCATCTTTGTCTGAGCACAGCTCTGACAGCAAAATCTGATGCATCAGTCATGATCTCAAAGGGAAGAGACCAGTCGGGAGCTTGTAAGATCTGTAATTCATAAATTTTCCTTTTCAGAAGCTCGAAGGAATCTCGACACTTGTGATCGAAGATGAACTCGGTGTCTTTCCCTAAGAGCTCAGTTAGTGGGCGGACGGTCTTTGAAAAATCATGAATAAATCTTCTATAAAATCCAACATGCCCTAAGAATAACTGCACTGACTTTACATTGGTTGGTGGCTCAAGTTTCTTGATCACATCCACCTTGGTAGGGTGACAAACCCAAGATTCGACCCTTTAAATTAACACTTCTGATGTCATTGCAGTCGGGCCGAATCGGATCGATCAAAGACCATTTAATTAAATTAACAATCAAATCAAATGGTTGAATTTATATTTTACTTGGGCAAGCCCAAGGTCGAACTCAGGGACATGAGCCTCTTTTATCATATTTAGACTCTAATTATCTAAATTAAGTGTTGGATTAAAGATCGTAGGTTAATGAAATGCTTGGAGACACAATTCCTAAATAAACATGAAACATGCATTTTTTCTTTTTTAGTCCAAAGTGTCTAAAATAAAATGAGTTATGCCATTAAAAAGAGAGTCAAACAAGCTTCAAAACGTCATTGAAATTGACTCAATCGGAGCTAGGATGCTCAAGATATGCACGAGTGAAGTTAGGGGCATAAATACAAAAAATATAAAAGATAAATAGCAAATAGGTCCCTAAGAGGGACTAAAATGCAAATAAAATAAAGTTTAGGCCCTTCCCTATAAATAACCCACACGCACGGGGGTATTTTTACCATTATCAAAACCCACGAGGGTATGAGTGCAAAATACCCCAGACGTGCGTGGGTTGCACGTGATCTCTGGATCTGAATGCAAATGTGGAAACGTCTGAGGGCCTCCCTGCAATTTTTACCTAGACCGCATGTGAGGAGCACGTGATCCTAGGCTCGAGTGACTCCAAGGCTCGGGGGAGGCTCGGGAGTAGCCTCGGCTTCGGATGTGCTTCGGAGTTGGCTCGGGTGCCCCGAGCTTGGAGGTATGGAGCTCAGGCTCGGAGCAGACACATGGGCCCATCTGGACCACCCAATCTTAACGATCGGATGGTATATGTACGTTCGAGGAAGTGTAGTGTGGCCCGACGATAGTCGTTTGATCTTCATCATCTGACGGTGCCTGTGCGTCGAGTTCATCGACTCCGCTACCTCCTGCGGCGGAGTTGGCTATGATCCGACGACAAACCTCTGGCTCCGCCTCCTTCTAGCGATCATGTTGATGCTCTATAAATATATCTGGATGGTTGGACATCATCGCTGAGGAGTGGGGCGGCCATCGGAGCTCCTGCAGAAGGCCATCAGTACTCTGAAATCAGAGACGAGGCTGGCGAAATTTGCTCCGATGAAGCTTCGGCCATTCATGGCATTCACCTGCACGAGTTAGTCCAACATAGACGAAGCATGCAAGTGAGGAGTGCAAATGATCGTGAGTGAAATGGACGGCCTTGGAGGAGTGGAGAACAAGGTGGTCGGTCGTCATCTCTGGCAAGATTGACGGAGAAGGGGGTCGTAGTGGTTTGGGGTCATAGAGGAAGGAGAAGGGGATCTACGAGTAGCGCGTGAATGGGGAAGGTGTGACGAAGCTCACAAGGCGATTAATGGAGGACGAAGTGGTGCGGAGGAGGCTAATTAAATTAGAGAATACGGAGGAATATACAATAAGGAGGATCGGGGAGCTTACCTGGGATTGGCGGAGCGGAGTGCCTGTGCGTGAGCTCCGGCGAGAGGCTCTGGTCGTCGTTGAACCTCCTCGGCAATTGGAGGCAGCTCAAGCGGAGGCAGAGCCACCGCATCGCCACCATGGACGACGGCGGGTCTCACCGGGGACGAAGGTCGTCTTTGTTCGATCCTACCACCTCCCCCTATCACAGGGAGGTAGAGGAGGGCTTGGCCTCGCCCCTCGTAAAGGTGGACGACGGTGAAAGGCGGAGGAGAGGGAGTATTTGAAGAGGGAGCTTGGCGGTTGAGATGGAGGAAGCTATGGCTTTCATGGGTGATATGGGACGAGTGGAGGGGAGACGTGGAGTGAATGACAACCCGCGAGAAGAATGGACGATGGAGCTTGATCGTGGGACCGTCAGGAGGTTGCGCGGTTATGGAAGAAGTGGTGAAAATAGGAAGGGTGAAGATGGTGCGTGAGAGGGAAGTTGTGGGAGAGAAGGTGTCTGAAGGTTGACGACGAAGTCTTGGCCCTTGGATCTTGTGATCCAACGGCCAAGATCAGGGTGCTGGGGAAAGGCCAGGATTAGATCTGGGCAGCGCGATCGTGGGATGCAATAGTCGCCACGTCGCGCACTGAGAGCGTGGTGGTTACCGATGGTCTAGAAGGATTCTGAAAGGCGATCGGGTGGTTGATAGTGGAAGCGGGAAGAACAGTGGAGATTTGGAGTTCTGGAGAAGATCGGGCGATGATAGCGGCGGCCACGTGGAGGGAGGAGAAAGAGGCATTGTCGGAGGGCTGTAAAGAAGTCCAAGCCTTGATCGGATGGTGGATATTAAAGTGGGATTGGGCGGAGGCGATCAGGAGAGAAGAAGAGCAATCAGACGGCAGAGGAAAAGGGGCGCATGGCATGCGCAGAGACGGGCCGCGTGGCACAACCAGGATGCGTCATGTGGCCCAATCAGATTATTACGACAAAGAAAATTAAGAAATGAAAGGGAAAATGACCAAATTTGGAAAAACTCAAAACATGAAAGTTGTAGATCTCGATGAGATCTACAAGTTTCATGTTGACCAAAAACAGAGATGAGGTCAAACAAAGATAGAAAATATTTTTGAGAGTTTTTTTAAGGTTAAAAACACTACGATTTTTACTTTTGCCATTTTTTGTAATTTTAATTTATTCAATGACTCTGACAATTATAGGGACTTGTTTGGTTTTTATTGACACTTAGTCTAAGCTAGGGGTTAATTTCAGCGAAATAAGAGCATGAAACATGGTTTCATCACAGGGTCGACCTCCATTCCCTTTTGGAGATGACGTGCCCCAACACGATACCCTCTGTCACCATAAAGTGACATTTCTCCTAGGAGAGTACCAAATTAACCTACCTATACCTCTTGAGAACTCTGTCAAAGTGCACTAAACATGTACCAAATGAATCAACATGGACCGAGAAGTCATCCATGAAGACTTCCAGGAAGTCTCCCGCCATTTCGACAAATACGGTGATCATGCACCGTTGAAATGTGCCTAGGGCATTGAAGAGCCCGAATGGCATGCGCCTAAATGCGTAAGTGCCGAAAGGACATGTAAATGTGGTCTTTTCTTGATCCTTGGGAGCGATGGCTACTTGATTGTAGCCTGAGTACCCATCAAGAAAACAGAAGAACGCCTTCCCTGCAAGTCTCTCCAAATTTTGATCAATGAATGGCAGTGTAAAATGATCTTTCTTGGTCATGGCATGCAGGCGTCTGTAATCGACACAAACGCACCATGACGTGGGTACTCATGTTGCGATCTCTACCCCCTCCTCGTTAGTGACCATATGGATTCTCGACTTCTTCGGAACAACATGAATCGGAGCCACCCACTTGGAGTCAGAAATAGGGTATATAAACCCTGCCTTGCACCATTTTTTGATCTCTTTCTTAACTACTTTCCAAAAATTAGGGTTTAATCTTCTTTGAAATTCACGGAAAGGTCTTGCGTTATCCTCGACTTATATTTGGTGTGAGCAGAGAGTGGGGTTAATCCCCACGAGATCAGACACAGATCAACCAATGGCCATGCAATTTTGCTCAAGAACTTCAAGTAATCTAGACTCATGGTCTTCAGTTAATGGCGAGCTAATGATGACAAGAAATCTCTTTTTGGGTCTCGCAAGAAAAGCATATTTGAGTGTAGGAGGAAGTGGTTTCAGCTCAGGTAAGTTTGAATCATCAACTAAGTTTAGTTGAATGGCGTCTGAGTTCGGCTCGGTGTTGGATGATGGTTGATCAATCTGTGATGTGGTGGCTACCAACTATAATGAATGAGGGGTCGGATCGCAAAAATAAAGCGGTGATTTGGCCAAAGTCACATCCGACTCGTTATCTATATTCCTTGATTGTCCTGGAGAAGATGGAACTGACAAATCCAGAGGGATCTCTATGTCATCAATGGTATAGGTATCTGTGTCTCTAAGTAACTTTGGCATCACCTGGCAAACTGTAATGTGCATTGCTTCCTCTCCAGGTGAGAGGGTTTTGCTCTGTTCTTCTGGAACCTATTGCCGTGGTCTAATTGTGTTAATCATTTTGCATTCTACTTTTGAAGATTATGTGTACTCTGTGCTAGATTCAGAGTGGGGTCTTTGCCATTTTGTTTGCTTCATCTCTAAGTCTACTTCACTGACTGGGGATCTGAACTTCATCATTCATGTACCATAATCGAATATTGCTCCTACGGTTCTAAAAAATGGCCATCCAAGAATAATATGAGATTCTTTCCAATGATTGGGAGTTTTCATATCAAGGACAGTGAAGTCCACTTTGTATTATTTTCCATCAACCAAGATAACAATGTTCTTCACTTCTCCCTTAGGCCTCTTCATTGATCGATCAACAAATGGGAGAGAGATGATGATTTTCTGAGAGGTCCTAACTCTAATTTGTAGTATAAGGCTAAGGGCAGAAGATTGATTGAAGAACTGTTATCTGGGAGTGTGCGTGCAAATGCAATGCCGCTGATGCGACTCTCCACATAGTGAGCACCCATGTCACTCTTTTTCCTTGGTAGAAGATGATTTTTGACACATTTGGTTGTTGCCACAGTTAAGATGAGTTTCTACGAATTGATTTGTGTTCTTCCAGTGAGTCTGGGTAGAGTGCATTTCATCTTCAAGTATTTCTGGAATGCAGGGTTGCTATCCATATATTTATCAAATGGCACCTTGACTGTAATATTTTATTGACAAAATCGTACCATTTCAGGGTAATCATGATGAGATTTTCGCGTTTTACACTTTCTGCCTGTGAGAGCACGGGGAAAAGGAATAGAAGTAATCAAGACAGGAGATAAAGAACCCAAATCATAAATTAGAGCATCTTTTTTAGAAGTGGAGTTCTTATTACAATGATCTTTATTCTTCCCTTGATCACAAAAATCAAAATTGTCTACATCATTTTGTGGAAAAGATGATAAATGGATATTAGCCGCAACTGGAAGTGCAAGGTCCTATGTAGACTCCATGGGTGCTTTTCCCTTCCTATGCGTTGGAATCCTCAATGGCATTCAATTCAAATTTCCTTCATCTTCATCTTTGGAAGTATCTTATGGTTAATCTCCTGAATCTTCTCGCTCCATTTCCCTTTCCCGATTAGGCACGATCATAGTCCTTTTGCTCCTAAGTGACATAGCATTGATATTGCCAAACGAAAGGATCTCATGTTCAGATATGGATGAGTCCGAATAATATACCTGGTCATTTTGTTAAGAATATTGAGATTTTTCAAGCTCTTAGGTTAGCTTGAACTTGGGCGAGAATGGTTGTAGCAAGGGTTGTTTGTTCATCTCTCCAACGGGATAAGCAATTTACATCAACTCGTAGATCCTGCAGTTAATTTCGAAAATAGCGAATCTCCTCGAGCATCTGTTGTTGTATATTGACAGAATTTGTCTGAGAGTTGGACGACTAAGATGGTTGCTTTGAAGAATGGCCTTGTGGGGTCTGGTACTATTATCGATATTGCTGGGGTGCCTATTGGTATTGGTTATAGTGGTTGTATAACTGCTGTTGATTCTGATATTGGGATGGGGCAGTATTCTGACTATGTTGTGAGGCAGGTGGGAAGTCAACATTATAGAAAAATAGGGGACGTTAGTAAGGTGGACGGTCCCCCGTATTGCCCTGTCGGGCAGGGTCTTGAGTATACCAAATGTCGTTTACCTCAAACATTGGAGGTGGTACTTCTTCAACGATCTCAATTAGTAATGGTGACTGTTGGAAAGGTTAGGCATAGGATTGGTCCTGAACCATGGTTGTTGTTGCCCTGACATCGGCTGCTCCTGGACGTGATGTACTCAGTAAATGGGACAACGGATGCAGTCGTGGCAGGTAACCCGATCTTGGATACCTTCTCAGTCAGCTCCTCCATTTGCTTCGGAAACTTTGAGATCCTATTGTCAATGTCGTTCAACCTCTTGTGAATCTGATTCACAATCACTAACTTATCAACGATTATGCCCATGTTTGGAATCAAATCCTCAGCTATGTCTGCGACAGTCTGCTTCCCTCCTTTAGATTGAAGTGTGTTGAGGGAATCAGTATATGCCCTGCTGGCAATTTGTGAGTGGTTTGTCTCATCCATTTGCTCCAATAACTTCCAGACGGTATCTACACCTCGTGATGTGTAGTTGCCTCTGCAGGCAGCGCTTACTAATCCCTGTTTCTCGTAGCTGAGACCAGAATAGAGTGTATGGACCAAGATGTTGTCATCCAGATCATGGCACGGACACTTTTATAGTAAATCCTTGAATCTATCCCATACATCACAGAGTAGTTCATTAGGCATCTGAGAGAAACTAGTGATGTGTGTCCCCATCGGATTAGTCCTACTAAAAGGGTAGAATTTCTTTAAGAGCGGGTTCTTGAATCGATTGTATGTGGTGACCATCACTTCTAAATTCTTCACCCAGTAGTCTGCCTTGCTTTTCAAGGTGAATGGAAGTGCAATGAGATGAATGTATTCCTAGCTGACCTGAAGATGTCTTAGATTAGAGCATACTAGCCCCAAGTCCTATAAATTTTTATATGGTTCGTCAGCAGCATTACCATGAAATTGTGGTAGTTGGTTCAAGATGTGTGGTTTTAGTCATAGTTTATTTCTGTCTCCAGTGGCTGCAGATAATTTCTCACTCTGTACTGTCCAGGGTTATATGTTGCTTCCATTGGCGGTTCTCCCCCAAAATTTAACTGTTTTATTTGTTCCCTCGATAGAAGCTGTTGCTGCTCAAATGCAGCCAATCTTGTTGTAGTCATCTACATCGGGTCTTTATTCTGTTCATCTTCATGATCTCTTTTCTTGTGAGGCATCTTCTTCAAATTTTCCTCTTCTTCTTTACCTTCAGAATGCGAGAAATCAGAGTCGATAGAGTAAAAAGAATCAGAATAAGAATCATCGAGGTGAGAGTCTTCCTCGATTGATGAGGAGAGAGAGAGAGAGCATGGGTTTGACCTCCCTCAAGGGTGATGAAAGAATCATAGGAAGAGGATTCATGGGAAAGGTGTCCACGAACCCCAGGTGGTCCGGAGAAGGAGCATCTCCGAACCCTTGAGAATGATAAGTTTGTGATGATCAATGAATAGTTCCCGGAGTCCAAACAAAATTCACCACAAACCTCCATTCTCGATTTCAAACGGATTGGAAGAGGATTACGATTCATTATGTAGACACAAGTGTGTGGTATTCAATGATTAATCTGAATCTATGCACAAAACAAACACAATCCAAACCCTAGTTTCACCAACTCACACAGTGAAGGCCGCAAAAGTTTGGGTGTCAATTTTTATTGTTGGTAATTCAAATCTTGCAAACATTTAAGCGAGTTGTTAGGTGCATGTACTTTCCTACCCATTTTCCTGAATTCTTACGACTAGTTGTACCTACTTTCAGCCAGTATGGGTGTAATTATGGGCCGTAAATGGCTACCCATTACTTAAGTTAGAGTCTTACGCAGTGTCATTTAAACCACCCACTCTGCTAAGGAAACCTAAACCATTTACTGGCTATCCGTATTTCCTCACTAAGAAGTAGACAATCATTTTGGTAGAATCAGTCATCAATATGAAAATCCGGGCTTGGCTCTATCCTTAAGTGTGTGTCACTCACATCTCATCAAGATAAATGAATACAAAGACGGGGTTCTTCTCCTGCAAAAATTATTGATTTTATGGTTTAGTTTAGTCGACTTTATTTAACAATCCCAATTTTATTAGGCGATCACTGAAAAATTAAGTAAGCATAAATGCACATGTACCGTCCAATCCCAATTTATTTTAAAATCTATGTGATAAAATAGGAGGGAGAAATTCGGAAAAGTTGATTCACAAGGAAAGCGATGATGTATGCTCAGTTAGAAGACTTACAGTGATTCCTCGCAATCTCCATGTGGGATGCAATACAAGAATTGAAAATTATTCTATATGAATGCAATCCGACAAAACCACACCTAGCAGAAAGTTCTATTAGCCGTGAAGAATTGAGTTAAATTTTGACTAAGTTGAACGATCTAATGTGCGTCTCAGTTAAAGTGAAATGTGATCCTAGGTTCTACGAGCACTAAAAATAATCCTAATAGCTCTAATAGTCGCAGTGCAGGTCTAACCTACGAACCACTCAAGTCGGACCCCGCCATCACTAGAGAGTGAAACAGACCACAACACACCATAGAAAAAGTTTGAGTCTTGTTTACAAGCACGAGAGTCTAAGCGGACACTGCTATAAATGAGAAATTAATTATAAGAATAAACATTGCAAAAGTTGAAATCCTGGACTCTAGGCTCTCTTACGACTCGACTCGATCTTAATTTAATTTGCGGCTTTTCGAGCGTTGGTGAAGATGCGTCGGTTTTGAGAGAATCACTCCACGTACACCGGGTTCCTCGCACAAAAAATAAGAGAGTGTGTAAGAGCTTGACATAAAAAATAATCAAAAATAAAATAAGAAAATAAATGTTGAGAATAAAATAAAATAAATGTAGAGAAAAAATAAATAAATAATGAAAAATTTACAATGATGAGGTTCACGGATCAGACTACTTGAAAATGTGGAAAACGTAACACTAATTTTTTTAGACAAAACCTAAGCCATTTGCCTTCTCAGCAACAACGCCATCTGACGAGTCACGAGAACCCTATTTTAATTTACGTGAATTATCGTTTCAAATTTGTTGTTTCGTCATAGCTGGGTAATCGAAATCAATCAAGAAAATAACCACAATTAATCAATTCCATTTATTTTAAGTGACTTTATGTTTATTTTACTTGGGCAAGTCCCAATGTCGAACTCAAGGAGGCAAAGGAACAACTTAGGATTATGTTTATCGAATTTCGTGCACGGTTGTCAAGGCTGAATATTTTTGATCTTTTTAATGCAATTTATGGAATGCAAATGAAATGCATGCCAATTTTAAGGACTAGAAATTGGTCTCTATCAAACGATGTCCCAAAATTATGAAACTTGGTCGAAAGTAAATAATTATGAAATAAATGCAATATATTTTTTTTGGAATTTTCTGATGCAAGATGAATATTTTATGAATTTATGAATACAAACAATATGATATTCAATAATTG
Source organism: Ottelia alismoides (assembly GCA_037367405.1). Taxonomy (NCBI): domain Eukaryota; kingdom Viridiplantae; phylum Streptophyta; class Magnoliopsida; order Alismatales; family Hydrocharitaceae; genus Ottelia; species Ottelia alismoides. Next base: position 143,459 of record JAZKJV010006792.1, on the reverse strand, counting down.
ATTATAATAAATATTAAATCTATTTATTTTCAAGAATAAAATTATCTAAGATATATCACTAGGTAATATATCTCAGAAAAATCCTAAATCCTAGAAATATTTAATTTAATATTTACTAAAAATTAATTAGTGAAATACACAAAATTATTTTTATAGAGCAAAATATGCATGCAAATGCAATTCTTTTTGGGCGCAATGTCAAATACAATTGATTTTATGATCCCTGGATTTTTAGCAATTTTTGGAATTATAGTTAATTAATTATGAATTTAGAAGCTCAAAATGGGCAAAATATGCAATTCTACACCAAAAAAATATTATTAATTAACCACAGAGAATAAAAATATTACAAGCAAGCCACAATGTAGAGAATTCGTTGTACTACAAAATGAAGATTTTTGATAAATGAAAAGATGATCAATAGAGTTCAAAATGACAAACGAATATAGGGGTACGTGTGCAATTATAATAAATAAATAAATAAAAATAGTGCAGTGAGAGGACTAAAAATTAATTACTAAGATCCCAAGGGGTTTACTGTAAAACTCCAAGGGGCATGTGCACAGCACGTGCCCTTGGATGGAGGGGTTGTTATGGAGATTTAGCAAACTACAGGGGCACTCTTGCAAATGTCCCATCACGTACGTGAAAATCACGTGGGGGCTAGGCTTCTGGAATAATGTAAACCTCCAAGGGTGAAGCTACAATTGTCCCTCCGTGGTATGAGGTTCCTCACGTGCTGGCCCCTTGGGGTCGTAACCCAGTAGAGGAGTGGTGCGACTGTAGAGATGGCGGGGGTGTAGCTCATGTGGTCGACAAACGATCGGCAGACGTCGGAGAAGCGGGTCCCACTGCTGGAGGGTTGTCGTAGGATCCCGTGGTGTTGGGCAGACCTTAGTGGAGGGGCGAAGCGATGGCAGAGGATGCTTTATCCGGCTGGAGTCGATGCAGTTGCACGATGAAGATGCTCCTCGATGTGTAGTGCAATGGCAGGTTGTAGTCGAAGGCGTGTGCGTAGTAGGTGGACCTCCTACGTCGAGGTTGCTCCGGTTGTAGTCGAGGGATGTCGAACGGAGGTGAAGAGGCACTGAGGTGGTCAATGATCGCGGATGAAGGGGTTGTGTGGGTATAGCGTACAATGGAGCGAATAGATATATGGAGGATGGAGATGAACGAGGTGGAGTGGAGGAGAATGGGGGTACGGTGGCGGAGATGATGAATAGGTGAAAAAGAAACGAGGTAAATACCTGGGAAGGTGGCTCGACAGTGTGTATGATCAGAGCAGAGGTAGATGTTCGACATAGGAGCTCTACGATGGTGCCTTGGAGAGGCACCAGATCTCGCTGGTGCAGGACGATTGGCGTTGTCAGGTCGGGGTGCTTCCTTGCTATTGGGTAATCGACGGATGATAAAGAAGAGGGGCAGTGATGGTGGTTATATCGGGTGAGGGTGATGGAGACGATCAGCTGAATGGGGCAGGGGATGGTTGACGAGATACGCGACAATGTGGCGAGTTATGGAAAGGATATCGGAGATGGCGGCCGCCCGATCTTGATGAAGGAGGCGATTTGGAAGGAGGTCGTCTCATGGAGATTGGGATTTGATCGGAGATGGGAGAAAATCACGAAGGAGGGGCGATGTGATTGGTTGCTAGATCGAGGGGGCAGTAACGGTCATAGATGGAAGGTGGTCGGACGGTGGTGCCACCACAGATGGAAAGAAGGCGAGACGAGAGGAGGAAGGGGAAGGAGCAGTGGCCATCCGATCGGTCGAGATCGGACGGCCACCATGATGCCACCCGACATTTTTTTATTTTTTTATTATTTCTTTATTTTTTTAAATTTTTTAATAATAAATAATAAATAAATAAATTGTAATAAAAATGCTAAATTTGAGTGACACGTGGCAACTCCAGGAGCTGCTACGTGATACCACCAGAAAAATCGAAAATAAAATACAAAGAAAATCAGAAATAAAGAGCAAACAAGTTCAGATTAAAAATATTTCTTCACAAAAGTTGCTCGTCTCAATGATATCTACAAATTTCTTGAAGGGACCAAAATCAAAATAGGTCATTTGCATAAAATGGTATTTTTGGGGTATTATATGTACATTGAAAATCTTGATTTTTGTGTTTTGTAATTTTCTTGATTTTTAAATAAGATAAAAATCCAAAAAATATGATAAAATCAAAGATAAATATTTACACATTAATCTATTTTTGGATTTTTATTAAAAATGAAAAAGAAGAAAAAAATAAATTACGAATAAAGATAATTTTTTTACATATTGTTAGTGAATACTGGGACTCAATTAGTTTTTTTGATTTCAAGCTCATTTTGAATTTGTATTTTTGCACATTTTAATAAAACTTTTGTCAGAGAAAATAAATGAAAAAGAAATAAAATAAAATGATTTAATTATGTTCATAAATTAATAGGTCAAAATCCACTAAAATACACAATGTATAAAAAGAGACCCAAAACCCAACTTTCACATATGAGCTTCGATTCACTTGACTTGGTCTTGTTTTGAAGATAATGAAATGTACATTAGTTTAAAAATGAGTAGGATCAAATCGGACATTGTATGAGGAAGATATTAACGTTTTAGTCCGGAAATCCTGGAATTAGGGTTTGGGTTTCTGGTCCGCTTATTTATGTTAGTGATTTTTTTTGTATTTTTTATTTATTCTTGTTAGTAATATGTACACAATGGAGTAGTTTCAGTTCATTAGGAGTTAGCATTAATTAATTAAAAATCAGGGAAATTAGCTTATTTTACAGGTCAAATGGGTTGGAATTCTTAACTTCTTATTTTATGCAATTATGCATGATAAAATACCATTATTATTTATACATGCATGAATGCTAATTATGCAATAGAATTGAAGAAATGCTAATAAATTTTGAGGATTTGAGCTTAATTAGTCACTTTTAGAGTGATGAATTTGAGATTCATCAATCTACGACTTTGATTTAATCAAACATATATGGGAGGTCCTCGAGATCTGGGTTTGATGTGTGATCTCAATATCCAAGTCACTATACGTGGAACGTACAATCACCATGTCCTTATCTCCAAGTATCCGCGGAGAAAGCACATTATTCTTGAAAGAGTTCAAGGATAGTTTCATTATTGATAATGTGCTTGTGCATTGAGGAAAATTGATAGTTAAATGTGATTTAATTATCATGGATAATATGAATTTGATTCATATTATTTGACCACATAAGGAGAGTTGTCTATGACAATTAAATTTGATTTAATTATCAAAGATGTGAATAATGTGAATGCGATTCATGTTATTTGGGTACATGAGAGGAGTCATCTTGGATAATTAAATGTGATTTAATTATCAAAGATATGACTAATGTGGATATCTCTATCCATAATAATCATGGATCATAAATATGATTTATAATATGTTGGAGAGATTGAATTACAGATAGAATTACAAATATGTGTTGTTATGAATTGGATTTACAATAAACAATTAATTGTAAATCTAATTTACATATTATGTTGGATATATTAATATGATTTATATTTGTCAATGGCATGATTAAAGTTTCACAAATTTAATTTGGAATTACTTTTGTGAATATAAATGCAATAATAGTTGTTGCATTTTAATATATATATAATAAATATATATTAAGGAAGGCAAAACCACCAAAGGTGGTCGTTCACCTTGACCCATTCAAAGGGGGGACAACCACCCTCTTTTTAGGGTGGTGGTTGCCTCTATATTATTTCTTTATTATAATTACAATTAAAATGAATTAATTTATATTTTGAGAAAGTGATATAATTAATTTATTTTAATTAAATTAGTTGTTTCAAATTTGTAGCAATAAATCATGATCATTGATTAATAACCTCTTAATTTAAATCGTTGGATTAAGAGGGCACATAGATTGAGATCATATGCATCCAACTAGTATAAAGGAAGGATAGACCTTGCCTTTTAAACTACACACATAATTCTAATAGGAATTAAACTCTCCATATATCTCTTTATGCATTCCAAATCTCTCTCTCTCTCCCCTCCTTAGAGTGGACGTCCACCCTAAGCCCTAGAGGGGGTCGCCGTCGTCGTCACGCCATTGTGCCGCTGCTTCGACTGCTCATGGATCTTTGTCTCCTTCATTGCACCTTACTCATAAAGAAGACGTCGGATCTCGTGAGATGAGATCAATAGATTCGCCGCTTGGATCGTCAACATGGATTGCAAGGTGCACATGTTTCATCAACGCATTCATAAGTGTCTCCTCCGTCGGATCGGACTTGAGATAGGAGGTCGTTTCCTTTAGAGACTCGATCACAACCACACTTAAATAGATAAACTTAATACCTAATTGTGGTTTAGATGAAACAATCTGAGAAGTGTTCTCGGATCACGTGATTTCATCGTTCAAATTTTTTTAAATTCTGTTGTCCTGAGTACTACTATGACTAGTCGCTCATGATCGCATATGATGCGATTTCCATGCTTTCAAGATGCGCTTAAAGATTTTTCCATATCCTTCAAGTGGTTTCAGAGCCATAGGTCGGAGGTTAAGGATGTGATCGATAAACCTATGATGACATGGGCATTTTAAGTTGTGTGAAGTTGCATCGTATTTTATTCACACAACCCTGTTTAGTTCATTTTTTGCCACGTTTAAGTACTTTAAAACGTGGGTTTATTAGTTGGATTATATTCCCCATTAAATTAGAAAATCGTAGGACTTGGGCTTGCTTGATTTGGAACATGTTTGCTCAAGTTATGATTGTTTTAGTGGACATGTATCCACATTTGCGGGAATGATTTTTTAGAACATAATCAAGAGATAATCATGATTTTTAAACACTTAGAAATACGTGTTTATCACTTGATTTATGTTACCAATAAAATTAGGAAATCAAAGAAACTTAATTTGTGTGATTTGGGTTATTTGATCGAGTTATGCTAATTTTACTAAGTATGGTTCACTGCTGGAAATCACATACTTGATCGTAAACCTTACAATTGTGATTCAATTAAATTAATATAAATTATTCGTTAATTTTCTGAAATATTTATTGATGAATATTTGTAAATAATTTAATGATGATGACTATTTCCTTAAATGACATTGTATTAACAAAAAATGATAAGATAATTGATCTTGATCGGAATTGGTTACATCCTTTCCAACAAACATTGATGCTTCAATATGATTGGGGATTTGTTTAGCAAATCTTCTTATAATATTAATTAAAATAGTTTTGATAAATATTGTATGGTATAACTTCGGTTGAAAGACCGATTATCATCTCAAATACAAAATGATGAAATCGTATTATCCTGACTTGAGGCGGATATATTGTCTAGTCGGGGATCGTTGGGGTAGCAGGTTGCTCTGTGAGCGGTCTATCCCGCTCCCGTCGGTACTGGCCATGATAACAACTAAGGAAAGGATAATTCTTGAAGTGATCATGATGTATTTTCTAATTATTAAAATTCTAATAATACGTATTTTGAGATTATACCATCCTTCAAGTAATAATCAAAATTGTTTATTGGTTGATAAATTGGATTGATAATTGATATAATATGATTGAATTAATTATACCCAATTAAAATACTCTATTTATGAATAAAGTTGTTATTTCCCTGGGAAGAATTAATTATATGAATATGATTCATAATAATTAATTAAAATTTGAATGGGATATGGAGGATCACATAAGTGACATCCATGTTCTCCCGTCAAGGCGAAGGGTTCCATCGCTAGGGATTGTATGTAGGAGACGCCTATCCGAAATGACAACTTTTTCATACAAGTGCATCTGGACCGAGCTCTTTGCTTCTCAAAAGAGTAAGGTCGTATACGTAGTGATCGGTTCCTCATATTATTGGGGTGATATTGGATTGCTCATAGCAAGTTCTATTCCTGTTTCAGTCGGTTCAATTAACAACGGGTCAACATTGCCTTAGGGGTGGTGGGACCGGGTGTTAAAGACCGAATTGGAAAATGCAAGTTAGACTTGCAAGGCAGATTGAGTTCCCACTTCTTTTTATCCGAGTTGTAGTTTTTCATATTATTGGGATGTAACAAAGATAAGAAAGGAGATACTAGATATTGCTTGAGATATAATGGTAAGTATATCTCTTACATTGAAAGTGATTAAGGGAATGACCTTTCAGGTTGACAAGGCAAGACAACTTTGATATATCAACATTCATAAATCAAAGTAAATATGTATTTATATTTATTTATGAAAATTTCTTATTTGATATAATCCTCATTAATCCCACTCAATCATATATCTAATAACAACCAGTAAAATATCATGGATTGGATCCATGACCAAGATATTGTACTTACAGTTGAACACATAATGTATATGGTTACAATGTGCAAGTTTCCTCATAATAATGAGGAATGATAATTAAACAGACAATAGGATAACAACCTAAGATTTGTATATCTCTATAGTCTTGATCTCTCATCGAGTGTGCTTTGGAAGTATCATGTCGACGACGATCGTAATTGTGAAATAATCCTTATAAAGTCCAAGAAGATGTTTTGGCATACATATGTGCTCTCAACATTTAATCATGAATGACATGGTTTGTCGCATTATGCAGAATGGTGGCTCGATTTGAGAAGATGTACTCAAAATGTTTGAGTACCTAGCTGAACCGAAGTCTTTAAGAGTTAAGATGGATGTAGATGTGATTATTGTCATCATTCTACTATCTGTACTATAGTTTTTCATGAAACTTCATATTGTGTAAATTGAATGAAGCATGTATAAATGTTGAAATTATCTTATATTGAAATCTTTTGAGTTCAATATAAGATATCTTTTTATCTTAAGCAATGGTTATTTAAAGATGAAGGGAGCACAGTAGAAGCATGGGTCTGACCAAGTAAGAAGGAAAGTCAAAGAGTTGATCGTACTTATGTGGTTTCCACACATATGACATCCAAAGAGTTGGATGAATGTCAACATTGCAACAAGCCGATGAATTGATAGTATGACTACCTAAACTATCTAAGATCCTTAGAGAAGGATTCGGATAGTGCATCAGAATATTATACATCTACATATAATCATTGAAATTAACTTACTTGTTGGATAAGATCAAAGTCTAATAATTATATCTCACTCTTCTACCAACGCTTGCAATTGGTTGCATATGTTTTAGAAGATTAGAAAATTTGATCTTAAGGTTTATTAGTCATCCACATGGATATTGATGCAATTGTTGTAATAATCTCTATTGCATAAATAGACTTCATATTTTCAGCGGGAGAGCCCTTAATCTTAGAGAATGTCTCTGGACCTAGGTATTAGAATATAATCATTGTTTATTTCTAAATGTTGAAAATAAAAATGAATTTTGGAATAGACCTATAGTAAATAGTTACGATGGATATATTTCAAATAGTAATCTGACATCTGGAGGACTCCACTAAATTAGAAAATTAATGAATGGTTCATTAACATTTCTAATACTGGAAATTAAACCTTAAAAGATCAATAAGAGGATGAAGATTATTTGACAATGATCTGGCATCAAGTCTTAGACACATGTCTATTGATACAATCAATAGACTAGTAAGATATTGAACTTTAGATTGTCTAAAGGTTCAAAACTTACATATTTATGAATAGAAATTCAAAGTAAAATGTCCAATACACTCTTCTTTGAGAATGATGTTAGATGCGAAGGTATTCAAGATCTCATACATATTTATGTATGTGGATCATCTATATCATAATAAACATTAATGATATGTGATATTGGTTGATGATTATTTGTGATATGAGATTTCTTCACTTCACCTTAGAATGCTTTGAAATGTTAAAATATTTCATTTTTGGTTTAAAATCAAAAATTGAAGGAAGATGAAATGAATTGATCTCTAATCATGGTAGCAAGTACATATTAGATTAATTCAATGAATACCTTATGAAGACAGGAATATCATTCCTATATCACTCCTCCTAATACACCTAAACTCAATAGAGATGTAGGAAGATGCAACTGGATCATGTATATATGTAGTAGAGACTACAATATAAATCATTAGTAAGTTTCCATGCAAGAATGTTGGAATCTAGCACTATAGAGTGCTACTTTATTAGGAAAATAAAGGATGGTATTGGATACCTACTTTATGACCTTGAGATTCTTAAAAGATTTCATCTATAAGGATATGATTCTTATAGGATGACTTTCTTGAGAATCAAGATGAAAATGAAGTGAATTAACTCATTTAATCTTGAGAAGATAATGAGGCTCCTGAAATCGGAAAATAAAAGAACAATTAAAGATGAAACACTCATACCTCTTCAAATGAGTTTGAAGATGGATTCCATGTTCAGTTAAGTTTGACAAATGATATGACTTCATTGATGAAGCATCTAAGGATTATGACATGGAATGATGTATGTTAGCAATAAAGTCTAAAGTAGCTTCATATACAAGTGTTGTATATGGACTCTCGAGAATCCACCTATAAGGGTAAGACCCGTTAGGTGTAAATGGATCTTCAAGAGAAAAAAAGGGAACCTGATGAGAAGGTAGAGACCTTTAAAGCATGGATCGTATGCTTTAGATACACATAAAAAGAAGACATCGCTTGCGATGAGACTTACTTTCTAGTGACCATGCTTAAACTCATCAGATTTTTGCTAATTATAGCTACACAACTTGGCTATGACATCTTCAAGATGGAAGTCAAGATTGCATTTTCTCTATGAATTCCCCATCGAGGATATTCATATGAAGTAGCCCCAAGGCTTCAGAGTTGAGGAAGGCGAGATACGCATATAATGATCTAAAAGGGTCTTAACTGTATATACTTTAGGGGACAGGGATCTACGGGAATAAGGATATCCTGATAAGGATAATAGAAATTACATATTGGTTATAATGATTATTTAGTTGTAGTATCAAAGACACTAGAACTGCTTTAACAAGATGGAGTATTGGTTGCATAAGATGCAACATTCGCATTAGATGCGAGCACTGTTACTAGGAGATATGCAAGTACCGTAAAAGGACTTGGTGTAGTCTCTCGGGAACAGAGTAACTAGTAAGTTTACCTAGTTATTCTTCTAAATAGCTTATGATTAGCACATGAATGTGGGTTTAAAGATTATCCCATTAGTGGCTCTTGGTGGCCTTTCTCCTAGCACATGAAAATGATGATTTTGCTCCTTCGAGTTCCTCAACATTTGTCGTGGCTCAAAATTTATCTAGATATCTATGCTCTGCTTTTTTTTGCTTTTAGCAAGGCAATCCATAATGATTATCATTGTCAAGATAACATTTGTCATCGCATGAGTAATATATACGTTCTTCTCATGATGATGTAAGTTGCATGATGTAAGTTGCTCTTTTGTACATCAAAATTTTAGTATATTTCATTTCAAGGTTTAGTTTTTCGATATTGAAGATCATCATGCTTAATGAAGAGGTTTTATATTGCTACCTTTTTTTACTATTCCCATTATTTTAAATAATAATGTTAATTTATATCAACTTTCTATATAAGTTTGATCTTGTCTTACTTAAACATGAAATGATAATTATAATGTGTTCAGCTTTTTCATCAATGATATTTTAACTCTTTGATAGCCTCATATAATTATATTGTATTTATATATTCCTTCTCATAGGAAAAAGTATATTTAAGTTGCAAAATACATATAATAATTGTAAAATTTAGGTACTTTTTTCCATTGTATTGTATTGGTTTGATATCTTAGTGATATATATATATATATATCAAAAATTAGAGTCATATAATAATTATATAATATTATTCTTCATATAATATTAGTTACATAAGCTCTAAACACATCACTTTGCGTTTCAAATTCGAAATAAAATGAATCGAATTTGAATATCAGAAACTCAAAATGGATTGAATCTGAATTCGAGTTAGCAAATTCGTTTAAAATTCGAGTTCGGATTCGAAACTTTGATAATGAATTGAATTAGAATCCTGATGGATTCGAAGGTATTCGATTCGATTAGCACCCCTATCTCCGTCTGTGTCTCTATGTACGCCAAGTCTCTCTCTCCCCCTCCTTAGAGTGGCCATCCACTATAAACTCTAGAGAGGGTCGCCGTCGTCGCTATGCCGTTGTGTTGCCGCTTTGAGCGCTCGTGGATCTCTGTCTCTTTCGATGTACCTCGTTTGTGAAGAATACGTCGAATCTCGTGAGATGAGATCGGGAGATTCGTTGCTTGGATCATCAACATGGATTGCGAGGAGCACACATTTCATCAACGTGCTCGCAAGCGTCTCTTCCCTCGAATCGGACTTAAGATAGGAGGTCTCTTCCTTTAGAGACTCGATCGCAACCATGCTTCAAGGGGTAACATTAACACCTAATTGTGGTTTAGATGAAACGATATGAGAAGTGTTCTCGGATCACGTGGTTTCATCGTTCAAAATTTTTAAAATGCCGCTGCCCCGAGCTACTAGTATGACTAGTCGCTCCTGATCGCATATGATGCGATCTCCATACTTCCGTGATGCCCTTAAGGATTTTCCTATATCCTTCAGGGTAAACTTAAATAAGGTCTAAATTAAGGCGATCATCTAATAATGGTCACCCAGTTATTTAAAAATTCGAAATCTTCCAAAGCGTAAGCATTGAGGAAATTGTTTTCTTCTTCATATCTGGTGAGTATATGGCTTACTCCAGAGCTCCCAAGTATATATCTCCTTGATGTTCAAATCTCATCTTCAAAAAAATATATGAAAGTTCACCAAAATCAGCTTTTGAATGTAAAAATCGAACAAAGGGGCTTTGCAGATTGTTTACTTTTTCGTATGTGATTTCAGTTATAGGATGTGCATTCTTTCACACTTCGAAATGAGATAGGCTGAATGAAAGCTAGAACAACATGTGAAAATTTTGTTGGCATTCACATGTGAGAAGATCTAGGCTTCCTAATATACTTTTCCTACAATTTATGCTGCTAAACGATCTTCTTTTATTCTGAGTTCCTTCCAATGGATTGGTCTCGACGAGTTATATTTAAAATAACTATTTGCGTAATTTGAATACGAGACTACATTTTGAATACATGATATTTCACAACCACAATATGTGGGTGTCAAGCCCTCCCATGTCTTGTGTTGTTGTATCAGACCAAAAATCCATGTTACCTTGGGAGGCGTTGCGATTTTCAGAACTACTAGTGTGGTAGTGTCGGTTGCCAAGCAGTCTTGGTCTGTCCAGCTAATTACACAAAAGAGACAACATTCTAGGCCCGATATTTTTGAGACCCGGCCTTTAATAATTTGGTTGGTGAGATCCAAGTTTCATTTCGTTGGATCGATCTTATAAGGTTTTGTTGGATTTGGTTCAATGAGCCTATGTGGATGGCTCATAATTTCGGAGTCTTTATCTCTAATCAATTCTTATTTTCAACCCATATAATTTATTAGATAGAAATAAAAGTTAACTTATTTTTACATAAGTTAACAATAAAAAATATTTTATCATTCAAAAAACAGTTACGTATAATTTGCAAGATCTTTTTCATGTAGAGAGAGAGGATTATCTGATTTTTTGGTTGGAGATGGGAGTGGGGGAAAATAAAAAATAAGTTCTAATGTACACAGCTAATGGGCTGAGCTAAACGGGTTGCTCTCGGACTACCCAAGCAGGCGTGGGGCTGAACCGTCAAATATCCACCCCACACCTCCACCTATTTATATCGATTAGGGTTTTTCCGTCTCCTCCTCCTCTCAGACGCCTCTCTATTCCGTGTCCACAGACCGCTGCGGCGCCAAGCGAGCGCAAGCAGCAGCTCCAACTCCGTCCTCGGATCCGCCATCATGGGTACGGCAAACCCTAATCCCTTCCCTTTATCTCCTACCCCTGGATCGATCGAAACCTTAAATTACATGCTTCCGATCTGCAGGTATCTCACGTGACTCCATGCACAAGCGCCGTGCTACGGGCGGCAAGAAGAAGGCCTGGAGGAAGAAGCGAAAGTAAGAAAGATGCGATTTTTATCTCCTTTTCACTTGAATCCGTCTATGGGTACTCGTCATTTGATCGGATATTGCTTTTTTGGAGGAAAGGTACGAGCTTGGAAGGCAGCCGGCGAACACCAAGCTGTCGAGCAACAAGACAGTGCGGAGGGTGAGGGTGAGGGGAGGGAACGTCAAGTGGAGGGCGTTGAGGCTCGATACGGGCAACTACTCTTGGGGGAGCGAGGCAGTCACGCGCAAGACGCGTATTTTAGACGTGGTGTACAATGCCTCCAACAACGAGCTTGTGAGGACGCAGACGCTCGTCAAGAGTGCCATCGTGCAGGTGGACGCTGCACCCTTCAAGCAGTGGTACCTTCAGCACTATGGTGTCGAGATCGGCAGGAAGAAGAAAGCTCCCGCTGCCAAGAAGGATGCCGCAGAGGTGAGCTTTTGATTATAATTGTTTTGTTTGTTCAAATATTATAATTAACATTAGGTGATATTTTGATCTCATATGCTACCATCTTTAGATAAGAAGAATGTTAATTTTCTCCCTTGCACCTGTTCTTTCATCTATTTCTGGATAAAAAAATCATCTCCATTAAATTGTTTTTGCTTTGCGCCTTCAGGTGTTTTTCGTTCATGCCTTGTATCTGTAAATATTTTTCCAATATTATTATTCGATTTCATCATTGGAATCATGGTTAGCGAAGATATTAATATTACTTCACTTTCATGTTATATTTTTTTACTTAAATGTCAGATCTTTGGGATTCGGGTAACCATCATTATTTCATCGAAGGTGCCTTACAAAAGGTTCCCCTTCACTGGGTGTACATTTAATGTATAAGTTTAATCAAAACAAGGTAATGCAAATTCCACAGAACTTTTGCTGAAAGTTAGCACCAACTGTAGTGACTTATGTATAAGTTTAATCAAAACAAGGTAATGCAAATTCCTCATAACTTTTGCTGAAAGTTAGCAACAACTGTAGTGACTGATATCTTCTGTCAGAGCATTGTGTTGTCTTTTACGATTAGAGCATATCTGGCAACCTGAGTAACGTCTCCCGTGTGGGAGAATCTAATATTCATTCAGGATTTTCATCTCATTCTATCTTTTCCTTCTTTGAACGAGGAGCTCAAGAGGTGACATTGAAGTAACAAAGGGCCTATGCAGGTTGTTTATAAACCTAAGATGAAGTCTCCTTTATGATTCCTTAGGATGCCACCTCCTTAAGAAATCCCTGGGTTTTCCCTAGAAGCCCCATTAGTGTTAAGCTTATATAAACCTACATCAGGACTTCTCCAAATTATAACCGTCAATTAGTTTGAACTAATAGTAACATTGAAACCCAACTTTCCCAGAGGCATATTAAAAGTAACACCAACTTTTATTTTTCTCTATAGATAATCAAATATTGATAAAATCACCAGCAACCCTTCTATTATTCCTTTCACAAAAAATAACCCAAAGAACCCATGACGAGAAAGTTCTTGATTTTTTAGTAATAGTTTCTTTTTGTTTGGCTTCGGAATTAAAAAATATAGCTGCACCAAGTCCAAAAGTCTCTAGAGCTTTTTGCTTCCATCTTAATGAAATCCAGAAATTTAATCCAAGCAACTTTTGCCAAATCGTTTTTAAAATCACATTAGCAGTGCCTTCTTGATTTGTATTATGTAAGCAGCAATTGCACTTGGAAGATTGATTATACCCCATTCTCTGAAAGTCACAATTACAAGGCATACACTTGTCAAAGAGTCTCCATAGAAAATTGAAACTTTTGTAGGGATACCTGGATCCTATATAGCTCTGCCTCATTGAGTTTTATTGCCTTCATTTCTAATAATTTTCCATGCTTTGCTAACCGTGGGACTTCCATTATTCTTTGTTCCAATTCAGTTTGGGTTAGTTTTCCATTCAGCTTATACTTTTTAGCCATGATGTTCTCACAAATATAAGATGGAAGTTTAAGATCATTCAATATCTGATAATTGATGACTCTTTCCTGGAATAGAATCATTCAATTTCATATCATTCTGAATCACTTCCACTCCTTGTTCAAAAAGGGATCCCTCTATAAGCCATCAATCATAGCAACAAATTAGATTGCACTTCCACCGAACATTTTGTAAAGGCTTCCACGTGCAGCTGCATATCTGTTAACTCGGTTGATATTTACATATCCAGCTTTCATATTTCTTTCCCAAACAGAGCTTCCATCTTTGCAGTGCCAAGCCATTTTTATTCATGGAGCCTTCATCATATCCTTTCATGTAATTTTGAGTGTCTAGATCTCTTGTTGGTTACTAGGCACACGAAGTTCAAATGATGGCCTCACATTTTGTACATTTTTATTAGTAAAATATAGACATGGAAAATGTCTAAAGATAATGGAAGCTGCTATCTCTTATTCACCATATATATTGTTTTTCTACATCTTTGACAGATTTCAGGCTAGCATTATATCCTGTACAGCTGCTGTCATAGTAAATCTTATATGGTGGGTTTTTCTGTAGCATCATTTTATTTTTTTGCTTTCCAGGCACCGGAGGGTGAAGCTGCTCCGGCTGAAGATGCTAAGAAGAGTAACCATGTTGCGAGAAAACTGGAAAAACGACAACAGGGGCGTACACTTGACCCCCATATTGAGGAGCAATTCAGTAGTGGAAGGCTGTTGGCTTCTATCTCCTCACGACCTGGCCAGTGTGGCAGAGCTGATGGGTGAGGACAAATATTAGAATTTAAACTAAATACTCCTGAAAATTTGAAAATCTAATTTTAACTGAATTGGACAGGTACATTCTGGAGGGGAAGGAGCTTGAGTTTTACATGAAGAAGATTCAGAGGAAGAAGGGCAAGGGTGCTGCTGCATAAGGGCAGCTAAAATATCTTTGCTTTTGTTTTTGCATGTGGAGTCATGAATTTATGCAGTATTTAGGTGATGTTGAGAGCTCGTTCTTTTTGTTTGAGACATGGTCCAAATATTGGATTATAAGAAGCCATTTTACTTTATGTTGTCAGATTGTAGCGGATAAATTTATGATGTTTTGTTTTTATCATTACAAGACACTTTTCCTCAGATAATTATTCTTGACATTTAGTTTAGGGCATTTTATGCCACATATATCATGCACAATCATTTTGGCTTGCAATGAGATCAGATTTGGTTTCTGGCATCTGGATAGTATCGTGCTGGATCCATTTCTACTTATAATGTTTGTTTTGCCGTCTTTTGCGCAAGAAGCCCATTGCTCAATTGTCTTGGCTTTATAAAGAAAGATTCCAATGCTCTCTAATGCAGCAAAATGCTGAATTTTATTTTTTAAGATATCCGTGTCATTCTCTTTCATTTCATCACATTTTCCGCAGTCACCTTGCATTAGTTTACTTTCTGTACTAGACATGTTTGGGGGTTTGACATAGTCACTATTCAGAGGTTATAAATTCGTGATAGCTTTGTATTTCCTGTAGGTTGCTCCACGAATTTGGTTGTGTTATTTGTTATGTCCTTTAGGTTACTTGACATAAGTGGTTTGAAAGTTCCGTGTTTTCTTTTGCTCACCGAAAAGACGTGACAAATATATTCTTTATCTGTGATGGTTCTTCATTTTATAATCTTTGATGAAAGTAGTTTCTGCTTATTAGAAGAAAGTTTTCTAGACATTGGATATTTCAACCTCAACAACAATCCAGCCTTTTTCCCTTCCTAGTTAAAAATGTTTGCAACCTCTGGTGTTTTTTATTCTAAATCCTGACAGTTTCTAATGTTTACACTGGTGTTACAATTCCCTATTGATAAATCTATTTTTTTATGTATCAGAATATGCCTTGTTTCATGTAATCTATGTTCTTGCATGATCTCTCTTCAAGGATTTTAGAAATGTGATACTTTACTCCTTTAGTTCACTATATATGAAAAGATCTCTATTGGTAAAACGTCTACTAGGTCATTTTTTACGTTGGAAATTATATTATTTTATATTGTATGCTATATTAGTTTTGTAGGCTGAAGAACTATGTGATCCTTTTAATTTTGGGCTCCGGTTAGAATGTGTTACGTAAGATGACTGGGTTGTGTTGAACCAGGGAGCTAAATGCTCGTCCGCAACTGCAATCATATCTATATTCAAATAAGTCTGTTATACTTTGTAGAAGGTTTGTTATGTTTTTTAATCCTGAGACTGTTATTTATAATGGTTACACTTGGATTTTATAAAGGTCATTATTGAATTATGAAATAGGTGGAGGAAATAGTGTTCTTGCGAAATTCTGAGAGAAAACTGTAAACTGTCTTAAAATCTCAGTTTTTTTTTGTAAATGTGCAAAAATAAAAGTTCTAAAGCAGTTGTATTTTAGATACGAAATAGAAAAGGATTAAAAATGTTTTCAACAAGTTCCACATGGTAACCCACTTTGATAATCAATTTATCATTAATCATTATTTCATTAAGGGATTTTTACATCCATAACCTTGAATAATTTCGTAATAACATCCATAACCTTGAATAATCGTGAATTACATGAGAAACCTCAAGTAATGCTTAACTCTTACATGAGATAACCTTGTGTTATGTTCCATTTGACATTCTTGTTATATTCGACGATTTCTGTTAAAAGAAGACAGAGTTACCCCTAATATCCATTCTTATTTGCAAATCATGCCATCACCTCTCTCCATTACTTTGAAGGGGCTAGCGGCTGTCACGCGCAAGAGCCTTCGTCGCAGGCCTTCTGTGCACCCCCCGCTTGCAGTCCCACTGGACCTCTCCTGCAACCCCTCGCACACCCGTACGTCGACCTCGCAAGCAAGTCACTACCGGTAGTTGACCTCTGCAAAAGCCCCAACCCCACCCCCCCATTCTTGCAGGTCCCTGCAAGCTCCCCCAACCTTGCCGATCATCCCCCCCCCCCCCCCCCCCCACTCGATCCCTGCAAACTCTCTCGGCACCTCTGCAACTGCCCCCAGCACCTCTGTTGCACCTCTGCAAGCCTCCCCCCGCCGCAACTCTGTCCACCCACACCTCTGCAAACCTCCCCTGCAACTCTGCAACGCTCCATCGCACCTTTGCAACGGGTCCCCCGCAACTCTGCAAACCCGCCTGCAACCCGCACCTTTGCAAGCACTCCATCACACCTCTGCAACGCTCCATCCCGCACCTCTGCAAACGCTCCATCGCACCTCTGCAACGGGTCCCCCCCCCAACTCTGCAATCCCGCATGCAACCTCCGCCCTGCCACTACGACCCAAGACCCCCCCCCCCCCCCCCCCCCCCCGCGACCGACCAGCAAGCCCACCTTGCTGCTTCCCTCCTCTGCACCTGCCCACCTGCAGGCCCGCCGCTGCATGCGAGCTCGTCAGATGTTGTCCTTCATCAAGAGTCACGATGGATGGTTCAAGAGAAAGAGATGGGATACCAACTTTTTTATTTAGATTAAATTCCATATCGTTGATTGGTTAGATTAACTCAATCATTCGGTTGAGTTAACAAAGTAAAGTAACAGAAGGTTATAGGTATAAAACGACACACTTACCAGGGTCCTAAGCGTAATTCATAATTATACAGGATTATGAATGTTATTGTGAAATTACTAAGGATTATGGGTGTAAAAATCCCTTTCATTAAACGTTTTTTTGCCCAACGGTTTTTGAAGGTCGGACGTTCTCATTGATCTCCGCAGTGCTTAGATGGTGTAAATTTTATCCTGTCTTCCCAGAATAAGGAAAACAGAATGGGAAATCCATAAGTAAAAGAAGAAAAACTGAAACCTTCTTGTCAAGGCTTGCTTGGCCGATTAAGAAGATCCGTCTTCTTCCTCCAAGGAGCACATCATATACAGATAACGCATGCAGCGAGAAGAGTGCCACCACGTTCGGTAGAAGAAGAGGAGCTCGTTGCATCCAACCCAAGGCCTTGTCATTGGCTCCTCACGCAGCCCACCTGCAGCTTGAGCTATCCCCTTCCATGCTCCTGCCACCAACAGATGCGAATTGGGGAGACACAAGAGGAGCACCGGTTTTGGCAACATGGCCATTGCTATGCTTTGCTCTGATTAGGATTTTTTCCATCCCCTTCTCTCAAACGCCTCTCTAGTCCATCTCCTTAGGCACGCGGCGTCGCCAAGAGAACGCGAGCGACAGCTCCGGTAGGAAGTTTATGCATAGCATAAATTCTATCAAAAATATAAACAAGAAAAGGTTCGAAAGTTTCCTCCTTCCGTTGCAGTTGCGTGGTAAACCGTGCAGATAATGTTGACGACAACAAAATGGTAGAGCCTTTCTTTATCTTTTCTACTTTACTTAATCCCAACTGTAAAGATCCTTTCTTATTGCGGAGAGTTGTGATAGTGGCTTTTTAAATCTATATTCATCGATTAACACAATGAATCACTATATTCTTTTATAGGGGCATAGTTGGAGGATTACCGCGATAACAAACCCACCTTATTCGACTCCTGATGACCCACTAACCATCAACATGGGTCATTATAATTCAGTTACATTGTATCCATCAACGCAGTCAAACTCATGTTTATTATCTCGCAAATATCTCATATGAACAATGTAGGGGATTTTTTCAACATTCTCTCAATTGGTTCATATGACAATTAACGCTAAGATAACAATTTTAAGCGTGCATTCTCATTAGATTTCCGTAATGTCAATAAATCACATACTTTAACTGAGTTAAATTAATATGATTACGGTGGTCACACATCATATAATTGGACATGATCCATTACACGTGTCAATATCAATTCAATCTAATCACTTGTAATTTAGAAGAACATCTCCTATTTAATTTCATTTCTACAATTAAGTTATCTATTTACAAACATACATTCCGTGCCTAGCAAGGAAAGGAAAAGCTTAGAAAAGAAGTCAAAATAAAAGAAAAGGAGCATTATATCATCCACCATAAGACTTTGAGCAAACCAAAAGAGAGAGAGATCACACATTCTCGTGGCCGTAGATTCATCGGACCCAATTTTGACGATAGGCTTGCCAAGAGAGAAAAGCCGAGATAAAAAAAGATAAGAAGTAAGCGGTAGAGAGGCAAAAGCATTAACCATAAAGCGCGAGAAAATATTTTAAAGTTTGACGTATTTCTCAAGTGTTGGGTTTCTTTGCAATGTTTCCAGCCCCAACATGAGGAGGGGCATCTTTGATATTTGCCCATTGGTATCCCATTCCAGGGAACCCCAATCGAGGGTCTCTCCTCCAATTCCAGGAAATACGAGCAGCCCCCTTTTTCGTTCCATCTCCAGCGGACAGGAACCCCCGTTTCCAGCAAAACGTGTGCAGCTGCAAGGGCTTCGTCGGAAGCCATTCTCCTACACGCGTGGAGAAAGAGAGACGTCGAGAGGGAAGGAGGTCACAGCAGGGCTTTCCTCTTCCCCGTCGACGTGGGCTGCAGCTAGGGCTAAGAGGAAGGCCGGGTTCTTTGGCCGATTTCGAGAGGAGCATCGTGGAGGTCGTTGCGGACGACCTCAAAGGGCCGAAGCCGAGTTTGGGTCTCCATCCGGGAGCCCACAAGGGGAGTCACTTTATCATCCTTGGTTTTGAGCAAAATATTGGTATTTTGGATACCTAGGGATAGTTTGTTCCTTGTAGAAGAACTATCCATTGTGTGTGTGGCTTGTACCTCGGTTTTGTGGGCAACAAAACTGGAAAGAACATTAACTCATTTGACCGTAGTGATTGGTTGTTAGTCTTGCCCCGTGGTTTTTTCCTTGCTCACATTGAGTAAGGGTTTCCACGTAAAAATCCTTGTCTCGTGTGGTTGCTTGCTTGTGCTTGATTGTGATTGTTGCCATTGAGTTTCCGTGTGGGGAACATATATTGTATTGTTGTGCCATCTTTGCTGCAGGACAGTTTTAGGGGGATATATCCTGGGTTGATTGTGCTCCCATTATCCCTAACAAGTGGTATCAGAGCTCAGGTTTGAGCAATGGGCAAAGATGATGAAGGCACTATGATTAAGCTTACTAGCAGCAATTGGTAGATTTGGAAGGCCAAGATGGAAGACATCTTGTATTGCAAGGACCTCCACGATCCCGTGGAGGGAGAGAGCGTCAAGCCAGAGAATATGTTCGCGGGCGAGTGGACAAAGTTGAACCGAAAGGCCATTGGGACCATTCGGAAGTGGCTTGACATGTCGGTCTTTCATCACGTGGCCGAGGAGACGAATGCGAAGGAATTATGGGACAAATTGTCCGAACTCTATGATCAGAAGATCGCAACAAACAAGGCTTTCTTGATTAGAAAGCTTGTGAACTTGAAGTACAAGGATGGGACCAAAGTGGCAGAGCACTTGAATGATTTCCAAAGCATTATCAACCAGTTGACATCCATGGGTTTGACACTTGATGACGAGTTGCAGTCACTTCTTCTTTTGGGCTCATTGCCGGATAGCTGGGAGAGTTTAGTAGTCACCGTGAGCAACTCTGCGAAGGACAGCAAGCTGACCATGGCTATGGTCAAGGGCAGTCTCCTCAATGAGGAGATTAGACGTCGCTCTTCGGGAGAGGCATCCTCCTCTTCACATGTGTATGCAGTTGAGAGGAGAGGAAGATCCAGCAACAGAGGAGCGTCACAGGAGAGGCAGAAATCCAGAGACAAGTCCAAGGGCAGAGGAAAGTGTCACCATTGCCAGAAATCCGGTCACTGGAAGAGAGATTGCAGGGTTTGGAAGAGAGAGCAAGCTGAAGCCAAGAAAGATCAGAAAAAGGAAGATGGGAATGTAGCTGCAGTTGTGGCAGATGAGAGTGCAGATGAGGTGATTCTCACCATACAGGACCAGTGCTTGCACACAGGGAGTGATTTGGAGTGGGTCGTTGACACGGCCGCTTCTTATCATGTGACTCCACACAGGGAGTTTTTCACCACCTACACTAGGGGTGATTATGGGAGAGTCTTGATGGGTAACGGGATTTACTCTAAGATGATTGGCATGGGCACCATCTCGATTCAGACGGATGTTGGGTGCTCAATGACACTCCAGGATGTAAGGCATGTTCCTGATGTGCGGCTTAGCCTTATATCTGGTTCACAACTAGATAGTGAAGGCTACCATCTAAAGTTCGGAGACAGCAAGTGCAAGATAAGCAAGGGTTCTCTCATCATGGCTAGAGGCAGCTTGTGTCACACACTCTACATGACTAGAGTGAAGGTCATGGATGGCAGTTTGCATGCTAGTGAAGCTGATAATTCATATTTGTGGCACCGTCAACTTGGGCACATGAGCCAGAAGGGCTTGCAGCTTCTGAGCAAGAGAGAGTTGATCCCCTACCACAATGTCATCACTTTGTCTCCTTGTGATGCATGTGAGGTTGGGAAGAGCAGGAATGCACCGTACAGAGCGAGATCTAAGGTGAAGGGAGACCTTCTACAGTTGGTTGATTCTGACGTTTGTGATCCTATGGACACAGCCTCTTTGGGAGGCAACAGGTATTTTGTCACCTTCATTGATGATGCATCTAGGAAGGTGTGGGTGTATGTGCTGAGGACGAAAGATCAAGTGTTTGATTGCTTCAAGAAGTTCCATGCCATGGTTGAGAGTGAGACAGGAAAATTGTTGAAGTGTCTACGCACAGACAATGGGGGAGAGTACACCTCCCATAGCTTTCTGGGCTATTGTGCAGAGCACGGCATCAGGCATGAGAGGACAGAGCCAGGCACACCCCAGCACAATGGTCTAGCTGAGAGGATGAACAGGACCATTGTTGAGAGAGTTCGCTGCATGCTGAAGACAGCGAAGTTGCCCGAGACTTTTTGGGCTGAGGCGGTTCGCACCGCATGTTACTTGATAAACTGTTCTCCATCAGTTCCTTTGGGCTTCAAGATTCCAGAGTGTGTTTGGACAGGGAAGGACCCCTCATATGCTCACTTGAGGGTGTTTGGATGCAAGGCGTATGCATTGGTACCCAAGGAGCAGCGGAAGAAATTGGATGACAAGGCGGTGCCTTGTATTTTTCTTGGCTATGGAGATCGGGAGTTTGGATACCGTCTTTGGGATCCAAGGAAGAAGACAGTCACCAGGCACAGGGATGTGATCTTTTATGAGAACGAGACATTGGTTGAGGACACCACTGAGAGTGGTGATGCAGATGAGTTTTCCATTGATGATGATAGTGATGAGGATACATGCCCCTCTCCAGTACAGGGTACAGGTGGAGAGGATGGGCAGCTAGAGCAGCATGAGCCAGATGCAGACCCCGTTGATGCAGGTCCAGGGGATCTAGGGCAGGGGGAGCAGACTCATCCAGTTGCAGACACAGCAGAGCCTCAGGTCAGGCGATCTGAGAGGACACGCCAACCATCATCCCGTTACCCCACTTCCAGGTACGTGATGCTCACAGATGCAGGGGAGCCATACACCTTTGAGGAGGCACAGGAGCATAAGGACAAGGATCATTGGCAGAATGCAATGAATGAAGAGATGCTATCTCTCAAGAAGAACAACACTTATGACCTTGTTGAGCTTCCTAAAGGGAAGAGATCCTTGAAGAACAAGTGGGTCTACAAGCTGAAATCAGATGACAACGGCAAGCAGGTGAAGTACAAGGCCAGATTGGTAGTGAAAGGGTTCAACCAGAAGGAAGGAGTGGACTATGATGATATCTTCTCCCCAGTGGTGAAGATGAATTCAGTGAGAATGGTGCTAGGACTTGTTGCTAGCATGGACCTTGAGCTGGAGCAGATGGATGTAAAGACGGTGTTTCTTCACAGTGATTTGAGGGAAGAAATCTACATGGAGCAGCCACAGGGTTTTCGGGAGAAAGGGAAAGAGCACATGGTTTGCAGGTTGAGGAAGAGTCTCTATGGCTTGAAGCAAGCCCTGAGACAGTGGTACTTGAAGTTTGATGCCTTCATGGGAAAGCAGAGCTTCAAGAGGACAATAGCCGACCCATGTGTATATGTTCGTCGTCTTCCCGATGACAGGTTCGTCATTCTTTTGATATATGTGGATGACGTGTTGATTGTAGGTCATGATTCCAACCTCATTGCAAAGCTCAAGAGGGAACTCTCTAAAGAGTTTGAGATGAAAGATTTAGGCAAGGCTTGTCACATCTTTAGGATGCAGATTACGAGGGACAAGATGAAGCGCATGCTGTGGTTGTCACAGGAGAGATATGTTGAACGCGTGTTGGAGCGGTTCAACATGAAGAATGCCAAGCCTGTCAGCACGCCTTTTGCCACTCATTTCAAGCTAACCAAAGAGTCATGTCCTTCTACTTCTGAGGAGAAAGCAGAGATGTCCAAGATCCCATACCAATCAGCAGTTGGGAGCCTCATGTATGCCATGGTTTGCACTAGACCCGATATAGCCCATGCAGTGGGCGTGGTGAGAAGGTTCATGTTCAACCCAGGCATGGACCATTGGGAGGCAGTGAAGTGGATCTTGAGATACTTGAGAGGAACCTCAAGTATGTGTCTTGCTTTTAGGAGGTCAGATCCCAAACTTTGGGGCTTCACTGATGCAGATATGGCATGAGATGTGGACCAGAGAAAGTCCACTTCAGGTTACATTTTCACTTTTGCAGGGGGAGCCATATCATGGCAATCCAAACTACATAAATGTGTTGCTCTCTCGACTACTGAGGCAGAATACATTGCAGCAGTAGAGGCTGGAAAGAAGTGTTGTGGCTACAACGCTTCCTTGGTGAGTTTGGATTGGGTGACAGTGAGCCGGTTGTGTTTTGTGATAGCCAGAGCGCTATAGACCTGAGCAAGAATACCATGCACCATGCTCGTACAAAAACACATTGATGTGAGATATCATTGGCTGAGGGATGCAATAGATCAGAAGCATCTCATGTTGAAGAAGATTCACACCGATGAGAATCCCTCAGACATGTTGACCAAGGCAGTCACTCGTGACAAGCTTCAGCTCTGTAGAGAGCTGAGCGGTGTCACCTCTTCTTGATCTCCATCACCAAGACAACACCTCTCCGTTGGGGATGGAGGGGGAGGTTGTTGGGTTTCTTTGCAATGTTTCCAGCCCCAACATGAGGAGGGGCATCTTTGATATTTGCCTATTGGTATCCCATTCAAGGGAACCCCAATCGGGGGTCTCTCCTCCAATTCCAGGAAATACGAGCAGTCCCCTTTTTCGTTCCATCTTCAGCGGACAGGAACCCTCGTTTCCAGCAAAACGTGTGCAGCTGCAAGGGCTTCGTCGGAAGCCATTCTCCTCCACACGTGGAGGAAGAGAGACGTCGAGAGGGAAGGAGGTCACAACAGGGCTTTCCTCTTCCCCGTCAACACAGGCTGCAGCTAGGGCTAAGAGGAAGGCCGGGTTCTTTGGCCGATTTCGAGAGGAGCATCGTGGAGGTCGTTGCGGACGACCTCAAAGGGCCGAAGCCGAGTTTGGGTCTCCATCCGGGAGCCCACAAGGGGAGTCACTTTATCATCCTTGATTTTGAGCACAATATTGGTATTTTGGATATCTAGGGATAGTTTGTTCCTTGTAGAAGAACTATCCATTGTGTGTGTGGCTTGTACCTCGATTTTGTGAGCAACAAACCGGGAAGAACATTAACTCATTTGACCGTAGTGATTGGTTGCCGGTCTTGCCCCGTGGTTTTTCCCTTGCTCACATTGAGTAAGGGTTTCCAGGTGATTGTCTCGTGTGGTTGCTTGCTTGTGCTTGATTGTGATTGTTGCCATTGAGTTCCCATGTGGGGAACATATATTTTATTGTTGTGCCATCTTTGCTGCAGGACAGTTTTAGGGGGATATATCCTGGGTTGATTGTGCTCCCATTATCCCCAACACCAAGTGGATTTAAAGTTATCTTCCCAAAGACATTACGATGTTCTTTCCATATTTTCCATAATGCAATTAGGGCAAGGTTTGTTGAGCACCGAACTGTAAGTAGATGAATCTAAGAGTGGTCTAGTGGTAGTGCAGTATGCTTATTTTTTAAAGAATCTGGTTTCAAAGTTCAAGGAGGACGCTTTGGACCTCGAAATTACCGGGCCTATTATTAGAAAAAAAAGACAGTAAATGGTGTGCAACTTATCTCGTAGATATGGTTTATCCAATCCATCGCCCCTTCATTGATCATAAAGAGAGTGTGAATGCAGTAATGACATTTTCACAGCACATGAAACACTGATTCCTCACCATTTTTGCACAGAAAACAAATAGTTTCCGTCTCAAAGCCTCGTTTTTTTAAAGGCCGATTGGGCAAGAATTTCATCCCTAAATAGTAACTAATAGAAGTAGGTAACTATTGGAAGAAATTTTATTTTCCAAATAATATTGTGGGGACTACAACCCGCCCCCATTTCAGTATATCTTCACAGTAAAGCTTTTGTTTGAAAGAGTTTCTATTCTGGTATCGAAGGTGTGGACACCCACAGTAGTGGTGATGTCCATGTAATCTTTCATGAATATCTTCCCTAATTCTCCGGAGAAAAGCCTTCAAATAAATTTTCATCGGTTTCGTCCAGTTGAAAGATGCATCCCGCGTGGAGATAGCTGAGACAATAGTAGCTTTCTTCTTCCTTGTTAATCTATAAGCAAGTGTAGGTTGAGAAGCCATGGTTTCCTGATGACCAAGTTTTAGGTGCCAAAATGGTAGTTTGTCACCTTTTCCCAATTCAAAAAAGGCACTCCATGAAGAAAATTTGGGAGTGCTTTAAGACATGAATTGATGGAGGCTGATTCGTTAGGCACATGTAAACTTGAACCATAGTCAGTCTCGTTTGCCCGAACAAATTTAACCCAAAGTAGCTCATGTTCCTCTTCAGCAATATATAGCTTCCAAATTAATGATGCCCCGAACCCCATACAGTTTGGGTCTAGTAATTGCATCCTAGCTTGCAAGATGCATCTTTCTTTCTTTTTAGTCCCAATCTATATTTAATCTGAAGTGATGCTATCAAATTTCTGATAAACATTTTAGGTATCACTGTGAGTGATGTAGTGTGCATAATTAGAGGCACAATAGCTGAGTTTGCAAGAATGTACCTAAGAGGAAATCCAGAGGTGATAATTCTTGAGACTTAAAGATTTTCTTTTCAGCCTTCTCAATTACCTTATCCCAATTTTTTTCTAGTTATTTTAAAATATAAACATTGAGCCGAATAATCCATTGGCCAATCATTCTTCAGTAGGCCAGTATCTCCGATTATCCTGCATGGGGTGGCTCCTTTTATGCATGGCATGTAGGATGATTTCTCCAAGTTTACCTCAAGTCCCGATAATTCGGAGAAGATTTTAAAATTTATGAGGGTGTTTTCCATAAGGACATCTTCATTTTCAATGAAGGTCATGATATCATCTGAATATATCATATCTAATTCTGCCATATTTTGTGTACTGGAAAATATTCTTTATAATATGAACATTACAAGGCTTGCTGATTTAGTTTTCAAAAAAGCACACATGTCTGTGGGAAGATGTCGCTCAATCACATGCTTGCATCTATTGACAATGGCTCTTGAGATTATTTTCAGCTCATGACAGATCACTTCAAAATTCAATTGGGCTGTGAGATCTGAGTTGTTTCTCCCCAGAGGGTCTTGGTGGAAACACTTGAAGAGTTTACAGAGATCAGTTTTAATTGTCTCCTAAAAGTCCTGAAAAACATTATCGAAAATCCATTAGGTACTGGCGCCTTATCTCTTTTAAGCTCAAAGACCCTTACTTGATTTCAAGTTTAGTGAATCCTCCATCATAGACCTCCTGACCAAACATATACCCCATATTTTTTACAGGTATAGGGACAAGCTTCACTTTCACCAGAGGTGCAAATTTTTTAGAAATATTCGGCTATATGATTCCCAATATCAGTGTGTTTTGTCACCAGGAAATCCTCAATATATAGCGCACTTATTCTATTACGCGCTCTCCTTTTTTGGAGGCGTGGGAGTGCAAAAATCTGGATCTGGCCTCCCCCCATTTTTTCCATTCATGTTTTATTCTCAAGCTCATGAGTGTATCCATTTTCACTTCCATATCAGTGCAAGCTATGGTTGCCCTCTTTAGCTCTTTACGAGCCTAAATATCCGTTGGTTGTTTCTCCACCATAATTGAAGTCTAGACACTTTTTCCTCCAAGTCCTGGAGTTCAGTTCATATATTTGGGACATATGTTTGCTTCAGGTCCATAATTGATTTTTACAGACATTTGAGCTTTTGTCCCATGTTACCAATATCAGGTCAGACACTCCTTATGAAAGGAGGGAAGGATTCATACATCATGCAATGAATTTCGTATTTGGAAGAAATATGCAGAGGGCCACAGTTGATGGCATACAGTAGAAGTGGATTATGGTACGTTCTTTCTAAACCAATAAGGGAGTTCATCAATCTAGGGAATAAATTATTAAGAGAGGTTGTGTGAAAGCATCTATTAAGAAGTGTGGGGATCTCTGCAATCTATCCAAGTAAAAAGCAAATTACAGGTTTAATTTCGATGGGATACAATCTGGTACCAACTCTGCTCTGATACCAGTTGTTGGGATACAACCTGGTACCAAACTCTTCTCTGATACCAGTTGACGGGATACAACATGGTACCGACTCTGCTCTGATACCAGTTGTTGGGATACAACATGGTACCAACTCTGCTCTGATACTAGTTAACGGGATACAACCTGGTACCAACTCTGCTCCGATACCAGTTGTTGAGATACAACCTGGTACAACTCTGCTCTATTACCAGTTGATGGGAACACGACCCACCAGTACTGTCTCCTCTCGGATACTGGTTGTTGGCAATATGAACCACCAAAACACTTTAAGTGCCGCTCGAGGCTCCAGCAGCTCCAGCCCCACCTCCTGCGTCGTCGGCACCACCTAGAGCGTCCCCCATCCCTCCTTCCAACAACCCTTTCTTCACCATGACTTATTTCTCCCAACGTTTGTTTCTCCCAACTTGATGTTCCATACTCTTTATTCTATCAAGTATGGGAGAAAGGGGGAGCTGGAGATGATTCTTCAGGACGTTTGCTGCCCTAGCACGACTGACAGGCCGACACTCCATACTATTACTCAGATCATCAGTCTTCACCAAGCATCGACGTATTCGTCACGGCGTATACTTTTTCTTTTACGACCCGACCACTACTCCACGCTGGACTTTTTCTACAGCGATTCTTCTCCAGGCATGACAGAGATATGTTCCGGTGACCTGCAGGCACGACAGAGATACATTCCGGTGACCTGATATCGCAACGACTCTACAGGCATGGCAGAGATACGTTCCTGTGACCTGAAAGTCATAGACCCGTACTCGAGCGAGGTCTTCTACCAGCAGCGGACATATGTTCTTATGGTGCATCATGTGAAGATGTGGTGTATACTTTTTCTTTTTGTTACAAGCTGCAGCTTTCTAAGCTCCAGCTTGAGGGGGAGTGTTAGAGTTACTAAATTTACATTTATGTTTATAACCCTTCGGGTTCCGTAACCGCTCGTGACCCTTCAGGTTCTATAACCCTCTGGGACCCTTCAAGTTCTGTAACCCTTGTACTCTTTAGGGTTTTCTCTCCATATAAGAGACCCTAACTCTATGGAATAAAAATCTCATTCGTCTCTCTTCTCAACATAGAGGCTATAATGGTTCAGGATATGACAGTAGTTCGTGTTCCACATGGTGATTAGGTCTAGGGATGTTCATGGGGCGGGTACCGAACCCGTTTAATCATGACTCGCCCCGACCCATCATTATCGGGTCAACGGGTCGTCCCGACCTATTTCAACATTTACCTGATTCCAACGGGTACCCGAATGATTTGAATGGGTAATGGATACCCACAGGTACCCGCGAGTCACTACAACAAACATGACAAATCACACATCAAATGAACCATAATAGAGCATGGTAAAAACATGAAAAGTACCTTTATATCTGTTGTTATTTCTTCCAAGATCATAACTATCTCAAGGAAGCCGGGTAGATAATCTTATGTATTAGACCTTTTAATCCGAATATATATTTGTCCATTTGTATCTATATGCATTGTATACTTTTTTGATAATATATATTAATTAGCAAATAATCTGCATGCAGTCACGTTATCTAATCTTGAAGGTCTCAAGACTCAAACAGCAAAGACGAAGCTACCGCAGATCAAGTCTACCATAGGCATCCTCAAAGACTACGAGTATGATTTCGTCGAGTTCTGCAACTCTCCAAGGTGGCGAGGGGCTGTGGAGCGAGCTCTTTATCTGCCCCACCCCGATAGTCTGTCGCATCATCATCGCAACCCTCAGCCTCCACTTCCTCCAGGACCTCACCGGCATCGAGGTTGTTGTCCTCTACAACCATTCGATCTTCAAGAACGTGGGTATCCATTCCAAGGACAAGCTCCTCCTTGCTATGGTCGCCGTCGACTTCACTAGGACCATCTTTATCCTCATCGTCATCTCCCTTGTCGATCGCTTCAGCCTGAAGCCCCTCCTCCTAACCTCCACCTATGATGCCGTCGTTTCCTCGCCCTCCTCGGCATAGCCCTCATGGTGATCCGCCAACCGGCACCGACCACGAGGTGGAACGGGCCACTACACTATGCATATGCATGGTGTTGTGCTACATGACCTTCCTCATAGGGATGGGGCACATAATGTAGGTGTACATGTCACAGCCTCACAAGTATTCCCGTTGGGTTTTTCCAACTGGGTACCCGGGAAATGACCGGATTTTTCCAACGGGTCAAGCGTGTCAACTTCTCATAGATACCTAACCCGAATATCTTTCACAGGTACCCGTGAACTTAGGGTCGAAATAGCCGGATCGGATACCCCTTTGACCCTGATAGTTTGAACACCCCTAATTAGGTCACCACTTTTACCTTTCACAACCTTGTAACAATAGTCCCATCCCATCGGGAGGTTGTTCATTAAGTAATAGGGCATCGCAACACACTTAATTCCTTTATCGACAGTGTTTTCCCAATAACGTTAGGACTCTGTCTATGTTAAGTTAGCCATTTAAGCCCCTAATATTTCAATATAGGATGTACCCAAAGTTTTTGTTGTGGACGGCGAGTCCACTTCTTGGGAGTGTCCGGACGTTCCCTCTCCATCGTCGGATTTGCCCGCAGTCAGTCCATCTTCACAGTTGCATTTTGAAAGTTACCATGCCTTTAGATTGGATGGAGCTGGCTTTGTTGTGTACTTGGTCGATCTGTACTCCCATAATGGCCATTGGACGGAAGATCATTGGCATAAATTAAATAAAATAAGATTAAAATACATTATACCATTTATGGTCACAAAATCTACTTTTTGTACATTAACTCTGATTTTAGTGAAATCACTTTTTTTATAGATAATTTTATAAAATGAACTTTAAAAGTGAGTACACCCAATTTAGAAGTCATACGACGTGAGGTATGAGGTTTGGAAGTTTGGCTTTACAGCTTTTTAGTTTTGAGATTTATTGGTATTTATTAATAGTTAATTTTATATTTTTATATTTTCTACTGATTTTTATAAATATTGTAGAAAAATATTTAAACTAATCGGGATTAGGAATAATTAAATAGAAAATGAAGAATATTTATATAGTACATATACAAAGGGGTCCAAACGTCAAAATTCATATTTTTTTAATAAATAGTATTAGTTATAAAATGAAGTTTAAAAGTGAGTTTGGTCGATTTGGAGTTTTCTATAAATAGTTATGAACCTTGAAAGTCTACTTTTACGATTTTTTAGGTTCATTATATTTATTTATGTATATATTAAAATATTTTTTTAGTATTTTTATAAATTAATGTATATTATTATAAACAACTTTTGTGAAGAAATATATTGATTTGGAATGATCTAAATGATAAATAAAATAAGTAAACATATGTACAAGGTGAAAATTTTATCTATGTACATTTGTGATCTTGACTTTCTAATATTTTTTATAGATTAGGATCATTATCTTTTCCTACTTATTTATTTAGTCGATTATGCCAATATTGACATGGTCTCGGGGTTAGGATCAGTTTGTACATATTTCATATATACATCCTTCTTTTTTATTTTTCTTTTTCTCTTTATTATTTTATTTTGGATAAAATAAATGTTAAATGTATAATATTAACAAATGAGGTTAGAATGTTAATTAGTGAGAATTAATGAATTTACATATATTTTACCAAGGATTTTAGCCAAAGTGAAACAATAAAAGGCGATGAATCATGGATTCATCAAGCTCCCATGCTGGAAAACCATATTCTTAGCTAACAAAGGATCAAATTATGGAAGATTTCAGCAAAGATTTGGGTAGCGGCTCCACTATTAGAGTGGCAACACACCATAAGTCAAAAATACCCCCAAATCGCTAGAGAAATGTAATGTGTTTCAGTTGCAGAAGACCAGGGGCATATATGTAAATTACACTTACATAACATCTATTGCTATCGATTTATGTCGAAGGGACATGTTGTGAATCATCGTTATATGAAGAAAGAAAAACGTGGGAACTCCAGACTCAGAAATGCTTCCCCTCCTACCGAAATCCTAGCCTCACATCTTCTCATATTACGGAAAACCAGGCTCAACCTTGGAGCGACACCTAGAGGCCTTATGCGGCCCCATGGAGACTGGAGCACTATTTGGAAATAAAAGAAATGAACGAGAAACCGAAGTCGTGCATGGTTATATCGACTTGTCCTCTCATTGTTGAACAAGGTCCTTAACTACCTCAACTCCCACCTAGGAGAGGCGAAGTTTTAGTCCTTCACCATCCTAAGACCAATATATATCTCTTGGAGCTTGGAGAATCCATGGAGTCAGGGTGTTAGGATTAGAGTCATATTATGATTAAGAATCCTAATGGGATGGGACTCCTAATCCTAAAATTAACTGAGTTGTATTCTTTTTTTGTCTTAATGGAAATAGGACTATGGATTTGTAATTAGGCTATATATAGGGGGGTGGAAGCATTGCTTCAACACCATCACAAGAACAATGTAACCCCTAGAGAGGGGGAGAGAGAGAAAAGAGATGAGAGAGCGAGGGAACAGAGAGAGTTCTATTCGTTCTAATTTATAGTGATTTTTCTTCTTAGGTGGTCGCAAGAGGTAACCGACCACTGTTATATCTGATTGTTCTTTTCTTCACGTACTTTCTGGTGGAAGTCGATTGCGCATCCGCATCCGCATCCGCATCCATATAAGGTGGTATGTATCCCCAACAACCGGCATATGAGAGGAGACGATACCGACTAGTGTTTCAACAACTCTCCTCCCTTCTCTCTCTCTCTCCCATTCCCTAGAGTATTTCCTCATTTTTTTACCCTCGAGAATGGTAGTCGCTGCTCTTTGGCCCCCCTCATGCCCTGAGTTCGGTGCATCCACAAAAGGGGCATCTTATATATGTTAAGATGCTATGGGCTGCCCCTACACCTGCAGATCGCCCCGCTGTGCGGGATACTCGTGCGGGGCTTCGATAAAGTTCTTGACTTCAAAACTCCTGACGTTCATGATACAGATATTTCCCATGTCTGCCTGCATGTCGAAGTCCCCGACCCAACCAAGATTTCTCGTTAAATCTGCTT
Organism: Ottelia alismoides; assembly: GCA_037367405.1. NCBI lineage: Eukaryota > Viridiplantae > Streptophyta > Magnoliopsida > Alismatales > Hydrocharitaceae > Ottelia > Ottelia alismoides. The sequence continues at coordinate 110,960 of JAZKJV010006792.1, read as the reverse complement.
CCCTTCCTGAACATGCAATATGATGTCTCGTTTTTGCCCGAGAGGAAGCCATTGAAGTCCTACCAAGAGACCCCTAAACTCATACACTCTCATAGAGTTCTACTGAGAAGAGAAACGTGGAAAATTTTCCAATCCAAAAAACAAATACATCATGCGATCGACTAGAGACTCGCATTCATGACATGGGGAGTCACTATTACCACATTTTACGTCATGGGGAGTCTAGGATATTATGGCTTGTATTTTTGACAATTTATTTATATTTTATTTATATTATATTATTAATATAATATAAAATAAAATTTATTAAAAAACAAAATATTCAAATAATTAAATTAATTAATTATATAGGTATAATATACCTCTACTATATATATACTTATTTAACTAATTAATAATATTATTTATTTATTAAAATTCATAACTAAATTATTTATATTTTATATTTATTTATTTTTTTTAAATTTAATTATTGATTCAATTTAATGATAATTATTAATTATTTTTATTATTAATTATTTTTATTCCTTTTTCTCTCTTTGCTCCACTTTCTTCCTCCTTTCCTCCGCCCCTTGTCCTTCTTCTCCGACACTGCACCATTCTTCCTCGCCCAACCTCCGTTTACCCAACTACCCTCCTTCACTGGTGACAAGAACTCGTCGACTCACCCAACTACCCTCCTTCGCTGGTGACAAGAACTCTTCGACGTGCGCCCCAAGCATCCTCCTCTATTTAAGCACCTTCACCCTCCCAGAGTTGCATATCCGTCATTTTCACACTTTTTCTCCCAGTCAACTCCGATCTATGCAAGAGAGTGAGTAACAACATCCTCTGGTCACCGTTGAGTGAGGTAGAGATCAAGGAGGGAGATCGACGTGATCGATCGTCGAGGTGCTGCTCCGCCGCACATCGCCGCGTTCCAACCTCCGGCTTCGCTGCATAGATGAGGTAAAGATCAGAGCATGAGCTCCAATTTCCCATGCGAGTATCCCATCCAGTAGCTTCAAGGTTAGTCCTTTTTCTTCTTCATTTTCTTATTCTCTTCTATATTCCTCTTTCCAATCCCTGTCTCTATTCATCTCATTTAATTCACTTTCGAATCTTGATTCGTTTCATCTTATCATCCACCTCATCTTCCGAATCCCCTCCGCTTTATTGTTCTACCTTTCACATCTCTCACCTTCCGCCACGCACGGTGGTCGGAGCCTAAGATCAACCCTCTGCCTTCGCATAAGCTTCTCCTTCATTACTATTTCATTTCCTTGAGCCTGACTCTCGACCGAGGACACAAACCTCGAGTCTCGTTTGATTAAACTGCAGGTTTCGATGGCTAGAGCACTTGACGATCGACATCGCAATGACCTCCTGAAGTTGAATCCCTGAGCTATAGATCCAAGCATTTTCTGCTGCTCTCGAAGAATGCCTATAGTCGCCTACAGATATGGAGCATCTAGAGTTCTACCTCGAAGCATACCCACTTTGAACCTTCGAGCAACTGAAGCACGACTCGAAGAACTCAGCCATCACCGAACATAGAATGTCAACCTTCATCGAAGATCGACTTGTTGGTGCCTGGAGTTCTCCAACCGCTCATCGAGATCATAGCACTGCTGTGCAGTATCATCGTCGTACTCGATAGACACTACCAGACATCTGACATCTCATATTTGAACTGCCGCTTCGTTGCCTTCCCAATCCGAGCATCTTTCGCCTAGAAGTCTCCAACGATTCATAATTTGGGGAAGAAAGCATTGCACATATGTCGTATGATACAAAGCTAATCAACGTTTGAGATCGAGCCACGCCATCCATCGATCAACCACTCAATCAGACTCATCTGATGATCTACATCCCTCAAATTTGATCGCATCCAACGCACATCAGTGCACCTCGCATCTAATCAAAGTTGTCGCCCCACTGCTATTCTCAATCACACGATTTGCGCGTGAGGCAGATTTTTTAGCGAATTTGCATTTTTATCCCGAAGATTCTTAACATTTTCTAACATGCCCCTCTATATTTTTCACGTGCCTATACACGTGACTCATTGAAACATTTGCAGATCTGTCCTGGATATTAACTATTTATCACAAACGGGTTTCTGATAGGTACACGACGAGTTGTGATTTCCCTATGTTAAATGATGTAAATTTTGAAATATATGATTGTGTCGTTTCGTCATAGGTGGGTAATCGGAATCAATCAAGAAAATACCCACAATTAATTTATTCAAATTTAATAAAAGTAGTTTTATATTGGTTTTACTTGAGCAAGTTCTAAGGTCGAACTCAAGGAGGTAAAGGAACAACTTAGAATTATGTCTATCGAATTTTGTGCATGGTTTTCGAGGTGGAAGATTTTTTTCGTATTTTTAATTCAATTTTGTAATGCAAAAGTAAATGTGGCCAATTTTTGGGACTAAAATGTAATTTTCAGTAAATCGAAGTCCAAAAATTATGAAACTTGACCGAGATATAAACAATGGTAAAAAATACACATGTAATTTTTTTGGAATTTTCAGATGCAAGATGAATATTTAATGAATTAATGAATGCAAACTGTGCAATTTTCAATAATTAATTATAATAAATATTAAAACTACTTATTTTTAGGAAATAAAACTATCTAAGATATAACAATTATGCAATATCCTAGAAAAAACTTACACCCTAAAAATGATGAGTTTAATACCTATTAAAAATCAATTACTAAAATACCCAAAAAAATTTTATAGAACAAAATATGCATGCAAATCAATTCTTTTTTGGCATGATGTTAAACACAATTAATTCTATGATATGTGAATTTTTAGAAGTTTTGGAACTATGGTTAATTAATTATGAATTTTGAAGCACGGAGTGGGTAAAATATTCAATTTTATGCAAGAATATTAATTGTTAAATAACCATAATATAGAAAAATACAATAGTTATGTCATAATGTAGAGAATTAATTGAAGAACACGATGCTATTTTTGAATAATAAAAATGATACCCTGTAGAAGTTTAAAATAAAAGGGGAAGACATGGGTTTGGTTGCAATATTTAGAAAATAAAATGAATAAAAAAATCATGCACAGGGGCACGGATGTAATTACCTAACCTATGGAGGGGTATCTGTAAAACTTCCAAGTTGGGCGGTTGGAACTCTGTGTGATAAGGCGGGAGTGGGAGGGCCTTCCTGCAAAACTTTCAAAGGGGTACGTGCATGGCATGTGCCCTCTAGATGGCAGGGGTACTTTGGTGATTGGCTTTTCCTTCAAGGGTGTTAATGCAAGTCCCCCACAGGTCGTGCATCGTACGTGGGAGGGGTCTCGGGCAGCGATCCTGATGGAGGGGGGTGGAGTGGCATCGCGGTGGAGCTCCTTCTGCGGTGGTGGCGGCTGGAGTCGATGGCGATGGGGGGGGAGGGGGTTGTCGGAGCTCGAGCCTCAGAAGGCTTCTTCTGATGGTGCTTCGTTTGGTGATCAACAAATCTCCTAGAAGAGGATGTCGTGGCTCGATGGCCGAAGACCGGAGGCGGAGGAGATGCTATGGAGTCGTTGGGTGATGGGGATCGATGAAGCGACCCAGGCTATGGTTGGAGATGCATGCTCGATGAGCCTGAAGGAGGTCACAGCAGTCCGCTTGGTGGTGCACCTGGGGGCGAAGGAGCTGAAACGAGTTGTTCCTGAAGGCAGGGTTTTGTAATTGGTGGTCCAGATGTAAAGGCAGATGTAGAGGTGGCATGAATAGCAAAGAGACACAGGTGGTGGATGGAAGTCATTGTCTCAATAGCTGAAGTTGGACAAGGGGCACGCACGGAGGCGCTACAACAAGGCCCCAAAGCCTCGAATCTCGTCGGCCTGAAGAAGAAAATGTCAGAGGTGCTGTCACCCCCTCCAACCAGCTACTCCTCGACTTGCGATGAATCGAAGGATAATTTGAGAGGGGGTTGCATGGTTCTTTATATAAGGGGACGACGATGTTGATTGGGAAGAGATCCAGGATTTGATCTGATCGAGCAAGGTGCGGTGGCGACCGAATTTGGAATGGCGGCAATCTGATGGAGGTAAGAATCAATCGGAGATGGTGAAATTAGGGGGGCGAGGGGTGACAAGATTGCAGGCAGGGCAGCGCGACGGTTCTGATTGAAGAGGGGTGGCGTAACTCCCTATTGGGAAAGAGTCGGAGGAAGGAGATGGCCTGGGAACCGTCCGATCGTTCAAGATAGAACGACCCAAGTCAAGACACGTGGCATTTAATTTTATTTATTTATTTAAATTGAAATTAAATAAATCTGAAAATGGGTGACGTGGCTCCAGGAGCTGCCACGTGTCAGCTCCACAAAAATCAAAAAAATAAAAAACAATGATAAATATGAAAGAAATAGCAAACGACCTCTGATCAAAAAATTTTCTATGAAAGTTGTTCGTCTTGACGAGATCTACAACTTTCATGAAGAGACCAAAACCAAAATCAGTCAATTGTGCAAAGTGATGTTTTTTTGTGGTTCTATATGTATATAGAAACCTAGATTTTTGGGTTTTTATAATTTTGTTTTATTATATTTAATTAAGATAAAAATCCAAAAAAATATGATAAAATCAAAGACAAATATTTACATATTAATCTATTTTTCTGAATTTTTATTTATTAGGAAAATGAAGAAATAAAATAAAATATGAGAAATGACGACTTTTGTGCAGACCGTCAGTGAAGACTCGGACTCAGTTAGTTTCTTTGTTTTCAAGCTCATTTTAAATTTGGACTTCTATGCATTTTAATAAAACTTTTATCAAAGAAAATAAATAAAAAAGAAATAAAATAAAAATGAGTTAATTATGTACATAAAATAATAGGTCAAAAACAGCTAAAATACAAAATGTACAAAAGAGGCCCAAATCCCAACTTTCACATATGAGCTCTGATTCACTTGAACTTGGTCTTGTTTTGAAGGTAGTTGAATGTATATTAGTTCAAAAGTGAGTAGGATCAAATCAGATACTGTATGATGAAGACATCAATGTTTTAGTCTGGAAATCCTAAAATTAGGATTTAGATTTCTGGTCCACTTTTTTGTGTTAGTGATTTTTTTGTATTTTTCATTTATTCTTGTTAGTAATATGTACACAATGGAGGTGTTTTTAGATAATTTGGAGTTATCATGAATTAGTTAAAAATAAGAGAAGCCGGCTATTTTTTAGCTCAATTGGGATGGGATTTTTGGCTTCTTATTATATGCAATAATGAGTGATAAAATGCAATTATTATTTATACATTCATGAATGCTAATTATGTAAAATAATGGATGAAATGCAGATGAATTTTGGAGATTTGAGCTTAAATATTATCTTTTAGAGTGATGAATCTAAGATCCATCGGTACATGTGGCTGAGCTCTCGCATGCAAGAGCATGTGAGCTGTAGCTTTTTCGTGCATCACCCTGATTTTCCATCATTTGCGTGCTCATCCCACTATTTCAAGACTATTACTAGAATACCCCTATAAATTGTATATTCATAAATAACATATCATATACATATTAAATAAAAAATAATAAAAATCAAATAAAAATAAGTATATATACTTAGTATTATACTATATACAATATTAAAACATTTTTTTTAAAAATAAAAAAAAATATTTTAAATAAATCAATAAAATACCAAAAAAACAAAAATTCATAAAATACATAAAAAATACATACTTTTAAAAATTCTAAAAAATATCGATAAATATTTTCTTATATTTTATACAGAAAATCGAAAATAAAATAAAAATTGAATATTAAAATTCATTGAAAAAAATAAAAATACACAAAAATTTCAAAAATACATAACTAATTCAATGAAAATCATATAAATGCATACAATACCTTGTTGAAAAGATATTTTTACCTATTTTTTAGTAAAAATAAAATAAAAATAATAAAAATATTTCTCCATGATTACTATTTAAAAATAAAAATTAGCATCCTTATTTTCAATAAAAACCATGTTTTCTTATTTAAAAATAATAAAAAACCATAAAAATATTAAAATCCCTTTAAAAAATATACAAAAATATAAAATTAAAAACATAAAAATAACAAAATAAAAATCAAATAAAAAATATAAAACTAAATACATATATCTCTTTACTTATAGGTATATAAAATAACAAAAATAATATAAAATTCATAAAATCAAATAGAAATCCAGAACATTTCTGAAAAATAAATAAATAACAAGAAACCCATTTACCTTAGTCACTCTACCTTTTTACCTAAGTTTTCACAATTTGCCATCTTGAGTTCAACACTCCCGCACTTATTGTTATACACATAGTTTAGGAGTATAAATTAAAAACAAATCTTTTTCTGGTAAAATTCACCTGGTTGATACAACGACCATTTGTTTGTTCTATCTTTTTGGACATTAGATTAGGTGTGTTTTTCAGATGGCGCCATTACATGGGAGGCAGTGCTTGGGTAGATAGGTAGAGCCTTAGGATCAAGATTTCATTTTTTTTCTTCTTTCTACTTGTCATCTGTTTCATTTTTTATTTTTTGTTGCATTTTATTTCTTATTATTTCTCTCTCTTATTTTTCTAGTATATTTTTATGATTTTTTGTGTTTGCTTTATGTTGCAGGGCCCAGGTATCGAGGTCAGATTCTTCGAGAGCCGAGCAGCGAGGTACTTAGAGACTGGTGTTCTTTGCAAGCCAGTTGTAGAGGAGCACCACGAGGCTGACACGAGAGCCATTTATTTCTGTTTACCTTTTTTGTTTTCATTGGTGAGAGATAAAGGGGCATTTGCCCGTTTTTACCTTTGTAGAAGGGGTCCCTTAAGGGCATCTCGGCTTGTTCCCAACCTTTACTCTTCTTCGGGGTCTATTTCGCCAAGTGTCGGTGCACTTGGGGGACCTCACCGCAATTTTAGTTTTCATCGCATTTTCTTTGTTTTCCATGGGTTTCTGTGAGTGTCTAGGTTCTTGATTAGGGTTTTTTTCTTGTTTGTGCATCGTAGGTTAATTATACTTAAGGTCGCATAACCTAGTCAAATAAAATTGGTTCTTCCCCGATAGATTTACTCACTCTTTATAGGTTACGCATTTTATTTTTTGCTTTTCATGCATTTAGGCTAGATTTATATTTCTGCATGGATCACCCTGCATGTAGAGTGCTCGACTTAGGTACGCATCTCTATCTCTGCATGCATCATTGATTTTCGTACATTGCATTTCCGTCTTCTCTCCCTATTTTTCTTCACTTAGGATAAAAAAGGAAAATACCAAAATACGTTAGACGTTTGTTTTCTCAAATAAAAAAGATCAAAAAAAGTGATAATCGACAATTAAAATTAGGACTGTCAATCTACTTTGACCATTAAAATTAAACATAGTAGACATCATTCATTGATTTGGGAGAGTAATCCCCTCATTGTTTGCAGGTACTCTCCAGACAGAGTGAGGCGCGTACACATAAGGAATAGAGCCCAAACCAAAGCCTTGGACTTATGCCTAAGCGCTTGTACTTTGATTTTCGGGTCCTATTATTGCTGCAAGCACTTGCCTCAGACATTAGCAGAAGTAATCACATGAGTAGGGAGGTGGATTTCCTTAGAACTAGTCCCGAGCTCTTACGTGGATAGTTCTCTACTTGGGTTATTCATCGGCTTATTCACGGTCTAGTCTAGGAGACTACACCTGTGAGCCTGCTAAATAACTGACTAATCACCTAACTCTAAAATTGAAAAGATTAACGATCGAACTTTCATCATCATCACCGAGTTGAGTAGGTGAATTTGGGGTTTGCATTGCATTTTTTTGTGCTTGGTGTTAGTCCGTACAATCTTTATCTTGAGTTCTAGCAGTCAGTTGTCATCTGAGTCTTGTCGATTTTTATTGTTTCATTTTTCATTTTCCATTTTCCATTTTCTTGATTAACAATGATGGGTAGGTGATCTCTTAAGCTGACTCTTGCGGCACCACTTCCATGCACACCTACCTATTCATCTAGGTCGGCTCAGGATGAGACTCTTCCGGAACCATTGCCTCATTCTGACTCATCCTCCAGGCATGACTCTAACCCTGGAGAGTTCTCTTCTGCTTCATGTCTTTTTCTACTCCACCTCCTCTGTCAATTCCGCAGCTATACATGGAGTTTTCACAGTTTCAGACTAGTTCAGTGGATCCAGACCAGGCGGCTATCAATGCCAACTTGCTTGCTTCCTTAGAGGTAGTACAAAGACATATTCAGGATCAAGGGAAGTTGATGATTAATATGAAGCAGAGTTGACTCAGTTAAGAGAGAGGCGAGATATTTTATATGTGTCAGAGGCCGATTTACAGAGAGACCCGTGTGGATCTTCCCTCACCATGCGAGAATTTCACAACCCTGGAGTTATGACTGTTACCTCTCGGATACGTCTTCTTCCTATTCACATGTCATTTGTCCTTACACCTCATACCATTCAGATGTTACCCATCTTTCATGGACAGTTCAATGAGGAGTCACGTTTACATATTCAAGAGTTTGATTTGATATACAGTACAATACATGACTCTCGAGTTGACGAGGACATTATTCGGATGATAGCTTTTCCGTTCTCCCTGGCCGATGAGGCCGCGTACTGGTTTCCACATTTAGGGAGAGTTGTTACCACATGGGAGCAGATTCGTACATATTTCCCAAACAGATTTTATCCAATTGGACGTACGATGTTGCGAGGTCTCTCATTGCCAGCTTTACCATGCTAGGGAGCGAGCCATTCCATGAGGCATGGGACCGTTTTAGAGACCTGATTTATAGGTGACCCCAACATGGTATTTTGAAGCCGAGCTTGGTTCATAGTTTCTTCAGTGGGTTGACACCTGATCTACAGGGGTTGGTGAGTGCCACTTGTGGTGGTTCATGCTTTTTGAAGCATGAGGATATTGTTTGGGATATTGTTGAGGAGATTGCATCTCATCATGCCATTCTACCCCAGACAAATTCTCATATTCATATGGAGTCACTCACACTTCTTCACCAGTCTACCATGACACAAGTTGAGGAGGGTCCTTCAATTCCTACTTCTTTGGAGTCTTCTTCAAATGATATGAGGATTTTTAGTCAGAGATTGGACAACCTGTAGCTTATTGAGATGAGATGCCACTAGTTACACAAGCTCGACAAGATCGATGAGCTTGTGAGGAGCATTAGTTACCCAAAGAATCAGATTGTATAGATGATATCTACTCCATATTCAGGGTCAGCATCTGATTCCATGAGCAGAGAGAGCTTCACTTTCACCTGTTACACAGTCACTGGTGCATCATATACATTATTTTCAGCATGAGTCCGTCATACTCTCTTGTTCATGAGACCGAGTCTCATCGGATTCATATTTTTACTCATTGGACATTAGATTCTCTCTTGCAGCAACCACCTCAGCAGTTTTTGGATGACTCATCCGACTCTCTAGGACATTCTTGTGAGAACTTGTCTTTATATGATCTTGCCCATATGATTACCGACCAATATGAGATGTATAAGCGAGATATGGATGAGTTCAAGTAGCAGATTTTGGATTTAGTACGTGATGAGGCTACCATACACACACAGATGATAGATTCTACTTCTCGATCACAAATGCCACCAGATTATGTGGAGGATGTTGGTTTCATATCTCTTAGGAGTGGTAGAGTCCCAGTTAGTGGTGATTTAGCTAGACGTGTTACAGTGCACAGTTGATGGTACCTTTGAGCCAGTTGAGCACGATGTTGATAACGGTGCTGATGCCGCTAGAATCCATTAGGATCTGGATGGTGGTATTGATGCCACGAAGTCTGATGAGCATGATGCAGAGATAGATGTGCTACCATCATTTGTACATAGTGTTGAGGAGATAAAAATACAAAAAATGGGAAAAAGAGAAAATCCAGAAAAAGGAATAAAGATAAGACTTCATATGTTAGTTCTTCTTCTTTGAGAATACACATGTTGGTAGTCCTGATTTGGCAAAAATATCCTCTCCTAGTTCTTCTGATCCTCCAGGTGTAGATACTGGTGGGGAGGATGTACAGATTCCTTTTCCTCAATCTCTCCGCTTAGGAAAAGGCAAGAAAAAGGAAAATCCCAAAAAGATTCAGATGTTGGATTTAATGAAAGAGATGCTTGATAGATTCACCATCCATCTTACTCTTTCAGAGGCCTTGGTACACATCCCTCTTCTACAGAAAGGACTCAAGGAGAGAACCACAGTTCCTAGAAAGAAGAAGCAGCGCAACCATTATTCTGATATTCATGTGTTGGCTAAGGAGACTTGTTATGCCATTCAGAACCATCTCCCAGCCAAGCAAGCAGACACGGGAACACTGTATGTTAGATGCAAGATCTTGGAGCATACATTTGACTGTACTCTACTAGATAGCGAATCCTCTATAAATCTCCTTCCTTCTTCCTTACTTGACAAGTTCGAGTTTTGACCTCTTCGATCAAGCAGGACAGTCTTGCAGTTTGTTGATAGATCGGTCAAGAGGCCGGAGGGATTGATTGAGGACGTTATCACCACCATTCATGGTTTGCAATTCCTATATTAATATATATATAAACCCACAAAAACATTAATTAATTAGTTAAGTGAATATTGTACAAATACATATATTAATTATTCATTATTTATTTATAATTAATATACCTGCTACACCGACTTGTCTCCCTGAGTTCGACCCCTACTCTGCTTGTCACTATACATACATTTATTATAGGATATAATAAATTTTAATCCATTCACACTTGCTTTCATTGATTAATGCTTATATTGTGTGGGATAATTGTTGAAATTAGTCGACAGTCTTAGGAGAGGTTACTTCATCTATTGTGCAGCTCGCCTTGTGAGCGTACATGACTCTCTCCTTTGGGTCTTGGCTATTTCAGATCCTAACGACCGATCTTGGAGGGTCTCCAGTTCCCGACAAGTCAGATACAGCAATTGTTGTGTCGACCACCCTCGACTCTCAGATATCCGCAATCAAATGCATCAACAACTTCCTAGGTCAGCAGTTTGTGACCAAGGTCTTGAACATCTACGTTCCTTCCTTGGGTCGAAATTTGCAAGGAACCAACAAGGTCTTGTGATGACCCAGAGGAAGTATGTTGCAGATCTTTTAGAGACAGACATGGCAGATTGCACAGCTGCCACTACTCCTATTGACCCAAGCATGAAGCTATATGATGATGACACTAAGGAGGTCGACAAGAGGAGGTACAGAGAGCTTGTTGGCAATCTACTATATGTGACCACCACCAGGCCCGACATATCCTTTGCTGTGAGAAAAGTAAGTCAATTTATGGAGCAGCCCAGACATGCACATATGGATGCAGTCCATATGATTCTGAGATACCTGAAGACTTCGCCTGGTATGGGACTTCTTTTCAGCAGTGGCACATATCTCTCAGTTACAGCATGTGCAGATGCAGATTATGCTGGATGTTCAAAGGATAGAAAATCTACCTCAGGCTTTGATGTATTTATAGGGAATTACCTGGTTTCATGGAAGAGCAAGAAGCAGACTATGGTTGCCAGATCGAGTGCTGAGTCAGAATATAGGGCTATGACACAAGCTAACATGGAGATGATGTGGGTCAAATTTGTTCACACTGACCTGACTATAGAGGTACCACTTCCCATGCACCTTCAATGTGACAATCAAGCTGCTCTTTTTATTGCCAACAATCCTGCATTCCATGAGAGAACAAAATATACTGAGGTAGACTGCTGATTAACGCAGAATTCAGAGCGGTCGTATCGACTCACAAGGCGAGTCAACAGTCGGTTTATTGACCACTACAAAATCCTGTATTAAATCAACAATTAACCCACACTACAGATCAACAATTAGAAATAAATGTGAAGTTAAAATTTATTTTTAACTCTGCACAAATGTATAGCAAGCAAGTATGCAGAGAGTTCGAACACAGGGAGCAAACAGGGTAATTCAAATAAATGTGCGTGAGTGAATGTGAAGTGTGTCTACACTATGCAAGCAAACAATTTTTGTGGGTTTTAATTTTTTAATTTTTTTATTTAATTTTTAATTTTGTATTTTGATTTTAATTTTCTGATTTTTATAATTTTATATTTTATATATTTTTTCTTTTTTTAATATTGGAATATAAAGATAATGTAATAAAAGATAAGATAGAATATTAATAAAAATAATCCAAAATAACCAAAAATTCAGAAATAAATTCTTTTTGGTATTTTTATGGTTTTCTACTGTTTTTGGGATTTTTGGATATTTTCAAGGTGTTTTGGTATTTTTAAATATTGAAATAAATCAAAACAGTGAACAAGCTACTAGCTGGGAGTAAAATAGGAATTAAAAATGACAAACATCCACCAAAATTTTTCAAACTAATTTTAGAATAAAGATAACAAAATATAGAACAAATAGGAGCTGAGTTTGCTATTTTTGGAGTTTTCTACAATTTTATAGATTTTTTGAAGTTTTTATGTATTTTCAAATTTTTTAAGGTTTTTCTTTTGAGTTTTTTAGTGATTTTTGGACTGACACTAAAATAGGTGAAAATACACACTAGGGATTTTTTTTGTAATTTTTCGAGATATTTTAATATTTTTTTGGCATTTTATAAGCTAGACAGTGCTGAAATGGGGGGGTTTTGATTTTTAATAAATATTAAAATGCACTAAAATCAAAAATAAAAAATATAGCGTCAAAAAGCAACACACAAGAGCTTAAGTCTATTTTTCGAGAATTTTTGGAATTAAAATGAAGGTCCAAATAAATACTACAAGTTCACAAAAATCTCACAGCCTGACAGGGGTATAAGTGCAATTATCAGAACATCCAGGGGCATACATGCAATTTTCCACAAAAGTTTGAACTGAATATTTAATTTACAGGACCAAACATAAATTACAAAAGTCGCAGGGGTGTCGGCGCAAATTTTCCACCAGGGCGCGTGACTTGCACGCGCCTGACGAGGACTTAAAAGTAATTTCCACAAAAGCCGAGGGCTTACATGTAATTTCTCCAAAAATTTAACACTTAATATCAGAGTTTTGGTACTGAAACGAAATAAACCAAAGGCCGAGGGCCTCTATGCAAAATACCCGCACCTCACGTGTACAGGTCACGTGAGGTGACGTGGCCGATGACCTTATTGTAGATATTTAAAGTTCGAGGGCCTTTTTGCAAAATTTGCAAAATATTTAAACTACTGCAAAAAGTTTTGGAATTAAAACTAAATTACAAAAATGGCGGGGGTGTGACTGCAAAATACCCTCGCTGGGATGATCCGACGGCGGTGGCTAAGCTGGTGACGCGTGGCGGGCATCCAACGGTTGGGGGCGAGGTTCGATCCGGCGGTGTGGGCCGCGCCACTTATCCATGTGGCAGCTTCTCCGGACGCGATGACGGTTCGCTCGTGGACGTCTGAGATCAGATCTCAGCTGAGATCGACGGTGGCGGGGCTCTGACGATCGGACTGTCCACGATATGTCTGGGGCTCCTTCTTGATCGGACGACAGCGAGGCCAGGAGGAAGAACGCGGAAGAAGGCCCGCGACAGCGACCTTCCACGACCTCCCCTGCCCCTTGTCGTCGTCGTTAAGGCCTCAAAATTGCCCCGAACGCTTCCCGCAGACGTCCTCTGTGTCTGGAGAGCTTCAAAATGGTCGGGGAGGAGCCGGTCTTTGCCTACTACAGCGACAGAGCTCAGGGGCTCCAGGTTCCTCCGACGAACCCCAAAATCACTCCCAGGTGTTGTTCTTACGCTCGTACCTGCGACAAAAGGTGATAGAGTCCAGGGCAAAGTGCCTGGACTCTGTGGAGGGTGGAAAAGAAGCGCGGGATGAGGCGATGGTGCTCGGCCGGAGGTGCACTCCGGCGAGATTGGATGATTGGATGGATTGATCGATGAAAACGTGAATTTTTTTGAGGGATATTAATCCTAAGATGATAACTAAACTACGGTAAGGAAGATGAGAGAGAGAAAGATACCTCAAGGGCCTGGCGTGCCCGAGGTTGGGGGTACCTCGACGGTGGTCGGCCGAAGGTGTTTGGAACGCCCTGGGCCGCTGCTTCGCCTCCTCGATGCGTCTCTCCTGGAGCTGTCACCTCTAGGGATTGAATGGAATCAAAAGGGGCGCGAGAGAGCCAAGAATTGGGGTTCAAAAATCAAATCGAAGTTGAGGGAACCCTTTTATGTGGTTGACGGTCGTGGGAGGAAGAACGAGGAATGGTGGGTGGTGCAGCGATCCGCGACCCAAGATAATGCTTGGGCATGAATCCTTGATGCTCGAGCTGCAAAAGTGGTGAAGGGTGTAGCACGTTTAGGTGAAAGGGTCAGCCTCGAAAAAAGATTGAAAACGAGGGTTAACTCCTTTCTGACATAGCCACAGGGGTTGGGTCAGAGAGTTGACTGAGGTCAACTCTCAGACCCTCCTGGTTGGTCCACGTGGACCAACCAGGAAAAACCCTGGAAAATATATTAATAAATCATTTTAAAATAGTAAATGGTGTTATTTTAGTTAGGTTATAAAAATGAAAAGTGTTTATAATTTTATGAACTATTTTATAGTGATTTTTAATTAATTTTATGAGGTGTATCTTTATAGGTTCACTTTTTAGCCCTATATAGGTATATTACCTATGTATTGCAGTATTTTATTTTTATTCTGTGTATTTTATTTTCATTATTTTTATTTATTATTTTCTAAAATTATAAAATACTTTTGTACATGTAAATATATTTTTATTTCATTTTTCTGAATTGTTTAGTATATTTAATAAAATAGAAGTGTATTTTATAGGTGTAGGTATAGGTAGTATACCTATGTATCAAATATGTAAGTATTTTATTTTAAGTTTTATTTAGGTTTTTATTCCAATTTTAATGTATATAATTATTATAAGTAATATTTACATAATTATAAAAATGTAAAATTATAAAAATAATAAGTAAATAATAAATTGAATATTTTAATCTGTACAAGTATACAATGGGGGTCCAAAACTCAACTTTCAAACCGTAACTCCGCCAAATGCGAAACCACCGCCATTAAATAGCTTATTTTATTCTATATACAGTTAAAGGTGAGTTTGATGTATTTGGAGTTTTCATTTGTGAGATACGGGTCTGGGAAGTTGGGATTCTGGATTTTTTTTCAGACCATATCTTTTTATCTGTATATTGTTTTTCAGTGAAATCAATTTTGTATTTTGCTTTATAAAATTATCTATAACTTTCATGTACAAAGTTTCTTTATTTGATGTATAAAAAGTGAAACCAAAAATAGGTCCCAAAATGAATAAAGAATGAATTAAATAAAAAGGTATTTTTATTGTATTTTGACCCTTATCTCCCCCTACTTTGTTCTCTGTCGACCTATTCATCAAGATGCCTAGGTCTCGGGGTTTCAGGTCATAAAATATTTACAATATTTTATTCTTTTTCTTTTCTTTTATTTATTCTATAATTTTAGCTTTAATTACAATATTTTATACACTATTTAGATGCACATGCATGAATGCTAAGATTGTGTATTTAATGCTATTTACATGCATTTGCTAGGGTTTTTGGTGCCAAAATGATAGAATAAAGATGATGAAATGTGGATTCATCAACTGCCAATATACTAGAGATATGATTCAGAAGGGTATGATTTCTACTTCTCATGTTAGTTCAGGAGAGAAAATAACAGATATCTTCACCAAGGCATTACTCAGGGGGTCATTTCAGAAGTATTCGTCCAAGCTGAGCATGATTGACATCTATGCTCCATCTTGAGGGGGAGTGTTGAGATATCTCTACATTCCGCGTATGTTTCCAGTTAATTAATTTTCTTTATGTCTATCTTATGTAATTTACCCATAGGTCTCTCCCATATATAAGAGAGCCTAGGGTTACAAGAATAAACAACTCTTCTTTTTCTTCCAACACTCCTCACTAGTCCAGAAGTTGATTAGCTCTCTCCACTGGTCGGGAGTCACACTCGGAGGAATATTTTGAACTAATTGCTCGTAAGGAATTTGAGTGTTACAATACTGCATGAAAAAAGTAATATAACAAATGAGGATATTGAATAATTGATATAAAAAAGTCAAGATTTCACCTTCGGCTTGATGTGTCCTTTATACCGACGCAACATCTCTGCTGCGTGACTAAGGATCTGCCCATCAACGACAGGATCCCGATCCCAAGAAAATATAGCCTGCAATAAATTCGTAAAAATCAGAATGTCCACCTTTACATGCCAAATTAAAGATTTTACCTCCAAGTCTGATAAAATGGCGACCTTCACAGACTGAGGAAGTTGGCGAAAGTCATGGGTAGTAATGGAAACACGGGCACGTGCCACTTGACCTAGGTAGACTCTGGAACCCCGTAGAGTTCTCACCAATGGTGTCCCCCCTACAATCTAAACACACGAGATCTGCCCAGGTGGAAGGTTGTAAAGCCATGAACTTGGCATCTCTCGGATCCTATATCATAAGATCCGACTCGTCAAGAAAAAACCAACGGAGTTTGTTTCATATGGATTGGACTTCGTTTTGATTTGTTATGATTTTCGGAAGAAAGAGAAGTAAGGAGGGTTAAGACGTCATTAACCCATAATGATTGTCATCAAGACTAATTAAGCATGATTAAAGAAACTAATGATGGATTGAAAACCACTAAAGATCATTAGCAAACACTAATCAATAGTTAACAAAAGATAAGCGTAAGCCGTGAAAGTTAAATCACGATTAGTGAAAGTTAATCATGATTAGTGTTAATTAAACATCATTAGCGAATCTAGAATCCTCTGTAATGTTCTAACTTAAGCCCTAAGTTTCGGATAAGTTTTGATCAAAATCATGGGCCGCTAACCGCGATTAAGGGCTAAACCATCGTTTTCTAACCATGGTTAGTGGTTTTCTGGAGCCTATAAATACCCCCCTACCCATTCATTCTCTACGATTTCCACTGCCACCACCACCACCCAAGGGCTAGGGTTGAGAGGTTAGGAGGAGGAGGAGGAGTGGGAGGCAGGGAAAGAGCGCTAGCGAAGTGCTGCCGGGAGAACGAGGAGGAAAGTATGATCCTCTCTTAGTTTGCTTCGTAAGCTAGGCTTTCAGTTCATCCTCTTTTCTTCCAAGTTTTGTTCCTGATTCATCTTTCTTTCTGATTTGTTTCCTATTGTGGATAGAGGACAAATCTGTGTAACACCCTACTTAGATGCGGGCGGCTATGCACATCAGGAAACCCTGTGATTCATCACACATTCACTCACCTAAAACTCGTGGTGTCTACCGATTCTCCATTTCTTATTGTTCTTTCTTTTCTGCTTTTATAGTTATTTTGATGGAGAAATACGTGTAATACCCTATTTAGGTGCGGGCGGCTATGCACGTCAGTGAACCATGTGATTCGTCACACATTCACTCACCTAAGATGCATGGTGTCTACCGATTCTCCATCGATTGCAGTTTGATTATATTCTTTTAGTTCCGTTGTTGTTTTCCTCTCGATTGATTTTATAGAGGAAACTCTTTTCGTTTTTATTTTGAAATTATGTCCCAATATAAGGGGAAACTCTGTCGAAATTTTCCGAGAAATATGTCCCGATATAAGGGGAAACTCTACCAAAATTTTCCGAGAAATATGTCCCGATATAAGGGGAAACTCTACCGTTTTCCGAGAAATATTTTCTGATATAAGGGGAAACTCTACCGAAATTTTAAGAGAAAATATGTTCTTGACGTTCTTCGTGTTCTTCATTCGTTCTTCGCATTCTTGACACGTTCTTAGCGTTTTTGATACGAAAATGAAATTCAATCTTTTCAGGAGCTTTAAAACATCCTTTCTGAAAATGAAACACGATAAAACACTGCATACGCAAGAGAGAGAGAGCTCGATTAGGTAACGAAATCCTTCCTTTTGCTGTTGGGCTTTCATATATGATCGTTGAATTTTCTGATTTTATATTCTTTGTTACAAAAAACCCTAATTTAGCTATTTTTGGGAAAATAGGAAAAGTTGTTTTATGATTTCAACTAAAATAAGGTCTAAGCATCGAATTGATGCAGTGGCTTGGAAAGTTAGGGTTTGTAAGTTAAAATGAGCATAATTATGAGTATATAAATATATGAATTAATATAAGTGTAAGTCTATATTCAGTATTTTATGGTTATGCAAATATAAGGCTTAACAGAGGAATTTCAGAATGGGAATTGATATTTATTGGTTTGGATCGTGAAAAAGATCATGTGTTACATTAAGAAATGATTGGGAGTAGAACTACAGGTCGGGCATGTAACCTGTAGGTTTGTCGGAAGGAATCCGTATTGGTGTGACCCTACCTAGATGGTACATGATTACCTTGTTTTGATAAGTGCGCACGAAATGAATGATTTGCAATGCGCGGTACCAGATGCCAATATATTTGGGTTGAATGACGGAAGATGTGGTCGTGCCATGTGGAGGCACAGGTGGTTCAATAGCGGCTGGGTCACGATAATATGTATTTAAAGCTGCTAGGTTATAATGTTAGCCTGAGGTTTTAAGCAACCGAGTCCTCGAGGATGGTGTGCTCATTTGTTTTCCAGGCTGAGGGTTTGAGACTCTGATTAATAAAAGAAAAGGAAATTTGTCAGGGTAGTATTGGAGGATTGATTGAGGCGACGTGCGGCGGTATAGGCTTACCAATATCAACACCATCTCCAATCCCGAAGTGTCTACAGCTTCGGAGTCCAAGAATGGTGGGGCTCCCCTAGACTAATCCCTGACGTGGAATAGAAAGGAATAGGACTTAAATTAATGAGAAGGAATGAAACCTTTTGTGATAACAAGTTTTGAAAAAATTACACAATTTGTTTGCTTTTCTTTTCTTCGTTACTTAGCATTCGCTAATTGTTATCCTATGATTTATTGAAAAACCCAACAGGTGTCGGTGAGCCATCGCAAGGACTTTAGCCATCCAGTCAGCCACAGTAGCTTTACTTTCTAAGGTGGTTAAATATTTCTGTGTATTTCCTTCCAGCTGTTGTATATGTAAAGGGTTGTAGTCGGACAATGGATCACGTAAACTTTATTTTGTGAATAGAAAAGTAATAAATACTTCTTTTTGAGTATTTTTATTTGCAGTTTATTTCTGAATGTTAGTTGTGATTGCTGGATAAATTATTGTTGAGTAACAGATTCGGATATGGGAGGATCCGACGGTCCAGAATTAGGGTCGCGATAGATTGGTATCAGAGTCCGGTTACTCCATTAGTTTATTTAGTAATTAACAACTATGAATGGTATTCAGAAACTAAGGTTGTATTAAGATCTTTTGATCTTAATAATTGACTGCAATACCATTCAGAAGTCATTGTCACTTACGTACATCATGCTAAGACATATAGGACCTAACCTTTGGCCTTGACTTATCCCAGGATCATGGCAGACCAAGACGTGTCTAGACAATTAGCAACTATGATGACAATGCTCCAAGACATGGGGCAAAGGCAGGAAGCATTGGAGGAGAGACTCAATGCACAAGCTGAGAGACCCGAGGCATCTGCCTGCGGATGCTAGGATTGAAGGTTCTGTCCATCTTTCTAAGGATGAATCTAGTTACCATCCTTCAACTGAGTCTGCTCCTACCCCGGTTAAAGGAGAAATAGAGAAGGTCCTTCTTAGACACCAAACATTACTAGACAATTACCGAAAGGGAAAGATTCCTCGATTTAAAGGCATAGAGACACCTGTTGAGGCAGAACTATGGCTTGATGACATCAGCAGGATGTTGAGAATAATACACGCACCAGATACTTGGGTGCACTTTGCTAATTACTCCTTAGCAGACTATGCAAGACGATGGTGGAGAACCATTTCCAAGAAATTAGTAGATCATGTTCCATGGGATGTTTTTGAAGAAAGTTTTCGATCTCACTTCTGTCCCTCCCATTGGGAAGAAATGAAGAGGAGGGAGTTAGCTTCTTTGACCCAAGGATCCAAGAATGTACGAGATTATCATATTCACTTTACGGAGCTGCTACGTTACTCCCCAGCTTTAGAAGATTTACCACAATAGTGTCTTACCAAATTTGTTAGCGGTCTTCAGGGAGATTTGAGAGAGAAGCTTGCAGGTTTTAGAGCCACCACTGTAGATGAAGCCATGGACATCTCATCTCGTATTGAGATGGAGAGGGATGAAAATCGCCGAAGAAGAAGCTTCCACTTGACTGGTGGACCATCCAAATGTAAGGAGAACTATAATCGAAGAGACAATCGTTATCATCCAGTCGGGTCTAATATAATCTCGCCACAGACTTTGGGCCAGGAATTATCTGGAAGAAGGGGTTTCTCTAGACCTCCACTATATCCTCATGACTCAGTAGCATGAGCTAGCACCTATGTAGCTGGGTCTTGAGCTCAAACAGGAGCACGTGTGTGTTTTTACTGTCATCAGGAAGGTCACATCAAGAAAGATTGTCCGAAGTTGAGAGGGTAAGGGTTTAAACCAACCCCAATTAACAATATAACATCCACCTCAAGCAATGGAGCAACACGCAGAGGAAGACATGGTAGAGGTCATGGCTCACAATGAGCGTCTCCTACACAGCAACCACCACAAAGTGTTGCGGATTCTAGCTTGCCTATTCCTAATGGCCAGCTTAATCCAATTACTGAGGAACAAGCCTACAATTCAGGCACGGTCGTACGAGGTACTGTTACTATTCATGGCTTTTCAATACATGCCTTATTTGATTCTAGTACTTCACATTCATTTATTGCTCGACGGTTAGTACCCACTTTGGGTAAGATACCAGTATAAGTACAACAGACCTATCTGATCAAGGAACAAGGAGGACAAGTATTTATAATCCGAGAAATCCTGGATAATTGTATAGTACTTATAGCGGGACATCAGTTACATGTTTCACTACTACTAATAGAAATGGAGGACTTTGATCTTATCCTAGGGATGGATTGGCTGGAAAAGCATCATGCATGTCTTTACTGTTTTTAGAAGACAGTAACGTTTCACCTTCCTAACTCGATAGAGTTCCAATTCATTGGAAAGACATCCAATGATAATGTCGAATATATATCTACTTTGAAGGCACAACAATTGTTAGAGAAAGGGTACCAAGGCTATTTGGCTTATGTAACCACTACATCAGGGTCAGACAAAATGATGGAAGATATACCTTTAGTATGAGAATTTCCTGATGTATTTCCAGAGGAACTACCTGGATTATCACCTGAGCGAGAGATTAAATTTGAAATATCTCTCATACCTGATACTCAACCTATCTCTATCCATCCGTATAGGATGGCACCAGCTGAGTTACAAGAGTTAAAGGTACAGTTGCAAGAATTGTTAGATAAAGGATTCATTTGTCCTAGTACTTCACCATAAGTTACGAGAGTTAAAGGTACAGTTGCAAGAATTGTTAGATAAAGGTATAGTTGATAATGGGTGCCGGACCTTTGAAGGTGCCTATGGATGGAACTTCTACTTTGTTGTCGGACATGATGACAACTATCTTCAAGACTAGGTTATAAACAAGAGATACCAGCGTCTTCATTGACATATAGGAAGATGGTTGCCGGTGTAGACTCATACCACAATCTCTTTCATTCTTTTGGAGAGTCCTTTGGGTACTTAGGGTGTTTCCAGGGCTTCACGTTACACCCTAGGTACCCAAGAATCCACGGGACGGTGCACATGCAAAGAGGCGCGTGGTGGTGGAGTCCCACAAAGAGGAGGGACGACTACGTGTGGGCGACGAACTGCCCACTATATGTGGGCGGCGACGACACTTGAAGCTGGAGGCGGCGACGGGACGTGCAGCCGGAGGCGACAACACGTGAATCCCGCGAGGGCTAGGCACGCGTGAAGCCCGCGAGGGCTAGGCGGCAGGGAGCCCGTGGAGGCGTGACGGTACGTGAAGCCTGTGAGGGCTAGGGTTTTGGTGGGGTGTAGGTATCTAGGGCACATACTCCAGTCTAGGATCGTCGCTCTGATACCATGTGGAAGGAAAAGACGGAATTGTTTACATCTAATCCTAGAGCTCTTTTATACAGGAGAAAAGCTCTAAGGGTAAATTACATAAACAGGATAATAGAAATAAATAATATAGGAAAAAGGACACAATAACATAAATATCTTAACAAGAACCGCTCGTAAACCTTCTCCCGAGGCATTTGTATATACTGCATAATCCTGAACGCCTGAAGGAAGTGCAATAATGTGCGTCGTCGTCAATCTTTTCTTCAATATTCTGAAGGCATGCTCGTATGAATCATCCCAAGTGAAAGGAACTCCC
Organism: Ottelia alismoides; assembly: GCA_037367405.1. Classification (NCBI taxonomy): domain Eukaryota; kingdom Viridiplantae; phylum Streptophyta; class Magnoliopsida; order Alismatales; family Hydrocharitaceae; genus Ottelia; species Ottelia alismoides. The sequence continues at coordinate 88,686 of JAZKJV010006792.1, read as the reverse complement.
TTATGTGTCAATCATGTCAAGGGAAGAACGCGTGAAAACCCGCTGACAAAGCATTTGTAATAGCCCGCTAATCCAATGAAGCTCCGAATCTGGGTGACTGTCGTGGGCTGCTCTCAAGACATGACTGCCTCAATCTTCACAGGATCAGCTATGATACCTGCTCCAGAAATGACATCTACAAGGAATGAGTTCTGGGATAACCAGAACTCACACTTGCTCAGCTTGGCATATAACTTGTGCTCTCACAATGTGTCCAGAACTATCTTCAGATCATTAGCATGATCCCATTCATTCCGAGAATAAATCAACACACCATTAATGAACGTCACCATAAACTTGTCCAAGTATGGATGAAAGATCTTGTTCATCATGTCCAAGAATACTGCAGGGACATTGGTGAGCCCAAACGTTGTCACCACAAACTCATAGTGTCCATATCGAGTCCTAAAAGCTGTATTTGGAACATCTGACTCTCAAATCATCAGCTGATGGTAGCCTGATCTAAGATCAATATTCGAAAACACCGAAGATCCTTGTAGTTGATCGAATAAATCGTCAATGTACGGCAAACGATAACAGTTCTTCACCGTTCGCTTGTTCAGTTGTCGGTAATCAATGCATTATCTCATCGATCCATCATTCTTCTTGACAAAAAGAACTGGAGCACCCCAATGTGAAGTGCTCGGCCTCACAAAACCTAGGTTAAGTAACTCCTACAAATGCACCTTCAGCTCTCTCAACTCGGCTGGTGCCATGCGATATGGAGTCATCGAGATCAGTTGCGTATCAGGTAATAATGTGATCTCGAACTCAATCTCTCTCTCTCAGGAGGCAATCCTGGTAACTCATCAGGAAATGTATCTGGGTAATCCGATACTACTCGGATGTCCTGGGTCATCGGTTCATAATCAAATATCTCTCGAACAAATGCTAAATATTAACATCCTTGATTCACATGTCTCTAAGCTCTCAACACTTAGATGTACTACATTTTGGAGTCATGTAATGTACCCTAAAAAATGAACTCAGGTAAATCTGTAATATTGAAGATAACCGTCTTTCTAAAGCAATCAACTAAGGCATGATGAGCTGATAACCAATCCATGCCTAAAATAAAATCAAACTCGTCAAGTTATAGTAGCAGGCAGTCTGCAAACATTTCGTGACCGCCAATCACTACTGGTAAGCATGGTTCGAAAAAAGTGCCTCGAGGCGCGCGAGGCGTATGCCTCGAGGCGAGGCGGCCCGAAATTGCCTTAGAACAACCACATCAACAGGAACCTGAGAGAGGACTACCTCAGTTGGTCGAGAGGTCGAGGCGGAAGCGAGGCGCTCCTCGAGGCATTTTTTTTCAAATTATTTTTTTATGTAAATTCATTTATCCTATTAGAAATTTCAGATGTTTATAAAGGTGTAGTTGTTTAGGATATAATTATATAAGATGAATGCTTAAATTTGACCGCTTTCATGTTCATATTTACTATTAAACATGTCCAATCATGTCAAAAAAACTCTTAAATTATGCCCTTAAACATATGAATCCACAAGTATCATAAAAAACTTACTCATAAACTTATTTTAAGGAGTTGTTGCATAATGAGCTATGTAATATACCGAGAAGGTCAAACAAGATATAATTCAAGGGGAGTTTATGCACTACTCCCATTCAAACAGATCAATATATCCGAATAGAAATGAAATCCTTAATAAAAATTTTCTCCGGGGGTACTACCCCCATACCCCCCTAGGGGGGAGCGTACCTGCTCCCTCCTAGATCCCCCCAAGGCTCACTGACCGGAGAACGAGACCCCCATCTTGTTGGGGTATAGTATGACAGGAAGGGGCACATATGACGGTTCTTCAACTTAGGTTAGATGGTTAGAATTTAGGGGAATATCAACAAATTCAATCTCTGATTGGATGAAAATTTAAATAGAAGGCTTATACAGTTGTATATTTTTCTTTCGGTGTTTCTATCTTTGTAATTTCATCATATATGTTAGTCGGAATATATATAATTTCATTAGTATATATTTTGTTGTAGTTTTTATAGGTTTTTTCCATGTAAACTGAGGCTTAAGCCTCGACCGCCTCGAGGCTATGCCTCGCCTCGATTTTAGGAAAATCGCCTCGTTTCGTTTTTAGTTTTTCAAACCTTGATGGTAAGTCTCTAACTATCAGTGAAATGACAAACAACTAGTCACCAGGCCTATGGATGTGGTAAGGAGTATCTAGGGCCTCTACAACTCTACCTAATGAAACTAGTAACCTCAAAGCAATGAAGGAGTGCATCACTCCAGAATCAATCAAAACATGGAAAGGTCGGCTCAAGATTGAGACTATACCTTTCACCACAGTAGTTGCTGATTGTGCTTGCTCCTCGGTTACTTCATGTAACTGTCCCTTTCTAGATGGCATAGTACTTGAACCGGCCGCGCTCTATGTCTGTCTCAACGGTCTCCTGATAACCTCAGAAATCGATGTGGTTGTATCAACTCACAAGGCGAGTCAACAGTCGGTGTTTGACCACACAAATTCTGAAATTAATCAACAATTAACCCACACTAAAGATCAATAAATTAGAACTAATGTGGAGTTAAAATTTATTTTTAACTCTGCACAAATGGTGTATAGTGACAAGTATGCAGAGAGTTCGAACACAGGGAGCAAACAGGGTAGTTCAAAATTAATGCACAAGTGTGTGTATGTGATATGTCTACACTAAGCAAGCAAGCAAATAAATTTTGTGGGTTTTAATTTTTATTTTTTTTATTTTTTTAATTTAATTTTTTAATTTTGTATTTTGATTTTTAATTTTCTGATTTTTATAATTTTATATTTTATATTTTTCTTTTTCTTTTTCAATATTGGAAAATAAAGACAATGTAATGAAAGGCAAGATAAAATATTTATAAAAATGTGCAAAAATAACTAAAAATTCAGAAATAAAGTGTTTTTGATATTTTTAGGATTTTCTACTGTTTTTGTGATTTTTGGGGATTTTTCAAGGTGTTTTTAGTATTTTTAATTACTGAAATAAGTCAAAACAGTGAAACAAGAGCTGACTGTGAATAAAATAGGATTTAAAAATAGCAATCATGCTCAAAATTTTTGACACTAATTTTCAAATAAAAGGAACAAAATAAGGAACAAATAGAACCTGAGTTTGTATTTTTTAAAGTTTTCCTTGATTTTATATATTTTTTTGAAGTTTTTGAGTGCTTTAATATTTTTAGTGTTTTTCTTTTGAGATTTTTAATGATTTCTGGACTAACACTTAATCAGGTTAAAATAGCCACTAGGTAATTTTTTTGAAATTTTTCGAAGTGTTTTAATATTTTTTGGCATTTTCTAAACTAGACAGTACACAAAAAGGCTGTTTTTGATTTTTAATAAATATGAAAATAATATAAAGTCAAAAACTAAAGTGATAGCGTCAAAGTACAAGTCAACAGGAGCTTAAACCTATTTTTGTGGAATTTTTGGATTTAAAATGATAGGTTAAATAAATACAACAAGCATCCAATCAATACATAGGCCTAGCAGGGGTATTTATGCAATTTCTCAAACATCCAGGGGCATACATGCAAAATTTCCACAAAAGTTTATACTAAAACTTGCATTTAATGGATTAAAGATAAATAGCAAAACCCGCAAGGGTGTCTGAGCAATTTACCCACCAGGGCGCGTGACTTGCACGCGCCTGGGAGGGGTAAGAGTGCCAATACAAAAACCTAGAGGGTCTTGAATGCAAAATATCCAAAATTATTACACTTAATAGGCAACTTTAAGGACTGAATACAAATGTCAAAACCCGGAGGGGGTTCCCTACAAAAATGCCAACCCACGTGCTTTCACACGTGACCTGGCGGGGGTATCCCTGTAATATTACAATAATCCAAGGGTCGAGATGCAAATAGTCCCAGGTTTTTTTAAACTACAGATGCAATTTTAAGTATTAAATCTAAATGCAAAGAGGCGCAGGGGTTAGGATGCAAAATACCCCTATTTGCGCGCGATCCAACGGCGGGGATGATTTCACTCGAATACGTGGCGCTCAGAGGACGGCCGATGACGCTTCGCAGATGTCCGGCTGAGATTAGATCACGGGGAAGGATCGGACGATACTGGCAAGGATGGATCGGACGACCGATGTTGGATCTGGAGCTGCGGCTCGATCAGACGGTGGAAAAGCGAGGAGGAAGAACAGGGAAGAACACCGGCGGAGGCGCACTTCCCTGACTCCGATCTCGCTCCTCAGGCTGTGGATGGGATCCAAAATGGAGCTGCAGACTCCCGGAAGGTCACTCTATGGTCTGGAGGGCTCGTATTCGTCGAAGAAGCGTCGAGGTGCTGGCGCGGATGCGGCGGAGCTCGAAGCTCCAGGTATCTCCGGCGAAGATCGCAAAATGCTTTCCAGGTACGTTCACTGCTCTTTGACCTGCAAGAAATGGTGAAAAGGTCCAGGGCAAACTGCCTGGACCTCGCGGAGGCGTGGGGATGCGTGATCGATGGAGGGGAGGCTCGGCCGGAGGTGCGCTCCGGCGAGGTGAGCGGGTGGAACGATATACTCGATGGATCTTGATGATTTCGCGTGCTAAATGATCCTCAGGGTACAGGGAATGATAAGAAGTAAAGAAAAAAAAGATAGGAGCAAACCTCGAAGGTGCGTGACCTGAGGTGGAGAACCTCGACGGCGGTGTCTCGCCGGAGGTGGTGGAGACGCTGCAGCGCCTCCTCGACTCGCCTGATGGTTCAGATGTGGAGCTGTCACCTCCAGCAACGTAGGGAGCACAACAGGGAGGAGGATTGATGGCCGAAGAGCGTTCAAAATCGAATCGAAAGGTGAGGGGTTGGTTTTAAGTGGGTTGACCCGAGGTTGCAGGGGTCCAAAGACCAACGATTCTGGAGCGTTTCAGTGATGCATTCTCCAAGGAAATCACAAGGCGGGCAAGGTGGTTGGTAGGGGAAGGAGATTGCAGAAGGGTGTGAGGCAAAATAGTGAAAGGGTTGGCTGGGAAAAAACCAAGAAATCGGCTCAAAAACCAAGCCTCTGACGTCGCACATGGGGAAGGACGGACAGTTGACCGGGGTCAACTGGGACCGTCTCCTGATTGGTCCACGTGGACCAATCAGGAAAAATCCCGGATAAATGTTTTATAAATTCAATAAGAAATAGAAAAAGGCCGAATTTAATAAAAGTCATAAAATAAAAAATGCTTAAAATGTTATGTAGTATTTTATTTTGATTTTTAATTAATTTTATGACTTGTATTTTTACAAGTTACCTTTATAGCCTTATATAGGTATATTATCTATACAGTTTATTAATTTATTTTTGTTTTGTGTATTTTATCTTTATTAATTTTATGTATTATTTTCTAAAATTATGGAATACTTTTATACACTTAATTATATTTTTATTTTATTTAATTGAAGTATTTTGTATATCAAGTAAAATGTAAGGGTGTTTTGTACAGGTATAGGTCTAGGCAGTATACCTATGTATTCTTTGTACAAGTATTTTTATTTTGTATTTTCTTTGCATTTTTATTTTAATTTTAATGCACATATATATTATAAGTAATATTTACAATATTATAAAAATATAAAATTATGAAAATAATAAATAATTAATAAATTGAATATTTTATTCGGTACAAGTATACAATAGGGGTCCAAAACTCAACTTTCGAACCGTCGCTCTGCCAGATGCGAAACCACCACCATTGGATAGATTATTTTCTTCTATATACAATTAAAGGTGAGTTTGCTACATTTGGAGTTGTCAGTTGTGAGATACGGGTTTGGGAAGTTGGGATTCTGGATTCTTATTCAGACCATAACTTTTTATCTGTACATTATTTTTTTGTAAAATCAATTTTGTATTTTTCTTTATTTAATTATCTACAACTTTCATGTACAAAGTTTCTTTATTTGATGGATAAAAAGTGGAACCAAAAATAGGTCCCAAAATGAATAAAGAATGAATAAAATGTATTGGTATTTTATCCGTATTTCTGACCTTATCTCCCCCTACTTTATTCCTTGTCGACCTATTCATCAAGATGCCTAGGTCTCGGGGGTTTTGAGTCATAAAATATTTACAATATTTTATTCTTTTTCTTTATTTATTCTATAATTTTGGCCTTAATTACAGTATTTTATACACTATTGTGATGCACATGCATGGATGCTAAGATGGTGATTTTAATGCTATTTACAGGCATTTGCTAGGGTTTTTGGTGCCAAAATGATAGAATAAAGATGATGAAATGTGGATTCATCATCCCCCTATACTTTACCTTTGCTAGTCCCTAGCAAACACTTATGCAATAAGTGCAAAAAGAAAATGAAAGAAAAGAAAAAAAAGAACTTGGATCTTATTTGATTATCAAACTTGTCTTCACAAAATCAAAGTTTGGAGCTTAAGTCGAACCTTTGGAATTTTAGTGCGGGCGGAACCTTAGTGAGAACCGTGTTTGAAATCCAACAGTCCTTGAGAATCCCAAAACTCTGTCCAAGTCTCCTCAATAGCCAGGTCAGAAATACTTCAACTCATACGCAAATTCTTACGACTATGAATCTGACTTGTACAGTGTAAGTGATGGTGGCTCTCCCCAACTTGAATGACAAAGAAACTGACTTCTCCAGTACGACAACCCAGTGATTCCCCAATCCAATGACTCCATCCTCGAGGAGCGGGGTATTCCCTTCTAAGTTCAAGTGGCAACCAGCTCAAGAGGAGGGGGTGGAGAGAAGAATGGATGGTAGCCAGTGTAGCTACCTATCCCGGGATGCAAGACCAGTGTAGTCAAGTCATCCTGCTGCAGGCTCACATATTTGACTTTGGAGCTCAAGCTTGCTTATTGACTTTGTACATACTTGCAGGCTTTTTATTTTTGTACATGCCTGAACATTTTTTTTTTGAATACTATATACAGCAACATTTACATAAGGAGTTTTTCCTCTTGAGCCAGTAGACTATCCCTCTTTTGAAGCTTTATCGCAACCCACAGCCTCCTGTCTTTAGACTTCCTAATCACTGGACGGGTTGGGGTGCACTTCCCTCCCTAGAGGAGGACAAATGTTTCCACTTGTGTGCGTCTCATACCGGCAAATCCAATCCCCTCACCACTCCAACTGAGTTGAGCCATGTGAAAGGTGCAAGTGTCCAAGTTAGGTCATTATCAACAAGAATCGTGTGTGTGCTCCGAAATATTCTACTTAGGCAGTCAAGAATCCATTGAACCAAGTCCCGTGATCCTCAAAGAATTAAGTCAACTAGACCTGAAGTACCTCAAACCCAGTTCCGATAAGGTTCCTGTTATTAGGTAGATTTTAAGGTCCAATCAAGCTCCAATCTTCGGATTTTACTTAGACTTGTTCAACTATCAAACTCAATCCGAAAAATGCGAATGCTATGAAATGCTATGCAGAAAGTATTTTTGTGATGCAATTTTCAAAGGTTTTAAACTTTTTATGGATTTTTGAAAATATGATGATGATGCATATGCATTTTTTTGTATTTTTCAAAAAGATTTTTCAAGTGTTTTTGGATTTTAATTTTGCAAATGTTTTTGGGATTTTTGAAAATAAAAAGATTTTGGCTAAAAACTGGGTTAAAATATGTACACGGGAGTGCTTCTTATATATACAAGAAGTGGATTTTAAGGATTTTCAAGGGTAAGTGATCAATTTTATAAGTACATATATATATAGTGGATTTTGGTGTGATGTAAATATTCCTCAAACTTATTTGACACAAGCTTTTCACACAATTTTTGAAAACTATAGTCCAAAATACTTTTTACAAACATTTTTGCAATCATTTACACACATTTGAAAATCATTTTGCAAAGGCTTTCAAAACAGTATATATAGGTTTTTCAAAACATTTTTGCAACCATTTTTCAAACCATTTGCAAATCATTTTTCAAACATTTTATTTCACACAAAGAAAAGAAATTTTGCAAACCACATATTTTACACAGGTTGAAAACATGTAACAAAATATTTTCAAAATAGTTTTCAATAGATGTACACAAAGATTTTCAAACTATTTTTCAAACATTTTGTAAAAAAACATTTTCACCTGATTTATTAATCAGTAAATACAAAAAGAATTTGAGGAATAACCACATCTTTTTATTAAGGATTTTAAAGAATTTTAAAGAATTTTTAGCCATATTATTAGGAAAATACGAAAGTATGAGTTATGGCTAAAGTATATACACAGTATATACGACCCCCCTATACTTAGCAGGAGCTATGTCCTCATAGATCGGAGAGAAAAGAGAAGACATAACTCGTACTAAATATAGACAAGTCTAAAGAATAAAGAACTAATGAATGAGAAGTTGACCGTCCCCCCTATACTTAGGATCAAATAGTCCTAAGTATAGCAGACTGTACACAACGCAGGGAGGGTCAAGGGTGGGGATGAACAGATCGTACTCAGATTGTCTCCCCCTATACTTAGGGTAAGATATCCCTAAGTATAGACAAGAAGAGGAGACAATGGAGAGGATCGAAAAGAATAGAGATACTCGGGGTGCACACCCCCCTATACTTAGGACAAGGTACGTCCTAAGTATGGAAAACTGTCTACAAGGGCGGCACCTTTTTGTAGATACAGAAGATAGAAAAGGAAAAGAAGAAAAGAAGAAAAGAAGAAAAGAAGAAAATAAATCCACAGATGAAAGTGATATAAACAGATGGATCTGTACAGCGGAAGATAGACTTGATCACCATGTATGAGATGCATATGATGAGAGTCAGAGGGTACATCTCATACCAGAAGAATGGGGGCAACGTCAATGGTCGGCGGATCATGATCTAAATATAATTTCAAGCGTTGACCATTGACGCGGAAGGTAGAGGAAGATGACGGTTCGGATATGTCGATGCTGCCATTGTCATGTACCTTCCTGACCACATACGGGCCTTTCCACTTGCTCTGCAACTTCCCTGGGAATAATTTCAGTCTGGAATCAAACAACCATACTCTCTGATCTGGCTCAAACTGCTTATGGTTGATATGCGAATCGTGCCATGTCTTCACTTTCTCTTTGTACTGTAGGCTGTTCGAAAAGGCTGTATCTCTCAGTTCTTCCAGGGTTGCCAATTCAGCTCTTCTCTGGTCTCCTATACTCTCAGGATCTAAAAGCAACTCAGTAACTGCCCAAAAAGATTTGTGTTTGATCTCCACTGGCAAATGGCACGGCTTGCCATAGACGAGACGAAAGGGAGATGTCCCCAATGGATTTTTGAAAGAAGTCCGATAAGCCCACAAGACCGAGTCCAAAAGCTGTGACCAATCCTTTCGGTCTGGGCGGACAACTTTCTGCAAGATAGTCTTTATCTCCCGATTCGATACTTCGGCAAGACCATTAGTCTGAGGGTGATAAGGAGTGGCAACCCGATGGTCAATGCCGAAGTCGTCTGCAAGGGCCCTAACCTTGTCATTGATGAAGTGAGACCCCCCGTCTGAAATCAAGACTCTAAGTACCCCGAACCGTGAAATGATATTTCTCCTCAAAAATTTGCAAACGGTTTTCGCATTTGCGGCTCGGGCGGGGATGGCCTCAACCCATCGGCTGACATAATCCACAACTAGCAAAATATGCTCGAATCCCTGACTCTTAGTAAATGGGCCCATGAAATCAATTCCCCATGCATCAAAAACCTCACAAAAGTGAATGGGTTGCATGGGCATCATGTCTCTCTGTCCGCAGGTTCCCATTTTCTGACAGTCAGTACATCTCTTCACGAACTCATCAGAATCCTTGAAGAGAGTAGGCCACCATAGGCCGCATTGAAGCACCTTCTGTGTTGTCCTTTTTCCAGAATGATGTCCTCCTACCTCAAGCTTGTGGAAATATGTGAGGACGCTTTGCTGCTCTTCTTGAGGGATGCACCTCCTCCAGATACTATCCCCTCCTTCATGATAAAGGACGGGATCCTCCCAATGGTAAAACTTGACCTTCGCCAGGAATGTCTCAAGTTTCTGCCTAGGCCAACCTTGTGGAACCGTCTTGGCTACAAGATAGTTCACAATGTCAGCATACCACGGGAGTGAGGTGACAGCCAAGATCGCCTCATCTGGGAATGTCTCTGTGATAGGTGCGTTGGGCTCAGATTCCTCAAGATTCTCCAATCTGGAGAGATGATCCGCCACCACATTCTTGACTCCAGGCTTATCCTTAATCTCAATATCAAATTCCTGGAGTAGAAGGATCCATCTGGTGAGACGTGCTTTGGCATCCTTCTTAGACATTAGGTACCGGATGGCGGTGTGATCAGTGTAGATGGTTACTCTAGATCCGAGAATATATGATCGATACTTATCAAGAGCGAAGACTACGGCCAGCATCTCTTTCTCGGTTACAGTGTAATTCCGCTGTGCGGCATCCAAAGTCTGGCTGGCGTAGTGAATGGCAAAAGGTAATCCATCCCTCCTCTGTCCGAGCACAGCCCCAACGGCAAAATCCGAAGCATCCGTCATGATCTCGAATGGGAGAGACCAGTCAGGTGGCTGAAGGACAGGAGCGGAAACAACCATATTCTTGAGAGTCTCAAATGATTCAAGACACTTATCATTAACAATAAACTCGGTGTCTTTGGTGAGCAAGTCAGTAAGTGGTCGGGCAATTCGACTGAAGTCCTGAATGAACCGTCGGTAGAAACCGACATGCCCCAGAAAAGACCGTAACTGACGCAAGTTGGACGGCGGATTGAGTTTTCTGATGATATCCACCTTAGCCGGATCGACCTCCATGCCCCTATTGGAGACGATATGACCAAGGACCGTCCCCTGAGTCATCATGAAATGACTCTTCTCCCAAAATAATACAAGATTGACCTCAATGCAGCGCTTGAGCACACGGTCTAGGCAGTCAAGACAAGCGTCGAACCCGTCGCCATAGACCGAGAAGTCATCCATGAAGACCTCTAAACAGTCACCCACCATGTCCGAGAAGATGGACAACATGCACCTTTGGAATGTCGCCGGAGCGTTACATAGACCAAAGGGCATCCGTCTGAAAGCATAGGTCCCAAACGGACAGGTGAATGTCGTTTTCTCCTGGTCTTCGGGCGCAATGGCCACTTGATTATATCCAGAGTATCCATCAAGAAAACAATAATGACTCTTCCCGGCTAGCCGCTCGATAGTCTGATCAATGAATGGTAGCGGGAAGTGATCCTTCTTGGTGGACTCATTTAATCGTCTGTAGTCTACACAGACCCTCCAAGAAGTTGGTACTCTGGTAGTGATCTCCTCTCCCGACTCGTTGACAACTGTAGTGATACCCGTCTTCTTGGGTACCACATGTAGCGGACTTACCCATTTGGAGTCAGAGATGGGATAGATGAAATCAGCGCTCCACCACCTTGAAATTTCTTTCATGACTACGTCTCGAAGATTCGGGTTCAGCCGTCGTTGGAACTCACGCGACGGCTTAGCGTTATCCTCAAGATAAATGTGGTGAGAGCAAAGATTTGGGCTCAGCCCCTGGAGATCAGCTATACTCCATCCGATTGCCTTGCGGTTTCTTTCAAGAACCTCCATCAGACGAGATTCTTGTTCTCCAGTCAAATCTGCTGAGATAATGACTGGGTACATTTCTGGCTCACCCGCAAGGAATCTGTATGTCATCGACTGCGGCAGAGGTTTCCTTTCTGGACAACTGGGAGGTGGCAGATCTGGCTTCTGATACGTCTGTGTAAATGCTACCAGGTCTGCATGGGAGAACTCTCGCTCTGCATGACTTTCTGACAAAGGGCGGCCTGCTGAATCATCAATAAACTGCACTGGCTCGCACTCAGTCATGGTTGTCGGCTCAGAAGGAATCAGACAAGGCAAATAATCATCAAAGTCATCCCAGTCAATGTCTGAATCCGAGGGATCTAAAGAAGATGAACATGATTGAAATTCCTCAGCACCACTCATCACAACACTATCAGCCTCAGAGATATCCTCTTCCAGGGATGTGCTTTCCCGGCTCTCGACTGCCATGAGCTTGAGATATAGTGAATCTGTAGGCAAGGCGAGGGTCGATGCTACGGGATCTTTCCAGTTGGATTCATCACCAGTCATCTCAAAATCACAAACCTGGTGGATGTCTAGCTCCTCCTCTGTCATCTGCTCGGCTTCGCTGGATTGTTCTGAGTACGCTAACTCTCTGACTCTGGTTTCCTCGATCGTCTTTATTTGTATGGTTTTGCCCTCTACGCGAAAACATACCTTCCCATTATCATGAGCGGTCACCGCCTTGGCTGTAGCCAAGAATGGGCGTCCAAGTATGATGGGGGCATCGGTTACCGACTCAGGGATCTCCATGTCCAATACAACGAAGTCCACGGGGAATTTCAGGCCTTGAATGGTAACGACCACGTCTTTCAATAACCCCTTCGGCCTCTTAGTCGACCTATCAGCAAACTGAAGGACTGTCCTGCTCCTAAGAAGAGGACCAAACTCGAATCGGTCGAGTAAGGCTGCCGGAAGAAGGTTAATTGAAGAGTCGCTGTCTAATAGAGTACGATCAAACTGCTGCTCTTGAATCTCGCATCTGACATAGGGAGCCCCTGCATCTGGTCGCTTAGCTGGCAGCTTGTTCTGGATGGTGCAGCAAGTGGACTGAGTGAGCACATGGATTTGATCTCTGTGATTCCTCCTCTTCCTGCGGACGGTAGTCTTCTCTTTTAGGTTCTTCTTGAAGAGGGGGATGTGCTCAAGTGCTTCTTGTAGAGTCAGCTGAATGTGGAATCTGTCTATCATCTGATTGCCGAACTCTACCTGTTGATCTTTTTTGGGATTTTCTCTTTTATTCCCCTTCGCTCGGCGAAGCGCCTCAGGGAAGGGGATGGTAGGGGCCCCCACAGATGGAGGACTAGGAATCGGTCCCTATGCCTGTGAAGAAGGAGAATCCATACAATAATCATCATTCACCACATAAGGATCCGCAATTTGAACAGAAACCTTTCCTTTATTCATATTTTTGTTTTTCTTTTTGTTCCCACAGTCTCTAGGTACAAAATGTGGCAACATCACAGATGGTAGCTCAACAAAAGTGGATGTGCTGGCCTCAGCGCCACCACTAGCACCGGTCTTCGCGGCATCAGTACCGCACTCTGGTTCAGCATCCAAAATGGTGGCATCAGCACCACCGTCTGCATCTGATCTCTCGACGGCATCAGCACCGTCGTCTGGCTCTCCGTCATTGGTGGCTTCAGCACCACCGTCTTCAACATCATCATGGGCGGCATCAGCACCGCTCCCCTGCTCCTCTGGCGCTCCTGATCCTGCATCTGGCTGTCGCTCAGAAGAGGCGCCGCCGGCTGGCATCCTACCGCTCCTAGTAGTAACAAAATCAGCATCATAATAGGAATAAGACATGTCACTCAAATAGTCACTAGGAGAGGTATCCTCTGTGAACTCTACCTGCTCAGATTTTCTTTTTAGGTTATTAGGGTTAGGTTCGATCTGAGCGGGTATGGAGGCCTTGCCTTTGATGATATCCCGCATCTCTTGCCGGAATTCATCCATTTCTTGCCTGAAAGATGCTCGCTGTTCAGATAGCAAGCGGGCAAGATCATCAAGGGCTGGGTTCTCAAAGGCAGGACCCTGAGAACCGGATGACTGTCCCTGCTGGAAATGGGGCTGCTGTTGTTGTTGCTGCTGCTGATACTGGAGGGAAGGCTGGTAATAAGACTGCTGAGGTGGCTAGCGCTGCCTCCACGACTGTCCCTGATAGGCGGGACGAGGACCACTCTGATACTGATGTGGCTGGGCATACTGGGGCTGCTGGTTATGCTGCTGTGGCTGGCTGTTCTGGTGTCCTTGGGCAGGGTTCTGCTGCTGGGAAGAGGATCCACCATTGCCCCAACGGAATTCGGGGTGATCCCGACGAATCCCAGGCTGAGGGTACCAGTCGTACCAAATCCCATTGACTTCCATCAATGGTTCCTGCTCGAAGGAGGGTGGAGGAAGAACTGCCAGTGGCTGCTCCGGCTGATACACCACCATCTGAGTCTCCTGAGACGGCGGTTGCTCTGGATGGTACTGTAGCAGTGGAACCGGCTCTGCCTGGATATGATTCACCTGTCGGTATGAGGTAGAGGGTTGGTTGGAGCTGCTACTGCTGGAGTCAGCCTGTGACCTGGGAGGCTGTTGGGCGTGAGCTTGTGCCTCCTGAATGCATAGGATTTGAGTTTTCAGGTCACTCATGGTTTTGGTGAGAAGGTCCATCTGAGCAAGACCTTGGTTCTGCTTCTTCTCGAGGATCTCCATGCGGTCCAACTTCTCACTAATAATGCCCATGTCGGCTGCGGCTGATTCGGCTTGGGATGCGGCTACCGACGTTGTGTTGGGACCGGCATCGATGCGGGCGATCCTCTGAAATGATCCCGCTCCTTGCGGGGGCTTCTGCTGTGTATAGACTCGGGCCTGGGTCATCACAGTAGAGTTTTCTGCCATGCCTTCGTAGATGGCCCAGACGTCGTCTTCTCCCTTGGAGAAATAAGACCTACCACAAGAGGCGTTCACTAGCCCCTGCAGCTCTGGTGTCAGCCCACAGAAGAAACTCTGCACGAGGTTGGGCTTGGAGATGTCATGATGTGGACACCGGTCGATGAGCTCTCTGAATCGATCCCAGGCTTCATGGAACTGTTTATTTGGAATCATGACGAAGTTACTGATCATGGCTCGAGCTGCGTTGGTCCGGCCGAGAGGGTAGTACTTCTTCAGGTACGCGGTCCGGAGATCTGCCCATGTATCGACGAATCGCCCAAGGTGTTTGAGCCAATATGCAGCTCTATCAACCAAAGAGAACGGAAAGGCGATCATCTTGATGGTATCCTCGGTCATCAACCGATCATGGATAGTGCTGCAAATCATTTCAAACTCTTGGAGGTGGAGGTGCGGCTCTTCGGTCGACAACCCATGAAATTTGGGTAGCAGCTGAATCATGTGGGGCCGAAGCTCGAAATCTCCGTGGATTGGCGGGAGTCTGATCCACCGGTGAGTGAGGGATGCAGCTGGGTTGTGCAGTTCCCTCATGATGGTCTGTGGCGGTCGCTCAGCGTCTGGATCGCCTCCTCCTGCATCGGGTCCTCCTCCTCCACCTCCGCCACCGCCCCCAGGTCGGTTCTCTCTCATCTGCGCTATTTCTCTCATCAGATCACCCATGAATGTTCCCTGGTCACGGATCTGTCTCTGCATTGTCTCCAGAGATGCTAACAAGGAATTGTTGATGTCCACTTGATCGATTATGAATGGAGGGTGATTGTGGTCATCTGGGTGCTCGCCTCTGTCTTCCATTGCTGGATTTTCTGAAAAAGCAAAAGAGGCCATCTCAGGTGCTGTCGAATGAGCCGAACTCTGTGATGCACTGAATTCTGAAACAATTGGACTGAGAGAAGGAGAATGGGAAGGATGGTCGAGGGGGAACAGGGTGGATGTAAACTCGGGCTCGGAGAGCGGACTCTCCGAGATATTCCTAGATGAATGAGGAGGAGTGCTGGATAGCGGTGCCGACAAGGTCGGCCTAAGAGATCTCCGTCCCATCATTTTGATTATTCGGGAAGAGCAGGGAAAATGTAAGAGAAGAAGAAGATGATATGAGATGCAACAAAATTGCGCACAATTGTGCGGTGTTTTTGATCTTGACCTAAATAAATCTAGAAATCAAACACAAAGAAAGGGTGAATTCACCAACTCAACACGTGAAGCCGTGAAGGTTCGGCTTTTATCTTGTCAATTTTATCTTGTTTTTCAGGTATTTATCTTTTCACGAGTCCTTAGAACGCTACGCCTATAGGAGAGAGAGTACTGCCGGGAAAGTGTCCCCGTACTTGTCCTCCTCCTGTGTAACCTGTAACTTGCGCTTTTTGAGGTCCTTGTAACCCTTCCTGGATCCCTACTCAGCCAAAGAAATAGAGGGAGGAAGCCGATAGGTGAAACCGATACTTCGGACCTCGCTCGCAACGGAATCACCCGTGGGCGTGCAAGATCCTACTCGGACGCAGCCGGTGAGACAGACACACCCGTGAAGGCGTGGCCTAAGCTCGGTACTTCGACAAGGTCGGTGCTCACACAATAGTGAGTCACCAATGGCGACCAAGTCCTACTCGACTACGTACGATAGTAGCGCCAATACTTCGGAAATCCAGGCGATACACAAGGCAGCCACAAGTTGGGTTTTGGGCTCTAATCCTTACGAAGCGCTCACCTCACTTGGAAGGAGACCTTCCCATGCAACCTGAATACAAGTGAGGGTGTTACTCTCCCCAAGCAATGAATCCAATTACCGGTTTTATTTTTGGTCAAGTTTTCTTAGCAGTCCCTTTTTTAATTTTTTTGGTGTTATCGCTTCTTTTGAGTAGATTCAAACAAGCGCCTAACGGTTTTTGTATTTTCTTGATTCTACTTTGTTCCAAAAACAGAGGGAGAATAGAGTCGGAAAAGCCGTGCAAGTCGACACCAAGGTGGAAATCTCACCTTTGTGCCTAAATGATGTATGCAAAGTAAGAAGACTTACAGCGAATCCCAGCTCTCTCCATGCGGGATGCAAAGCAGAATTTTTAAACCTAAACTATATGGCGATATGCAAGCGGAAATCATCCTAAGATAGGCAACTGCTAGCGTGAAGAACCACGAGTTAACCGTCAACTCCCAATCCTAATGTCCGGTCTAGGCTCACTCCTCCTCTGCTCAACACATTTGAGTTAGGAGA
Organism: Ottelia alismoides; assembly: GCA_037367405.1. Lineage (NCBI taxonomy): Eukaryota > Viridiplantae > Streptophyta > Magnoliopsida > Alismatales > Hydrocharitaceae > Ottelia > Ottelia alismoides. The sequence goes on along the minus strand of JAZKJV010006792.1, from coordinate 71,950 downwards.
AAGCGCTTGTGTGGAGTGAGCTCGCGACGCGCGGATCGAGAGCCAATGATCAACTACTTAATTAATCTAAGTCCAAATACGAACTATAGGAACATGCAAGAGTTACTAGGGTGTTTGGACCTAGGCTAATCGAATCAAGCAGGACCTAATCTAAGAGCTCAATCCACAAAAGAAAGGAAAAATGAAAACAAAACCGGAAAATGACAGTGATAAAAACACGAAAAAGCCGCGGTGAGCCCCCGGGTGAACAAACACCCGGAAATTAGGCCCGATAGTGTCTAAGTGTCCGAGAGTCCAAGTGTACCTGTATTATTACAAATTAATAAATCACTCTCTCACAAAAATAAAAGAAGAGCTGAACTAATCACTCTCTCTCACTCCTCTTGCTCTCTCCTGCCGGCCTGGCTAAAGAAAGGCCGGCTCCGCTTCCCAAGGTTGCTCCGGATCACCTAAGCAATCCGCCTTGCTCCGCGGTCCCTCGCAAGAAGACAAGAAAAGAAATGGTCAGATAGCTCAATCAATCAATATCACAAATGCAAGAGATAGAAACTAAAGTTATGGTAGACAATCAACACAAGCAAAATATAAACTACTCGCTGTTGCTCCCCGGCAACGGTGCCATTTGATAACCTCAGAAATCGATGTGGTTGTATCGACTCACAAGGCGAGTCAACAGTCGGTGTTTGACCACACAAATTCTGAAATTAATCAACAATTAACCCACACTAAAGATCAATAAATTAGAACTAATGTGGAGTTAAAATTTATTTTTAACTCTGCACAAATGGTGTATAGTGACAAGTATGCAGAGAGTTCGAACACAGGGAGCAAACAGGGTAGTTCAAAATTAATGCACAAGTGTGTGTATGTGATATGTCTACACTAAGCAAGCAAGCAAATAAATTTTTGTGGGTTTTAATTTTTATTTTTTTTATTTTTTTAATTTAATTTTTTAATTTTGTATTTTGATTTTAAATTTTCTGATTTTTATAATTTTATATTTTATATTTTTCTTTTTCTTTTTCAATATTGGAAAATAAAGACAATGTAATGAAAGGCAAGATAAAATATTTATAAAAATGTGCAAAAATAACTAAAAATTCAGAAATAAAGTGTTTTTGATATTTTTAGGATTTTCTACTGTTTTTGTGATTTTTGGGGATTTTCCAAGGTGTTTTTAGTATTTTTTAATTACTGAAATAAGTCAAAACAGTGAAACAAGAGCTGACTGTAAATAAAATAGGATTTACAAATAGCAATCAGTGCTCAAAATTTTTCACACTAATTTTCAAATAAAAGGAACAAAATAAGGAACAAACAGAACCTGAGTTTGTATTTTTTAAAGTTTTCCTTGATTTTATATATTTTTTTGAAGTTTTTGAGTGTTTTAATATTTTTAGTGTTTTTCTTTTGAGATTTTTAATGATTTTTGGACTGACACTAAATTAGGTTAAAATAGCCACTAGGTAATTTTTTTGAAATTTTTCGAAGTGTTTTAATATTTTTTTGGCATTTTCTAAACTAGACAGTACACAAAAAGGCTGTTTTTGATTTTTAATAAATATGAAAATAATATAAAGTCAAAAACTAAAGTGATAGCGTCAAAGTACAAGTCAACAGGAGCTTAACCCTATTTTTGTGGAATTTTTGGATTTAAAATAATAGGTTAAATAAATACAACAAGCATCCAATCAATACACAGGCCTGGTAGGGGTATTTATGCAATTTCTCAAACATCCAGGGGCATACATGCAAAATTTCCACAAAAGTTTATACTAAAACTTGCATTTAATGGATTAAAGATAAATAGCAAAACCCGCAAGGGTGTCTGAGCAATTTACCCACCAGGGCGCGTGACTTGCACGCTCCTGGGAGAGGTAAGAGTGCCAATACAAAAACCTAGAGGGTCTTGAATGCAAAATATCCAAAACTATTACACTTAATAGGCAACTTTAAGGACTGAATACAAATGTCAAAACCCGGAGGGGGTTCCCTACAAAAATGCCAACCGACGTGCTTTCACACGTGACCTGGCGGGGGTATCCCTGTAATATTACAATAATCCAAGGGTCGAGATGCAAATAGTCCCATGTTTTTTTAAAATACAGATGCAATTTTAAGTATTAAATCTAAATGCAAAGAGGCGCAGGGGTTAGGATGCAAAATACCCCTATTTGCGCGCGATCTAATGACGGGGATGATTTCACTCGAACACGTGGCGCTCAGAGGACGGCCGATGACGCTTCGTAGATGTCCGGCTGAGATTAGATCGCGGGGAAGGATCGGACGGTACTGGCAAGGATGGATCGGACGGCCGATGTTGGATCTGGATCTGCGGCTCGATCAGACGGTGGAAAAGCGAGGAGGAAGAACAGGGAAGAACACCGGCGGAGGCGCACTTCCCTGACTCTGATCTCGCTCCTCAGGCTGTGGATGGGCTCCAAAATGGAGCTGCAGACTCCCGGAAGGTCACTCTATGGTCTGGATGGCTCGGATTCGTCGAAGAAGCGTCGAGGTGCTGGCGCGGATGCGGCGGAGCTCGAAGCTCCAGGTATCTCCAGCGAAGATCGCAAAATGCTTTCCAGGTGCGTTCACTGCTCTTTGACCTGCAAGAAATGGTGAAAAGGTCCAGGGCAAATTGCGTGGACCTCGCGGAGGCGTGGGGATGCGTGATCGATGGAGGGGAGGCTCGGCCGGAGGTGCGCTCCGGCGAGGTGAGCGGGTGGAACGATATACTCGATGGATCTTGATGATTTCGCGTGCTAAATGATCCTCAGGGTACAGGGAATGATAAGAAGTAAAGAAAAAAAAGATAGGAGCAAACCTCGAAGGTGCGTGACCTGAGGTGGAGAACCTCGACGGCGGTGTCTCGCCGGAGGTGGTGGAGACGCTGCAGCGCCTCCTCGACTCGCCTGATGGTTCAGATGTGGAGCTGTCACCTCCAGCAACGTAGGGAGCACAACAGGGAGGAGGATTGATGGCCGAAGAGCGTTCAAAATCGAATCGAAAGGTGAGGGGTTGGTTTTAAGTGGGTTGACCCGAGGTTGCAGGGGTCCAAAGACCAACGATTCTGGAGCGTTTCAGTGATGCATTCTCCAAGGAAATCACAAGGCGGGCAAGGTGGTTGGTAGGGGAAGGAGATTGCAGAAGGGTGAGGCAAAATAGTGAAAGGGTTGGCTGGGAAAAAACCAAGAAATCGGCTCAAAAACCAAGCCTCTGACGTCGCACATGGGGAAGGACGGCCAGTTGACCGGGGTCAACTGGGACCGTCTCCTGATTGGTCCACGTGGACCAATCAGGAAAAACCCGGATAAATGTTTTATAAATTCAATAAGAAATAGAAAAAGGCCGAATTTAATAAAAGTCATAAAATAAAAAATGCTTAAAATTTTATGTAGTATTTTATTTTGATTTTTAATTAATTTTATGACTTGTATTTTTATAAGTTACCTTTATAGCCTTATATAGGTATATTATCTATACAGTTTATTAATTTATTTTTGTTTTGTGTATTTTATCTTTATTAATTTTATGTATTATTTTCTAAAATTATGGAATACTTTTATACACTTAATTATATTTGTATTTTATTTAACTGAAGTATTTTGTATATCAAGTAAAATGTAAGGGTGTTTTGTACAGGTATAGGTCTACGCAGTATACCTATGTATTCTTTATACAAGTATTTTTATTTTGTATTTTCTTTGCATTTTTATTTTAATTTTAATGCACATATATATTATAAGTAATATTTACAATATTATAAAAATATAAAATTATGAAAATAATAAATAATTAATAAATTGAATATTTTATTCGGTACAAGTATACAATAGGGGTCCAAAACTCAACTTTCGAACCGTCGCTCTGCCAGATGCGAAACCACCACCATTGGATAGATTATTTTCTTCTATATACAATTAAAGGTGAGTTTGCTACATTTGGAATTGTCAGTTGTGAGATACGGGTCTGGGAAGTTGGGATTCTGGATTCTTATTCAGACCATAACTTTTATCTGTACATTATTTTTCTGTGAAATCAATTTTGTATTTTTCTTTATTTAATTATCTACAACTTTCATGTACAAAGTTCCTTTATTTGATGGATAAAATGTGGAACCAAAAATAGTTCCCAAAATGAATAAAGAATGAATAAAATGTATAGGTATTTTATCTGTATTTCTGACCTTATCTCCCCTACTTTATTCCTTGTTGACCTATTCATCAAGATGCCTAGGTCTCGGGGGTTTTGAGTCATAAAATATTTACAATATTTTATTCTTTTTCTTTTCTTTCTTTATTCTATAATTTTGGCCTTAATTACATTAGTTTATACACTATTGTGATGCACATGCATGGATGCTAAGATGGTGATTTTAATGCTATTTACAGGCATTTGCTAGGGTTTTTGGTGCCAAAATGATAGAATAAAGATGATGAAATGTGGATTCATCATCTCCTAAAGTTGGAGTTCCTGCCATGGAAACTCTCAGTACATTGTGCCTGCGGCTGTGATGCATGTGGTTGTGGTCGAGGCTCACCAGAAGCGTGGGGGCACGGGGACCGGTAATGACCCCGGTGGTTGCACAAGTAGCATCGTACAGATGGGGTAGATGTGGTAGTTGTGTTTGTACTCCGAATCGGTCCTGTTGGGGGTCTCTCTACTCTTTGTGGCCCAGATGGTTGTGGTGAACTGGTGTCATGTCCGACAAATGCTCCTCCCAAAGTAGCCGCTGGAAATGAGCGAGCACCGCCTCGAAATGCCCAACCTGAAGGGGGAAACCGCCTAGCTGACATCTGCTATTGAAACTATCGTCGAATCGGTCCAAATGATCGTTGTGGCATAGGTTTTTTGCCGCTCCAGATGAACTCCCAAAGCATCTCTCTCTGATGTCCTCAAACTTCTCCGATGCATCAGTAGCCTTGGAGATGAAAGTGACACATAGTCCAACCAACTTCTCCTACACCTCTTCCGTCATACCTCTGGTGAACTTTTCCTGATTCTCATCTGAAAATGCAGCAGATGCTGGTGTGTGGGGAGACAGCTCGGTGTATCAGACGAAGTACTGCCTGATTATCATCCACCCATGTCGAAGCTCTACGAATAATCGACACTGGGACTCCTTCCACTTCTCAGAAAAGAAGTGGGATTTGAATCTCATCTCCAAATCATCCCGCGTGGGCTCATGTCCCATCTCAGAAATTGTTGCCTCCCACCATCTCTTGGCGAATACTGTCAGTGAATACTCCATAAATGATAACCACGAGTCTCGTGGTGCACGAATCATCCGAAGTATCTTCATTACCCTCTTCAGCCACTGCTCAACCTCATCTGATATCCCGGTTCCCTCGAACATGGGCACATTGGCTCGTTGACAGGAAGTGAAAACTAAATTGATGACTGTGAATGGCGGAATGCTCGTGTGTGTCCTCATTTGCAAAGAGTACACAGATCTGCTCCCTACCATAATCTTCATCTTTGGCTCCATGCACTGGTATTTCCTCATGTAGATCATCGAACTGAGGCTGTTAAACCTCTACAGACTGGGATTGGTCCTGTCGTGTTCCATTCTGTGATGGATAGTAAGCAAAATCAGACAGCTCCTCGAACCTCATCTCTATGTCAATATGTTTGTCCACAATCTCTGTCTGCTGAGCCAAAATATGGTCCTGCTGACCTCGCATAGCAGTCTGTTGCTACTGGAGGTCATGAGGTTGGTCAGGATGCGCTCCAAACGATCTGTCATCTCCTGGCCATCTCTGGAAGTCATGGTTCTGCACGAGAACCAATATCATTAGTCATAAAAATTGATGTTCGCAGATACCAATGATTTTGCTTTTCTCTTCTTAGGATACTATATGAAGATTAATTGCAATTGAGTGACATTTGTGGTTATTAAATTTTGAATGTCATATTTCTCTTTCTGACTCAGGGTAACTGTCAATCTACTGCAATGCAGGCGTCTTGCCTGCCATACATGGTAGGAACAAGAGAAATGTCAACAAATGCTGTTATAATCAAAATTTATTAAAAATAAAACAAATTAGTGGTTTCAAAAGAAAGCAAGTAGATAGGCGTTGATATTTAAAATTTACAAGCTACTTGCATGAAATTTGATTTTCAAGTTATTTTGTATGTGACCCCCCAATCACCCATCACCCCCATAACTTTCCATATATAATAATTTTGTATATTAATTAATGACTCATATTTAGGTTATTATCTTTTTATTACTTATATATCATGTTGATGGATCTTGGTATTGAGATTGATAGTCTCTGATGATTTTTATTTCTATCTAATTTCTCAAGCCTAGTGGATAGTTTATGGTCTTAGTCTAAGTATGACTTCACACTATGACTCTAAGGTGTGAAGAATACGTTATGGTCGGGGTGCTTCCGTAGGAATGCGATTGGGTATAATGCATCCTAACTAAGTTCCAACATGTTCACTTGCTTCTCCTATCATCCGTAGTAGAAATTCTATATTTTGATTAATGTTGATGATTGATGATTTCTGTCTCACGATCTTTCTTTGCCAGACATACTGACGACATAATAAACAACTCTCAAAAATCGTACCAAACTCAACTGTAACCAACGCAGCTGTACTTAAACTCAACTATAGCCAACTCAACTGTAACTAACCTCAACTCCAGCTAACAACGATCTTTTCATCACCAAGACCTATTAACGGAATGGTAATAAAAACTCAAGCGGTGAGGAAGCCTTCTGAAAGACCCTTTCGTCTCACCCTCTAAGTGGAAGTGCGGTCCAATAGAGGGCTAGGCCTACTCCAAAACTATGCCCATGAGACGGGTGGGAGAGACTCTCTGGAAGAGGTACTCCTAAAACCGGCCCAACTGGTATGGGAAAACGAGCTAATAAAGAAAAACTAAAACCGAGGGTCCCCCAGCCTAGGCACGCTACTGAAACAAGGTCAATGGAACTGGTCAAAATCTAGATCCTAATGAAGCGTAAAAACACTGCGAGCTCGTCGTACAAAGGACTGGGATCCTAGACCCGCACTCTAGGCGACCACTACCCTAACCGGGCTTCCTATCTCCCACCCAGCTGAGGGTCACCGCGCCCTTACACGGTCAGGTGTAAGGATCACCATGATCAGCACAATTATCTATCATTACTGCTTCTTGTCCAACAAATTATCCGAGTCAATATCATTCAGTTATGATCCTTATCATAATAATTATTAGAGTTAGCATTTTAATAAGAAGGTAAAAATATGATTCGGGTCATTGCTAATTTATATTGAGGTAGATGAAATTGGAGGGAAAATGGGCAAAAATAGCTCATTTATCAACGATGTATATTCTTCTGTGTAAAGTCATAAATTTATAAGGTATCAAGTTATGTCAAGTCAAGTTTATATGATGCCATGTAAAGTCAAATCGGGTCAGACCTATTATTGAAGGGTTAAGTTCATTCTGCTGATAATATTTGGTAGCTTTGATTTATAGCTGTAGCTAATTATATTTTTGGGATTCAGAGTAAATTTTTGGTTTATTGAAATGCTAAACATATCTAACTTGGTGGGTCGGATTTTTTTAATCTATATTGGTTTCATGCATATTTACGACATTATAACTGTAAGGAGCAAACACGCAGATGGCTACTTATTGATAACTGCAGCAGTTGCCTTTCAGCTGCTAATTGATAAGCATTTGCAGTCTAGCAAGTTCATTAACATGGTATTTGACCAGACTTCAAAGACTATTCAAAATTATTGCTACATTTGCTGTCCTCTGTACACATGCAAAGCATGGAAAAATACGTTAACTCTTGATAAGTACTTAAATGACAGGTTTTGGCTAAGGGTTGCAACTGGCCAAACATATATAGTAGGCTGTCACAAATTTTAACATGCAATTGCAGAAAAATGGCACTTCAACAGTATGCTACAAATTTTAGCAACGGATGTGCATCCTCAAATGTGCACACACAATTAACTCTTTTCTCTTCAGAATAATCATGTTGAGTTTATGCAGCAATGTGCTTTATAAACATACTGTTAACAAAGATCAAAATTTATAACAAAAGAAAAATGCACTTTCTTTTTTGGACATATTTATTTATTTATTTAAAAAATGACATTCCAAAAGAAAGCACAATTTATATGGATCGATGGCAACACCTTTGTTCCTAAAATGCTTCATTAGCTTTGTAAATTTGATATATGCATAGTTATCAATATATGGAATTTTTCTAAGGAATGATAAACATGATGAATACAAGACAATAAACAAGTTTGAAGAACTTAAGAGACTAAAATGTAGGAAAAGAAAATACCATGGATGGCAGCAAGAGGAGGGGAAAAGATTGTACCTTGGATCCTCCAAGATTGGAGGATCAAACATGCATGCAATTGCTTCAAAACAAGAGGACAACAACTGTTGTTCAGTTGTATTGTAGGGCTTCTAGTTGCTTGATTTGGAGCTACAAAGAAGCTTCAGCTTCTTGGGATTGTAGCAGTTGGAAAGGGATGCAATCAGAGGCTATTGGAGCGGTGATTTGAGATGCTGGGAGCAATACCTGATCTTGGATGCAGCATCAACAAGGGCTCCAACTGGGGCTGCACTTGGAGCAGCATGCAGTAGCTTCCAGAGCTGCTCGATTGGCTCTTCTAGCTGCTGTGAGAAGCATCTAGTTTGAGAGGAAAAAGGCAGCAACAGGGGGGCTTTGGCTTGCTTGGAGTAGAGCCTTTGCAGAAGTAAGTGTTGATCACCAGTAGCTGCAGATCTGTAAATTTGGGGAGCAGCAATTGTTGTTGCAGTAGGGGGTTTCAGTAGCAAGGGGTTGCTGCAATAGCAGCAGCTGGCCAAGGAGAAGGGGGTTCCTTCGGTTGGGAAATTTAGTGAGAAATTGGGAGAGAAAAGATGGGGGAAAAAGAATGGGTTTGGTAGATATAAATAAGGAAGGAGGGTTTGTCTCTTGTTGCCAAATGAAGGGAGTAGTGGGAGCCAAATGTTGGGGAAAGAAAGAGCCAAGTGGGGATGATATGAATTTGACATTTTTTTACCAATATCTCCCTTTTATCCAGAATCTCAAAGTCATCCGTATTTGCACCTTGTTGAAACTAATGAATAAGATGAGTTCCATTAACCCTAGAGCTCTCTTATATAGGAGAAAAGCTCTATGGGTAATTTACATAAAGAGGACAAACAAATATTAAATGATAAAATTACTCTAACATGATAAAATTACTCTAACACTCCCCCTCAAGCTGGAGCATATATATCCAACATGCTCAGCTTGGAACAACAAAGATGAAATGGACCCCTAGCAAGGGCCTTGGTGAACATGTCTGCAACCTGCTCTCCTGATGATACATGAGAAGTTGAAATAAGCCCCTTTTGAATTAAGTCCCGTGTATAATGGCAATCTACTTCAATGTGCTTCGTCCTCTCATGGAAGGCTGGATTATTGGCTATGAACAAAGCTGCTTGGTTATCACATTTCAGATGCATGGGAAGAGGAACATCAATAGTTAAATCAATTAAAACTGATTTAACCCACATCATCTCAGCACTACCTTGGGCCATTGCCCTATATTCTGACTCTGCACTAGATCGAGCCACTACAGTTTGCTTCTTACTCTTCCAAGCTACTGGTGAGCTGCCAACAAATACAATAAAACCTGAAGTTGACTTTCTATCATTAGGACACCCAGCATAGTCTGCATCAGCATAACCTGTGACGGATATCGAGGTATCTCTTCTAAATAGAAGACCAGTGCCTGGAGACGACTTCAGATATCTCAAGATCATAAAAACAGCATTCATGTGAGCCTGCCTGGGTTGCTCCATGAATTGGCTTACCCTATTAACCGCAAAGGCTATATCCGGTCAGGTAATAGTGACATACAAGAGCTTTCCTACTAGCTCTCTATATCGTATCTTATCTACCTCCTCAGAGTCATCATCATACAGTTTGATATTAGAATCCATAGGAGTAGCCGCTGGTCTACATCCTTCCATACATGTCTCAGATAAGAGATCCGTAACATACTTCTTTTGTGTCATTACCATACCTTGCTTGTTTCATGCAAACTCCAGCCCCAAAAAGTAGCGAAGTGTACCCAAATCCTCCATAATGAACTGCTCGCCAAGAAACTCCTTGGCTGCTTGAATGCCCTGCTCATTGCTGCCTGTAATAACAATATCATCAACATACACTAAGATGATCACAGTACCTCGCTGGTCTCTCTTTACAAAGAGAGTATGATCTGCTGTAGATCTGACGAAGCCCTTCTGTTCAATCAACTCCGAGAGCTTCTGAAACCAAGCCCGTGGACTCTGCTTCAGGCCATATATAGCCTTATTAAGACGGCACACCATACTGGACTCCCCCTCAGCAGCAAACCCCGGCGGCTGCTGCATATAGACCTCTTCCTGTAAGTCACCATACAAGAAGGCGTTCGTGACATCAAGCTGAAATAGGGGCCAGTCGAGGACAACAGCAACTACAATGAGAATCCGTAAGGTAGAATGACGGGCTACTGGAGAAAACGTCTCCTGATAGTCCACCCCATATGTTTGGGTGAACCCACGAGCAACCAACCTAGCTTTGTATCTATCAACCGTACCATATGCCCGATGCTTAACAGTAAAAACCCATTTGCTTCCGACAATGGACGCACCTGGTGGAGGATGCACAACACTCCACGTACCACGTGACTGCAATGCCGCCATTTCCTCTTCCATAGCTAAACGCCACGGGCTGCTCTGTAGGGCCTCCTGATAAGACCGTGGGATGTGTACTGCCGATAACCCAACAACAAACTTGCGAAAGTCTGGGGACAAACGCTCCAACGACGCCTGAGAGCAAAAATCCATCCCATATTTGGGATTCATCGTCCGAGCACGCTTCTGCCGTCTATGAGCAATAGGTATATGTAGGTCATCGACTGGAGGAGTGACAGTACCATCAGTACCCTGTACATCCATCTGCGCATTCAAATCACCTGTGCCATCAGTAGAACTCAAATGATCAGTACATACCTCGGGCGTGCTGGATGATGGAGGAGGCACATGAGCAGAGGGCCGTCGCTGATAGACCTGAGGATAATAAACAGTAGTTGGTGGTGGCGGTGGTGGTGGTGGTGGTGGCGGTGGTGGTGGTGGTGGAGTAGACTGTGGTGGTAGATTAGAGCATGGAACAGATGGAGGTGGAGGCGGCACATAGATGTCATCTCCTTCCTCTGAGTAAGTGAGTCTGTCACCTGTAGGAGAAAAATACATAATGGACTCAAAAAAGGTGACATCTGCACTGACGTAGTACCTTCGTTTAACCGGATCAAAACACCGATATCCCTTCTGGGTTTTGGAATAACCCACAAAAACACATTTGACAGCTCTAGGAGAGAGCTTGTCAAGACCAGGAGAGAAACAATGAACAAATGCAACAGACCCAAAAACACGCGGTGTTAGGGAGAAAAGATCCTTTTCGGGAAACGCAATCAAGAACGGAATCTTCTCCCCTAACACTGTCGAAGGCATACGATTAAGAAGATAACATGCAGTGAGAACCGCATCCCCCCAATAGGAGTGAGGGGCACGGCTCTGAATCAAAATGATTCTGGTCATATCCAACAAATGACGATGCTTCCGTTCAGCCACCCCATTTTGTTGGGAGGTATACGCACACGACGTCTGATGCACAATCCCATGAGACATAAGAAATTTGGACAATTGGGTACTGCACAACTCTAGAGCATTGTCAGACCGTATGTACTTTACTTTAGCAGAGAAAATATTTTTTATTTCAATAAGAAAAGACTGAATAATATGACCAGCATCAGATTTATTTTTAAGAAGAAAGACCCAAGAAAGTCTAGAGAAATCATCGACAGCAACAAGATAAAACCTGTGCCCTTGAAGATCAGGGACACGACTGGGACCCCAAATATCAAAATGTAGCAGCTCAAATAGACCATGATGACTTGGACCTATACGACTCGGAAAAGATGACCTGTGATGTTTGCCAAGTTGGCATGCCTCACACTGAAAATTAGACTTGGGAGAAATCTGTGGAAGAATATGGACCATCTTTTGCAACGGAAGATGGCCAAATCGAAGATGCCAAGTGTAGGGTGACACCGATCCAGCCCTCATAGAAGAGATACCAGCATAAGGAGATTGCACCGGTCTATATAGACCCCCTTGCTCATGGCCAGTCCCAATCACTCTGCCCGTTAATATGTCCTGAAACACAAGAGTAGATGGGTCAAATATAGCACGGCAATGTAAATCTTTGGTGAGTTGACTAATAGACAGCAAATTCATCGAGAACTTCGGTGCATAGAGAACATTGGACAATCTCAAGGTAGGAGTCAACTGTACCTCCCCCTGACCAGTAATAGGGGAATATGTACCATCAGCTATCACCACCGATCGTTCAGATTGAGCAGGATGAAAGACACTAAACTGACCTCTGTCACCACAGAGATGGTGTGATGCACCTGAATCCATGATCCATTCTGATAGATCCGCCTTGTAACCCATAGTAAAGGCACCTGAACCTTTGAAGGCACCCACAGATGGAAAATCTACCTTGTTGTCTAACATGACGACAACAGTAACCTGTAACTGGGGTTACAAAATTGGAAGACAATGTCTATTTGTACATAGACTCAAACCAGCGGTCACGCGTACAGAACATGTTCATTCAAGGAAGCATGGCTAGGGCATATAGTGTATACTCGCATATAGTGCATACTCACATTCATGCAGCTTCAGACTGGAGGCTGGAGGCTTTGCGTCGCCAAGCGATTAGGGTTATTAGGACTGGCTAATCGCCACAGGACTTCAGACTGGAGGGGGGCTAATCGCCAGGAGACTTCACGGCACCAGATATGGCGATGAGGGGCTTCACGGCGCCAGATATGGCGATGAGGGCTTCATCTGCGCCTGGGGGCCTGGAGCGCGATCTGAAGGATGGAGGCGCTGATGGGAGTTGCCTTGGTCGGTCGCACGGATGAGGATGTTATCGCCAGGACCTCACGCGCGATGAAGATGCTTCCTGCGCGATGACCGCGTAAGTGCGCTACAGGAAATGTCACGAGAAGAGGCCTAGCAAGGCGTCGCGTCGCGTGAAGAAGCGACGAGTTTCGTCGCACGAAGAAGCCCCGCGTGTCGCGTCACGCGTTGAGGCTCAGGCCTCGCGGGTTGATCGCGCAAAGAGACGACGCCTGAGTCTCGCGAATTGGTGACGACAGGGCGAGATCACCTTGTGCACAGGCGATCGGAAGGGAGACCTCCTGGCGGCGCTGATGTCGACCGACCGAGAGAGAGAGAGGCGGCGGGTGGGGTAGGGTAGGGTTAGGGTTTCGAGAACTCCGGCCTAGGACCGTCGCTCTGATACCATGTTGAAACTAATGAATAAGATGAGTTCCATTAACCCTAGAGTTCTCTTATATAGGAGAAAAGCTCTATGGGTAATTTACATAAAGAGGACAAACAAATATTAAATGATAAAATTACTCTAACATGATAAAATTACTCTAACACACCTCGAATCTCCGATTCCGATGAACAATAGCTCGTTCGATCGTCTCGGAATGACGATCAAAATGAGTATAATATTCATATACTTCTGGTCTGAGATGAATTCATAAATTGCCGAGATGCGATCTTGAATTGCGATTAAATTTTGTGATTTTAAATGGTCAAACGACCTTCGATCGACGAACGGTCGATTTCGTTGGTCTCACTTCGTCGAGAATTTTTTTTTGAAGGTCTCGGATTATTTTTATGTTTCATATTACGTTGCGGTTTTTCTGATGACACACATTACGATGCAATTGATTTTTGATCGATTGATCTCAAACGACTTTTGATTTATGGTCTATTGATCGATAGTTTTATCGGGTCATATGGATCCTAATCGTGTCGGATTTGGGTTTATTCGAATCCGGATGTCATAGAAAACTACGTAATCTATTCGTCATTGGCCGAATGAAATCACGAAGAAGAAAGAACTGCGGTGGTTCAAGAAAGAGTAACGAAGATTGAAGACAAGGACATGAAGACCTTATTGCTTATTGCTCTTCACATTATAAGGTCATGGAGATTGACGCGATCCAAAATTGGGTGCAAAACCTTCTGGGTTCTACGTTCACAGGTGATGTGGTGGCTGTAAATGCAAACCATTGTTGCGCAAGGGGGGTGTCATCAGCAGAAGCTAATAGGCTACTGCACATTCACCATTTGTTAGTTTCTTGGTGACATCGAGATTTGCGGATGGCGAAGAAGCAGGTGCTTACGTCAGCATTGCACGAGTTCTTGGAGTTCCTTTTTTATCCCGTAATGTCGTAACACTTAGGCCGAAGCTAAGAGAAATTGGCTGGGTTGCAAAAATTTTATTGGATGACTGTCAACCAGGATACGATCCTCGGTTTACCTTTGCGACGCTTGAAGGACAGCCAATTGTTGAAACAAAAAAGCTCTGTTTGCTGCAGGTTGCTCGTGTAACCTTCTGCCTCACAGTCGAGGCTATTGCACCACCTTCACCACCGTCGACGATCGGAAGCCTCACCAGCTCATTATCCTCGTCAATGGCAGGTCGGGAGCAATCATCGCACCACTTATCACGGGAGTTACCCGAACAGGCACACATGGAAATATTTCAAAAATTTTCAGAAACAACCGACATTGAAAAGAAATCGTTTAATTGTAGATCCCGTTTTAGAGGGTTTTAATGCTGGCGATAAGAACTTTCCATCTTCGGAAGAGGTACCCTTGTGAATAGTAACCAGTCCAACCCACAACCAAACACGCCCTTGGAGTACCCCTTTTCCGGGTATTTGGTTGGAGCATTTAGGAAAGGAGCCTCGACCCAATATGGAAGTAGAGCTCCTCAAATTGGATCCTGATTCGATTATCTTTGGGCGGTCAAAGATCCAAAAGGCTCTTCATGAACCGATTTTGCTATGGGAGCACCATTTCTCTGGAATCACTGAATCAGAACCAGGTTTTCTTTCTGTCAGTCACTCAGACTCCAGCAATGAGCTTGCCCTCCTAGAGCATCAATCGAGTACTGATATTATGGTGATGGATGCTTCAGCACATGCTCATGTGGTTCCCGCTGACACCCAACATGCTTCAACGGGTGCTCCATTGTTGCAGAAGTGTATCCAGATCTCCAATGATGATGCGATGGAGCATAGATTGGGCAAGGAACTTGTGTGCTATGGGGATAGGACCTCCATCAGCAATCTGGCCCAAGCGGTTGAATCCCTGGAAAATGCCGTTGGAGACCTTCAGTCGAAATCTTCTCCTGCAACCATGGTGTGGCTCCTCCTCCAACATCCTCCAACTTGGTACAATCAGAAGTGGAGATCGGCGGGAGGCAAAAGCACTACTAGGAAAAATCAGTCCAAAGGGAAAGGAGTGGATCAGACCATCTCCGAGAGCAAATCTTTGGTTGCTCTGGCTGCCGCAGTGGTACGAACCATAGGCAAAATACAAGTTACTCAATGAAGGTCTTGACTTGGAATGTGAGGGGTTTGGGTGACCCTAGGAAGAGGCGTATGAAAGGGAGTCACCTCTCAGAATGGTGTTGTGATATTGTTCTACTACAAGAAACTAAACTCTCATCCTGCTCCAGTTCTCTGTGGGAGTCAATGGAGGTTGGTCCGATCACTAATTATAGATCCCTTGATGCAATTGATGCTTCTGGTGGATTGATTCTCACGTGAAAAGACACGGTATTCTCAGTCCTCTCTGAAATCCGCGATAGACATGTGCTCACGATACTCTTGGAAAATAACTCTTCTGATCTCAA
Source organism: Ottelia alismoides (assembly GCA_037367405.1). Lineage (NCBI taxonomy): Eukaryota > Viridiplantae > Streptophyta > Magnoliopsida > Alismatales > Hydrocharitaceae > Ottelia > Ottelia alismoides. The sequence continues at coordinate 56,150 of JAZKJV010006792.1, read as the reverse complement.
ATGGCAGTGTCTTGTGTCTATGGACCGTGCATTCACACTTCAAGGGAGGAGCTCTAGACTGACATCCGCTTATAAAGGGATGCTCTCCTTGGGGTCGATCGGCTTTTAGGTAGGGATTTCAATGCCTCCCTTCTCTCCTCTGACTGTCCACACTTAACGTGGAGGAGTAGACCCTGGTTCGTCGGATTTTGCCGATCTTATTGATGATTCGGAGCTTGATGTGATTGATGCGAGCGACACGAAATTCACTCGGAGGAGTTCTGGCTTGCGCTCACGCATTGACCGTTTCGTGGCCTCTCAAGAGGTTATGAATGATTACCCTCTGTCTTTCTGCACTTCAAGAACATGAACTCGGTTGAACCACTCTCCACTTATTTGGGACTCTGGGTTGGAGTCACAATCGCAGGGATTTTTCATATTTGAGCGGGCTTGGCTTTTGGAGGACTCTTTCAGGGACCTCGTTTACAAGTTACAACCACTTGTCTTCCACTACTACATCAGGCTCTGTTGCCTCCCGTTTGTATAAAAACTAACATCTCTGCAAACTCCAGGTTGATGAATTGGCTGAAAGAGCTGCGGCTCAAAAGATTATTGCAACTGAAGGCAAGAAATGCATAACTGAATGGAAGCAGCATTCTAAACAATGTTGGCTCAAGGGCGAACACTGCTTATTTCCACCGCGTGGCAAGCGGAAGACGGCGCCACAATTTATTCCGATCCGTGGCGGTGAATGATATTAGAGTGGAAGGGTATCAAGAAATGGGCAGGGCTATTGTACATCAGTTTCATGAATTCTCTAGAAGGCAGGAGGACAGACTGTGGAGATGGATTGACATGGGGGCAACTTACATTACGGAGGCTTACGCCACCAATCTCAAACAAAGCTTTACTATCGAGGAGGTGAAGAATGCTGCATGGAATTTGAACGCGGATGGTGCACTAGGACCGGATGGCTTCCCCATCTTCTTCTACTGTGTACTCTGGTCCTTGCTGAATAAAGAGGTCTTTGAGGTTGTAGTTGAATTTGCTTAGAGTAACGATGGCTTTGACAAGCTTAACAAAGCACTTGTCTTTCTGCTTCCCAGGAGGGATGCTCCAGAGAGGGTGGAGGACTTCCGGCCTATTACCCTTTCGAGCACCATCTATCTTATTGTTGCAAAGGTGCTTGCCATTAGATTGAACAGAGTTATGGATCATATCATCTCCCCTCTTCAATCGACCTTCATTCCTAATAGGAAAATTGCAGACAACCTTGCCATGTCTACCGAAATCATCACAGATTGGAAGAGCAGACTGGTACAGGGGATCCTCTGGAAGGTGGACTTCTCTAAGGTCTATGATATAGTAGATTGGCGTTTCCTTTGGGCGGCATTGAACAAACAGGATTTTTTTTATCGTTGGAGCCCTTGGATGAAGCGTTGCATTACTACTGCTTTCTACTCGGTGTTGGTTAACGACCGTCCGAAGGGAGGCTTTTTCCAGCCTCAAAGAGTCGTAAGACATGGATGTCCCCTGGCACTTATGTTGTTTGTTATTGCAACAGATGTACTCTCTTATATGGTGAGGCAGGTAGTCCGTAGTGGAATCATGTCTGGTTACTCAAATGACGGTGTTTTGGTACGGAAGACATTAGGCCAAAATCTGATCGCTAATTGCTCAAGTTCTTAGAAAGGAGAGTTGTAATTATTTTGTACTGACCCTTTTCCCCCTAAGGTTTTTATTAAATCATGGGTGGTCATTAGCTTCTTATGATTATCCTTTGTTTTTTTAATTAAAATTTTTGAGTGTGGCTAAACACATGACCCCATATTTCAATAACTGGATATTTCCCCAAGATCTGATTAACTCGACCTCTCACTATTCTCAACAACCATCGCATCTTTCTTCTCCCTGGATAAGCTTGTTGCCTAACTGCATCACACTTTAAATGTACTGATCGCTATGTTATCTTCCCTAAAACAGAGTACACTGAAGGGTATCCCTGTTGAACCACACTTTGAGGTTGCACCCATCCATACTGAGGCTTCCCTTTCACTTAGATGACAGAATATGGTGATGACACATAAAGGAACATTCATTGTGAGAGGCCTCTTTTCTTTTCCTCCTTTCTGCAATTCTCTCTTCCAATACGAAGTTTTAAATACAGCTCACATATTAGCTGATCCCCTTTATTTTTGAAATAAGTTCCGTGATCTATGCCAACTTCAGGCACTTGTGATCTTCAACTCTGGTTTTGCTACTCATCAACGTTTAAGTTGATTCTAGTACCTTTTATTTTTTCTTGGCAGTGCCAGTTTGTAACATTTTCGCTATAGATCTGACACATGCCAATTTTAGGCTCATCAACTTTTGAAGGACCGAAATAAGGGTAGAAGGAAGCGCCTTCCCCATGGAGAAAATTCCCCCTCTATTCCCGAGGCCTCTGCTACTATTATCCACAGCGGACTTGCAAATGAATCTCACCCTGTGACAGCCCTTATTCTCAATGGACAGTTCACTTAGAAAGTAGGATCTACCAAAGGTGGTTCTACAAAAGGTGCTGCTGCTGCAAATGACCTCTATAGCAGGGGAGGGTCATTTACTGAAAAAGTTGTGAGGCCACGGCGGAGAACAAGTAACTTTTCGCTTAGTCTTAGATATCTCAATGTTGTTGCTTCTGACGCTTTAAATTGTTAAGTTATGGGAACTGATATGTTTAAATAAAGCTTTTTTGTTACCAGATTAACATTTCATGTAAATCCATGCCAGATCTTGTTGCCTCTGCTGCATACAAGAGATGGGAGAAGGCTGCGATGGCTGGTGTTTCCCTGGTGGCTGATGCTGCCGAACAGTTGGAACAGTCGAATAATGGTTCTAATACTGCCTATGACCAAGTGGCTCCTGATATTTTATCTCACAAGCATTATTGTGCAACCGGTAAGTTGGCCTTATAATTCTATTTCAGCAGGACCATAAATATTACATGTCAACAAATTTCCGTTTTTGTCTAGGTGGAGAGAATGTTTCTTTTGCTAAAAGGGCTAGACAACCTACTTGCAATAGTTTCAGTGAAGTTCCGGATCAGACAAGGAATGCTCAACCTGCATCGAAACTGAAGCTTCAGTTGTTCCCTGTAGATGAGGGCACCTGCAAGGCTCTTGAAAAGGTTTGTTTGCAGTATTAAGCTAGATCCATGAAACTTCTTACGATGTGTTTTTGCAATTGACGTGGACAAATGCTGTGGCTGCCCAGGCCCCATGCTCAAAATAATTTGTCTGTAAGAACAAAGTGAACCAAGTTCCACAAAAGCTAACTGGCATCTTATTTTATCACTTATCTTCGGGTTGATCTAAAAATTAGGAACTTAGCTATTTACCATCTCCTTGGCTATGCTTTGCAGTCGGTAACTCTCTGCCATTTTAGCTGCCTCAATTAAAACTTTGTGGTTAAAAACAACCTTGACCGCTCTTGTTTTGGAAGTTAAAGCGTCTAATTTCTACTTGCTTTGTTAGCATGCGTTTTCATTTAGCCATTCTTATCTGTTTTTCTTAGAAAGACGAGCTGTATGTCTTTTCCCCTTAAATTTTTTCAGTGAGAATCCGAGTTATGGTTCCGCGTAATAAATCATTTATGTGTGTGTGCACGTGCGTGGGAGAGGGAGGAGGGGGAGAGAAGGAAAGGGAGAGAGATTCCTACGTATGTGTGAAGGTTTGTTTATAATCGCTAAAAATTTTAAATATCGATCTGGTCATGCACCTATGTTCTCTTTTAAACACAAGTTTGCTTTACTTCCCATTTACAATCATAGCTCAAAACAACTTTAACCTTGTTATGCAGGATGAGCATAATCCCTATCTTGAGCTTACTCTTAGTAGTAGGAAAAGGATATCATCAATTCTGGAGCACCTTCGTCGCAAATGGGAAAGTTCAAGCACAGCCTCAGGGGAGCTTACATTATTTCCTTACACTGTCCATCCAGATTTTGCGAGTTGCCAAAGGTGGACCCTGAAGGACAAATCTGTGTGTGCTGGGGATATATTCCTAATTGTTGGCAGCCCTGCTGTTTTCAGATTGAGGTTTTTGCTTAACCACACTTCACCCTTTGTCAGACTTGTCTATTGTCTATTTATTTGTCTATTTTCTCAAAATCAATATTCCTGCCTGACAGGTATGGCTGGCTTGTGAATGGTGACCTTGGCATAGAAGTCCTGGTGCCTTCATCTGGTCATAGTAGTGCTTGCGCATACAAAGATAGGTCGGACAAGGCCTCTATTCAAAATTCATCCAGTGGGGATGTACATATAGATGAGTCTGGACCAAAAGAACTGCCACCGTCTGTTGCTGAAAATGCTTCTGTAGCTGATGCTAGTTATGTGAACGAGCCAATGGTTATTGATGTTGAAGATAAGGCTGAAAGTTCATTTACGGAATGTAAGCATGATATACAGATGGAAGAAAACAATATCAAAGAGAGATGTGATGAAATATGTAGTATTTTTGGCATGCATTCTGCATCCTTTGAACATATCAATATGTTTTCTAAAACTTCTACTTTTCAGCAAGAACCTAGGCTTGTCAGTGACGTTGCACTGGCTGGTGGATGGGCCGATAATCTTGCAGATCTGAGTGTTGGGGAACTATTGTCTGAATCTTCCAGAAATGCAGCTTCTGCTTCTATTGGCTCGGTTGGTGGCCCAATTGACCCTTCACTTGAACAAGTCCCCTTCAGCAGTGATTCATTTGATGCTGTAATTGCTGCTCATGTATCTGGTTATAAAGAGCAGAGTGGTAGTCCCTATCGAATTCCTTGGTCATCCTTCTGGGATGCTGAGGAAACATGCGCTGGTTTCTCATTTCGCACGGTACCTTCAACGGAAAGATCTGGTTCCTCTGACTATTTATCTGGTGGGTTCTCCAAGCAGAACTTCCAAGAAGATGTTGGTTTTCGTGGTTTGCTGAAGGTTGGGTTGTCAATTGTAAGCAGTAATAGAGATCACCTAATTGGTATATTAACATTATGTGGTTGCGTGTTTTGCAGAGCACTGAAATAGAGCCTTCAGATTACGATACTGCCAAGAAAGAAATGGAATCCGAGTCCAGATCATCCGAGGGATGCAATCCTGACAATTCCAATGCTGAGAAGTCTTTGGGACTTGCTGACATCTTCTGGGTACTATGAACTACTGTTATTTGAATGGCCTCTCTTTCCTCTGATTAAGAAAAAAAGAACCTTCCCAAGTTTTTGCTCGGTTTTGTTGAGTTGTGTTTTGTAATTTATGTTGCAGCCTGACTCATTAGGTGCTTTAGACCTGGACATTCCACCATCAAGATATGTCGCGGATGACTTGTTTTATGGAGACAGCATTAGTCTCGGCCTTAGTCGGCTCATGGCAAGCAGCCTCGACGCCTTCCAGAATGTCTCGCTTTGCTGTTTCAGTTTGGACAAGAGGGAATCGAGTAAGTGATATTAGATGGGCGGTATACATCTATCTGTTAGTCACATAGTTGTACTAATTCATAATATATGTGCCTGGTGAATCGTCTTATGTATAGAGATCATGCAAAGAGCATGTATAGCAACATTGATATCGTAGACAATCCAACCTGCTGTATTCCTGATATTCCAGCTGTTGATTTGGAGCACGTGATATGTGCAACTTTTTTCTATCATGGGACTTCCTCCTTGTGTAGACTCCCGGCCGTATCGGATTCTAGACAAACAGGCCTGAAGCACAGATTATGCAAGGATGGTATTCCACAAAATGGTCAGTGTTCTTTGAGTGGTTTGTTGAGATGTACAAAAGGGCAACACTAGGGCAAAAACTTTGGCAGATCGGATCTGTAGTCTTCCTGTGAAAGATCGAGAGATTTTATTTCATTGCTGGGTAATTTTGAATAAAAAGAAAACCAACGATGCTAAAATGATAGCAAGTGTTATTGAAAAAGCCTAAGTAAATCCTTGGGAAAATGGGAACTGGGACGGAGGAAAGTGATAATTTTTGTAAATAGAGTGATGGCTGCATTATGTTTGCAATCTATAGCTGCGTTTTGTTTCTCTAATCTCTGGGAGAGATATGCATACCCTTCTGATAGCAGAATTTTGCAATATAAAATGAAACACTCAAATCTTGGTTTAAACAATTTGAATTTTAAAATCAAACTAAATTATAAACTGCAAGAAGCATGTTATAGAGAATAATTTTGTTAATGTAAAGTGTGTTATTCTTAATAGCCATTTTATTAATTTTACAATGAACAAAACTAAGAGAGCGTAATTTAAACCCTAATTAGACATTGCTTTTAATGATATACTAATTGCTAGATATTTACAAGATTTTCTTAGAATTTGTTTGAAAATAAAATGATAATGTTTATAAGAAAAGAATTGAATTGTAAAAATAATTCATTAACATGGACTTGATAGGATTGTAACGAGCAACTCCCATTAGCTTTTTTTTCAATAAATGTTCGCATGCAAGTAAAGAAGTTAGTCCAAAAGAGATTGCAACGGAAGTTGCGGATTGGTAGTTGGAATATTGGCACTTTGACTGGAAAATCGATAGAGATAGTGGATACGATGGAAAGAAGGAAGATTCATATACTATGTCTTCAAGAGACTAAATGGATTGGAGAGAAAGCAAGGGAGATCGAGAAGACATGCTTTAAACTTTGGTATTCAGGTAAATATAAGGGTAGAAACGGTGTTGGAGTGGTAATTCATAAGGATTTGAAGGATTGTGTGGTTGAGGTGCAAAGATGCGGGGATTGGATTATTTTGCTAAAATTGGTGCTTGAAGAAGAAATTCTGAATATAATCTCAGTCTATGCACTGCAAATTGCTTTAGATTGTTGGGAAACGTGAATGAGTTGTTTATTCCATAGCCCTAGGCTCTCTTATATAGGAGAGTAGCCTTTGGGTAAATTACATAAGGAGGATAACAAGAAACATAAAATAGCAAAAGGCACAATAACTAAGTATGCGTCAACACTCCCCCTCAAGATGGAGCATAGATGTCAATCATGCTCAACTTGGAAGCACACTTCTGAAATGGGCCACGTAACAATGCCTTGGTGAATATATCTGCAGTCTGGTTCTCTGAAGTAACATGGGATGTGGTAATGAATCCTTTCTGAATCATATCACGTATGAAGTGGCAATCCACCTCAATATGCTTAGTCCGTTCATGGAATGCAGGATTGTTTGCAATGAACAAGGCAGCCTGATTATCACACTCTAGGTTCATAGGAAGTGGTATGTCTAAGCATAAATCTGTCAGCACCGCTTTCACCCACATCATCTCTGTAGTAGCCTGGGCCATAGCCCTATATTCGGATTCAGCACTGGATCTAGCTACCACAGTTTGCTTCTTGCTCCTCCATGAGACTAGGGCATCTCCAACATAGACAGCATACCCTGAGGTGGACTTCCTATCCTTAGGACATCCTGCATAGTCTGCATCTGCACATGCTGAGACAGAAATCCCCTTTCCTTTCTTGAATAGTAGACCTTTACCTGGAGAAGATTTGAGATATCTAAGTATCATGTGTATTGCATCCATATGCACCTGGCGTGGCTGCTCCATGAACTGGCTCACACGGCTCACTGCAAATAATATATCTGGCCTAGTGATCGTGACGTATAACAATTTGCCTACCAGCTCTCTGTATCTTCTCCTGTCAACATCCTCCGTGTCATCATCATACAGCTTCATGCTAGGGTCCATTGGTGTCGTAGCAGGTCGACACCCTAGCATACCTGTCTCACTCAGCAGATCTGTGACATACTTCCTCTGTGACATGACTAATCCATACGGATTTCTGGCAAACTCCAGCCCCAGAAAATATCTAAGGACTCCCAAGTCCTTGGTGACAAACTCGGTCCCCATCCTTTCTTTTGCCTGCTTAATGCCCTGGTCATCATCGCCTGTAATCAAGATATCGTCAACATAAACCATGATTACAACAATACCTCTTGCCGTCTTCTGTACAAACAAGGAATGATCAGCATTGGAGCGTTTATATCCTTGTTTCTCAAAGAGGTCTGACAGCTTCTGGAACCATGCTCTGGGGCTCTGCTTAAGGCCATAGATAGCCTTATGTAATCTGCAAACCTTGGAACACTCCCCCTCAACAGCAAAACCTGGTGGCTGTTGCATGTAGACTTCCTCCTGCAGGTCGCCATACAGAAAGGCATTTTTCACATCCAGTTGATAGAGTGGCCAGTCTCTAGTAACTGCAACAGATAGGAGGATCCGCAGAGTGGAATGACGAGCCACCGGGGAGAACGTGTCAAGGTAATCTACTCCATACGTCTGTGTGAATCCCCTTGCAACTAGGCGTGCCTTGTACCTGTCAATGGAGCCATCTGCATTATGTTTGACTGTAAATACCCACTTACAACTCACCGGGTTGACATCCGGTGGTATAGTAACCAAGCTCCATGTTCCTCTAGACTGAAGTGCCGTCATCTCTTCCTCCATTGCTAGCCGCCATCGAGAATCCTGCAAAGCCTCATGGTGATTTCGTGGAATATCTGTAGCTGAAAGTGTTAATGCAAACGTCCTGAAAGGTCCAGATAGCCTCTCAAACGAAACCACAGCTGATACTGGATACTTGGCACAGCTTCTCTTCTGCTTGCGTAGAGCGATTGGAACATCCAGATCCTCTGTGGTAGCACCCTGCTCCTGTAATGCATCCTGCTGAGAAATGTCGTCAGATCCATCAACATTAATATTTTCATTACATACCATAGGCGAGCTAGTTGACTGGTCAGGGCCATGAGCTTGATTCGGCCGCCGGGTGTAATGGAATGGTAACGGTGATATTGTTGGTGGCGGTGGTGGTGGTGGTGGTGGTGTTGGTAATGGTGGTGACGGCTGTGATGTTGGTGGTGCCATGAATACGGTATCAGGAGATAATGGTGGTGCCTGCATGTTCCCGGATTCTGAAAAATACATGATAGATTCAAAGAATGTAACATCTGCACTGATCATATACCGCCGACGCACAGGGTCAAAACACTTGTACCCCTTTTGAGTTCTGGAGTACCCCACAAAGACGCACTTGACAGCCCTAGGAGAGAGCTTGTCAGAACCAGGCGACAACTGATGGACAAATGCGACAGACCCAAACACACGAGGGGTAAGAGTGAACAGATCCTTGTCAGGATATATAAGTGAGAAATGAACCTGTTCATTCAAGACAGACGAGGGCATACGATTTATAAGATAACATGCAGTAAGGACTGCATCACCCCAGTAGGAATACGGAACATGACTCTGAATGAGAAGTGACCTTGTAACATCAAGAAGATGACGGTGTTTTCTTTCTGCAACCCCATTTTGTTGAGACGTATGAGCACAGGATGTTTGGTGAACAATCCCTTTTGACGAGTAGTAGTTGGCTAGATTGTTGGTGCACAACTCTAAGGCATTGTCAGTTCTCATAATTTTGACCGTTGTGGAAAAAACATTCTGAATCTCATTTAGAAAGTGAATAATAATATTTCCAGCTTCAGACTTATTTTTCATTAGAAATACCCATGATGCTCTAGAAAAATCATCCACAAATACAATATAAAACCTGTGCCCCTGATGATCGGGAACACGACTCGGACCCCAGACGTCAACATGAAACAACTCAAACTTGGAGTTACTACTCCGACCTTGACTACTGGGAAAAGATGACCTGTGATGTTTTCCCAACTGACACGCCTCACACTGGACAGTTGTGTGAGAAAGACTATAGGGTAGGACTCGACGCAACTTCTGAAGCGGTAAATGACCGAAATGCAGATGCCACAGGAGAGGAGATACTTGTTCTGCGGGAGAGGCTGTGATTCCGGCAAACGGGGTCTGGTTCAGACGATAAAGGCCTCCTTGCTCATAGCCATGACCAATCACGTTTCCCGTACGGATGTCCTGAAAAATCAAAGAAGATGGATCAAAAATAGCTCGACAATGGAGATCCTTCGTAATCTGACTAATCGACAACAGATTCATGGAAAAATGCGGTGCATGCAGAACATTCTTGAGCTGCATAGAGGATGTCAATCTAATCTCCCCCTGACCCGTGATAGGGGAATGAGTGCCATTGGCAATCACTACTGTCCGTCCTGGAGGAATCTGAGTATATCCTGTAAGTAGACTCTGGTCGCCACATAGGTGATGTGTAGCGCCCGAGTCCATGATCCACGGCAATGTATCTGATCTACTACTGTGAAGAGCAAGTGTACTACCTGAAGTACTCGTAGAGGCAGAAGCAGAAGCAGCGGCATCAGTATGATTCTCTGTCGGCGGTGCTGGGCCAGATGGTGGTATAATGCCCCTAAGACGGGCAACCAGATCATCAAATCGTTGATCCAGTGTAGATGCAGACGGGGGCTCTATCTGCTCAGCGGCTCGTGCAGATGCAGGAAATCCATGCTTTGAATAGCATGTGTCTTCAGTATGGCCGACTCTGTGGCAATATGAGCATGTTGGCCTAGTGCGGCCACCCCTTCCACGGGGAATACGTCCACGGCCCTGGTATTGAGAACCACGGCCTCTGTTGGCTGCCATGGCTGAGGGATTCTGACTAGTGGCTGCTGAAGGTACAGTAATCCTGCTCAATCTGTGAAAAGCTTCCTCCATGGGAGGAATAGTCGAGTCCGCCAAAATCTGTGAACGTGCTGCCTCATACTCTGGATCGAGTGCAGCGAGAAACACACCCACCATCGTCGCATTCCTGTATGTCTTCTGCTGTTCTGGTGTGGCGGTAAGAGGCATGAAGCTATGGAGCTTCTCAAACATTCCTCTCAAAGATGTATAGAGAGAATGTAATGGGCGGCCATTCTGCTTAATTGTGAATATATCATGTTGTAGTTGCAGGATCTTCGTCTCATTCTTCGCCTGAGAATATGTCGCTGCTAGGATATCCCACATGTCTTTGGCTGTGGGTTGATGTAAAATGTCATTGGCGATCTCAATAGCCAATGTGCCAGATAGCCACACCTTTGCATATGCGTCGTCAGCCTCCCATGAGGCATGGACTCCAGTCTTCTCTGCAGGCTCGGGCTCTGTGAGAATATGCTTCTTGCCCGTGGACTTCATCATACTCATGAACTGCATTGCCCACAGTTCATAGTTCGTATCATCCATCTTGACAATGGGCGCTGGACCACGAAATGCGCCCATGGACGGAATATCTGCCTTGCTTTCTGACATACTGGATACGGAAGACTGGAGCGAACTGCAATAGATAATATTTGTCTACAATGACATAGACGGGATTAGTTGCATGTGTAGACCTCAAGCAACTATCCCCATGGATCTATGCGCGCTACGATGTGCACACGCACAGGTTTCGATTGTAGAAACCCTAGCGCACGCTTGAGATGGTGCCCTAGCGCACGCTATGCGCACAGCACAGGAGGCGCTATGCGCTGGAGATGGTGCCGCACAGGAGGCGCACTAGACCGCACAGCAGGAGGCGCAAGGTGCACTTGAGGCGCACAGCAGGATGCACGGGAAGAGGCGCAAGGTGCACTGGAAGGTGCACGTGATGTGCGCTTTGTAGCGCAGCAGTCGGCGAGTAGCGCGAGAGGCTCTAGGTGATCGGCGAGAGGTGAGAGGCGATCGGCGAGAGGCGCTAGGTGATTGGCTCCAGCGCGCGATCGGTGAGAGGCGATAGGCGATCGGCGAGAAGCGCTAGAGGAGCGCTGGGCGATTGGCGAGGGCGCTGGGCGATCGGCGATAGGCGATCGGAGCTGCGCCTATGAGCGATCGGCGGGGAGCGATCGCCGGGAGGAGAGAGAGAGAGAAGAGAGGCCGGCGGGTGGGGCGGGTTAGGGTTAGGGTTTCGAGAACTCCGGTCTAGGACCGTCGCTCTGATACCATGTTGGGAAACGTGAATGAGTTGTTTATTCCATAGCCCTAGGCTCTCTTATATAGGAGAGTAGCCTTTGGGTAAATTACATAAGGAGGATAACAAGAAACATAAAATAGCAAAAGGCACAATAACTAAGTATGCGTCAACATAGATGAAAGGACTAAACAAGCTTTTTGAGAGGATCTAGATAAGATTTTACAAGGAATTCCACAAAGAGAGATGATTTGTGTAGGTGGAGATCTTAATGTACATGTGGGAAAAGATGCTTCAGGGTATGCTAGTGTTCATGGAGGACATGATTTTGGGGATAGAAATGAAAAGGGGAAAGTCATCCTGGATTTTGTAACCGCATATGATCTTTTTATAGCAAACACTCTCTTCAAGAAGAGGGAGGAGCATTTAATTACTTATAAGAGTGGGCCAACGAGAATACATATAGATTACTTTGCGTTGAGGAGAAGAGATCGGTTGTGTTGTAAAGACTGCAAAATAATCCCAGGAGAGAGTTTGACAACCCAACATCGCTTGTTAGTCTTGGATGTATAAATAAAAGAGTTGGTAAAGAAAAGGAGGGTTCCTACGATCACTAGAACTAGATGGTGGAATCTTCCAGTGAAGCAATCGAGCTTCAGGGAGAAGGTTTTAGAAGATTTATCTTGGGATTGCAGTGGAAGTGCAAACGAGATGTGAGAGGCAGTAGCATCTTGTATCCGAAAGGTAGCCAAAGAGATGCGAGGCGAGTCAAAGGGAGGAGCCCCAGGTCAAACGAAGGCTTGGTGGTGGAGTGAAGGGGTGCAAGAGAAGCTAAAAATTAAAAGAGCATGCTTTAAAGCTATGTTTAAGGATAAAACAGAGGAAACTGTCACAAACTATAAAATAGCAAAGAAGGAAGCAAAGAAGGCTGTAAGCGAGGCTAAATCGAAAGCTTATGAAGTTTTGTATAAAAATCTCGACTCTAAGGAGGCCAGAAGGATATATTCAGGTTGGCCAAAGCAAGAGAAAGAAAGAGCAAAGACCTTTCTCAAGTGAGATGCACTAAGGACGAGGAAGGCCACATGCTTGTTACTGAGAAGGATATAGAGACTAGATGGGAGCAGTACTTCCATAAACTTTTCATTGCGGAAGGAAATAGAGAGATCACTTTGGGTGATCTAGCTAGTAGTGAAAGTTACTTGAATCGTGCAAACTATAGACGGATACAAAGAAAGGAAGTAGAGGAGGCTTTGAAGGTTATGAGACCTGGGAAAGGTGTAGGACCGTACACCATCCATGTAGAAGTATGGAAAGTTTTAGGTGAGCGCGGTTTGACTTGGCTTACGAATCTATTCAATGTTATTTGGCGAAGCAAGAAAATGCCTGAAGATAGGAGGAGTATCGTGGTGCCTTTTTATAAGAATAAAGGAGACATTCAACATTATTCAAATTATAGAGATATCAAGCTGATGAGTCACACTATGAAAATTTGGGAGCGTGTGTTCGAGAGAAGGTTGAGCCAAGTTTCCAACATCAAAGAAAATCAATTCGGATTCATGCCAGGTCGCTCAACTATTGAAGCCATCCATTTCCTGAGGAGAACAATGGAGATTTATAGAGTTAAAAGGAAGAACCTCCATATGATCTTTATTGATTTGGAGAAGGCTTATGATTCTGTCCCACGAGAGATATTGTGGAGAGTTTTGGAGAAGAGACAAGTGCATGTTCTATACATTAACCTCATAAAGGACATGTATGATAGGGCTTTATCTTGTGTAAGGACCCCGTCTGGGAAGACTAGCTATTTTGACATCAACATTGGTTTACATCAAGGTTCAACTTTCAGTCCATTTCTTTTTACTTTGGTTATGGACAAGTTGACAAGTCATATTCAGGATGAGTTACCTTGGTGTATGTTATTTGTTGATGATATTGTGTTGATTGACGAGACTAGAGATGGAGTAAATGAGAAGCTTGAGGTCTGGAGACATGAGTTGGAGAGTAAAGGATTTCGTATAAGTAGGGCTAAGACAGAATATTTGGAGTGCACCTTTGATGGAAGCAATGGTGATGGAATTGAGGTGAAGATTGGTGATGATAACATTCAGAAGAGAGATTCTTTTAGATATCCGGGATCTATTTTGCAACATGATGGAGAAATTGATGGCGACGTTACTAATAGAATAAATGCAGGTTGGCTAAAGTGGAGAGGAGCCTCTACTGTTCTCTGTGATAAGAAAATTCCTTTAAAAATTAAAGGAAAGTTTTACAAAGCAGTCGTGAGACCTGCTATGCTCTATGGATCTGAATGTTGGCCTGTGAACCATAGACATGTGTAGAGAATGGCTATAGCAGAAATGAAAATGCTATGGTGGATGTGTGGACACACACGTAAAGATCAGATTCGAAATGATGCAATCAGAAAGAGAGTTGGTGTTGCTCCGATCTAGGATAAGATGCGAGAAAACCGCTTAAGATGGTTTGGTCATTTGCAAAGAAGATCAACTGATGCATCAGTTAGGAGATGCGAGTGTTGGGATGTTGAGCCGGCTAAGAGAGGGCGGGGACGGCCCAAGAAGTGTTGGAAAGAGACTATACGAAGAGATCTTTATTTTGTGGATATGAGCCCGGGATTGACCCAAGATAGATCTTAAAGAATCCATGTAGCCGACCCTACTTAATTGTGGGAAAAGGCTTTGTTGTTGTTGTCGTTGTTGTTGAAATGATTGGTCCATTTCATTCATCTAATATAAAAACCATCTGGGATGTCACAAAAACATAATAAAAGTTCTTAATTTTTGAGAGTACAATTAGGGATGAAAATGGTCCGATACAGATATGAATATATGTATAATCATATCTTTATCCTTTTTAGAGTACGAATGTGGATACAGACATTGACGGATGTAAAAAATGTGTTACCATATCCTTTAAAACGAATACAAATATAAAACAAATACGAATCGGATACGAATAATAATAAAAATATTTAATAGATTAACTAAAATATACATTTTTAGGATGATTTACACATAAAATAGACATAGCATGTATAGTAATTTCATAACAATTATATCAACAATGGTGAATGCAATCATAAAATGTTGTTTTGCATAGTTATAAATAAATTTATTACTATACTTATGTGAAAAATCGAATAACGAATACGAATGTAAATATTAGCGAATGTCAAAGTGATATCCATATCTGCATCCTTTTTAAAACGAAAACGAATGTGAAAATATGTATAAAACGAATACGATAGTGGATCGGGTACGAATATATTCACATTCGTTTTCATCCCTAAGACCAACCCACAAGGGGAGAGGAGGATGAGACAACAAAGGAGCCTAAAAGAGGAACCATAAAAGTTTGCAAACAAGGTTAGGTTCCTCCATCTTCTAGGCACATAGATCCGTCATTTGCAAGATACCAATCCTCTATTTGTCAAGGAAGGAAGAGTACCAAAAAAACCAAACCTAATCAGAGCTTTTTTTATTAGGTAATCCAACTAACTCCCACTAGCTCTCTCCATTCATGTATGCAAAATTGAGTTTTTTTTAATTTATATTGTATATGATGAATGTGTGAAAAAAAAATCAAAACCTAACATACATCTTTAGAGGGCGGGTACTAGTTTACCAATTAAATCACCTACTCTAGATTTCAAAATACTTTAGGTCTCCAAAAGTTGTATTATGCCAACACAAGCATGCATATTCTAGTGTCTAAACACTAGCAAGGGACTAAAAGATCCATGAAAAGTGGATAAAAGCCCCTTTACTCCATTCAAAAAGATGGAGGGGAGTGAACTCAATCCTTAGATGAACTCGAGAGGAATAGACGGTGAGAGAAGAGGGTGAATTTGATGTAAGAATGGATTGTTGAACAACAAAAACCCAAATTGTGCAATCCACCTCTCATGAGTATCTCAAAACCTAATCTATACTATCCAACAACAATCACATACAACTAGCACAATTTACCATTCATACATAGAATATGGAGAAGTTTTAAATTTATGTTTAATAGAAATGTCCACAATTTATTCAAAGACTCTTTATTACAAACATGAGCTAAAAATGTGAGATTGAATGATGAATCTAGAACATATTTGAACTTTTTGATCTTTTTCAATTTAGAGGATGGAAATGCAATAATTTTGCAAATGAAAAATATGAAATGCAAGATATGATGAGTATGAGCTATTTTAGATGTTTTAGAATTTTATAATTTATATGAAAAATAGAAAGGAATAATGAAAAGTTCATGATTTTATGTAATCCAAATTTACGCAGAGCAAATTACTTCAGTTAATTCCACATAGAGAGTCATCTAGGTATATGTTTTGAGAAAAAAAATACAATTTGGCCTTTATAATAAAACAAGGAATATTAAAATATTAATTTCTACATAGCATAAAATATCATAAAATTCAATCAATCTAAGTGTTTAAATATTTCATAAATATTTGGTTAAAACTCATAGTTGAATGTATTTAATGTATTCATAATCTTTTTGAATCAATAAAGATAACCACATGACTTATATAGTTCTCCTAGTCCTATTCTAACTCCATCGATATGATATATCCATTTTCTCAAGCTGACATTATCATAATCACATGAAAAATTCATTTAGATTGAACTTCTAGACCTGATTTATACCCCCAAAACACGTTCATATATGTGGGTAGACAACAATAACATAATATATCGCAAAAACATTCGAATCATTTAAGTCACGTGAAAAACAAACTACCTTCTAGAAGGGAATGCAATCCATTGTTCGATGGATATGGATACGGATTCAAATCCTTCAACCTAGATTAGGATACCATTTGAGGAGAGGTTTAACATCGCATGCTATAGAAATATAAAATTAACAGATCAAATCCGAAAATATCCATCCAATAAGCATATACCAAAGAAAACTTTTCTATTGCAAAATCATAAAGGTGACAAGATTTTCTCTTGTGTTGTTTCATGAACCAAAAGAGAAAGGGAACTATATCTCTGATGAGGCGATATTCTCTGATGATAAAAATATCCAATCTCATGTTTAATCTTCTGATAAGGCATATGTTTGCACGTTGATGAGGCATGTGTCTTATTGCATATTTGATATGAGAGCCCTCTTCTCTTCTTTCCCCTCCACTCCTATAAGAGATCCATGAGTATATACTTCTCCTCCTAGTTGTTGATTTCAATTTACGAAGTCCACCTTTTCTCCATGCACGCAAAGAGCATGCAGTTTGGGTCATGCTCCAAGGAGAACCACAAATGCGAAGGAGACGAGGGAGAGCGGATGACCTATTGGGGGTGGGAAGAAGAGGGTGAAAAGAGGAGACACCAAGGGGATAAAGATTAGGGCTCTCTTGGTGGTTGTCATCTCCACTTTTATAGAGGAGATTGGCGGCCGCTAAGTTGACTATGGTCCAACCATAGTCCGAATAGGACT
Source organism: Ottelia alismoides (assembly GCA_037367405.1). NCBI lineage: Eukaryota > Viridiplantae > Streptophyta > Magnoliopsida > Alismatales > Hydrocharitaceae > Ottelia > Ottelia alismoides. The sequence goes on along the minus strand of JAZKJV010006792.1, from coordinate 38,870 downwards.
TAGTATGATCTATTTGACTTAAATTGATTGCAATCGTCCATATCTATACTAAACTTTAAAATAGATGAGTAGATTCATCATAAATTATGTGAATAAATTCAAATAAGCAACCCTTTTGTCGAGTGAGAATTAAATTCACATCCTCATCCAATAAGTTAGTGACACGCAAATACTTGATGAATCTATGATTCATCACTCTTATTAGCTGAAAATAGAGCTTCATCCAGAGAATTAGATGTATTCATCTATTAATATCATAAAATTAACTTTCATGTACTTGTAAATAATTTGCATAAATTAGCATTCATTTCTGCATTCATATTCATATGCATATTTTCACATAACTTCATCTATTTTTAATTAATTCATACTAACTCCAATTAACTAAAATTGACTCCATTATGTACATATCACTAACCCTAATCAATGAAGAATGCTAAAAATACTAACTTATACATATGTGAAATAAATCCAAACCCTAATTTCAGGATAAAAAGCTACAAAATACCGATATCTCTCTCATATAGTGTCCAAATGTAATCTACTCAATTTTAAATTAATGCACATTCAATTACCTACAAATCATGACCAAATTCAAATGAATCAGAGTTTATTTGTGAAAATTAAGTTTTGAGACATAATTGTGCATTTTACATTTTTATGATTTTAGCATGTCATTTCATGTGCATATTTGACTTTTCCTGATTTATTTCTTTATCATTTCCTTATTTCATTTCATGTATTACATAAAAAACTAAAAATCTAAAAAATCAAAAAAAAAGATAGATCCTGACTTAAGTTGACTAACTAACTCATATGTACATACCAAACATTTTTTAATTACTTTTATTTCAAAAATATACCAAAAAATTACATTAAGTACAATGCATCATTTCATAGCATGTTTGATTTTTGCATGCATGATTCATTCTTAGAAAATCAAATAAAAATTATAGAACTACAAAAATGGTATTTTATATACATAAAATATCACCAAGGAAATCACATCTTGTACATGTCATTTCACTTGCATGCGGTTCCTTCATGAACATCGTAGCTTGCATTTAGATCTACATTTTCATTCTAAACACTTTTGCATCCAAGTAAAATTATTATTTTTAATCTATTTATTCCTATGTTAATCGTACTGGTCAACCTCCACGTGTCACGTCCTGATTCACCCACCTAAACTCTCGGTCAACCCGTCCTTAGCGTGGTCAATCTCTTTTGTCCTCTTACACCTCGACCATGGGCCACTGGATCGACTTCGATCCAATAGCCGTCCACTATCACCCCCCAACCTTCTCATCTCACCCTCACGTGCAAAGCACGTGACAGCCCTCACCCACGTGCCTAGCACGTGCAGACCCCCAAATGTTGGAACAGTGACTGCAATTCTTCCTCCTGCCTCTAGCCACTCCCAACTCTTACCCAACGACCTCTTCCTCCTCCGTTCTCCGACGGCCTATCCAACCGCCTTCATCCCAACCTCTTTCCCAATCCAACCACCTGGAGACGACCCATAACCCAACTCCGACCACCTTATCCCCTCTCTGCGACTGACAACCACTGCCGGCATCTTCATAGCAGAAACCCAACAACCAAACCCCCTCTCTTTATCACCTAAAGCCATACCTCCACCTTCCTCAACCATTAGAACCCATGAAACCCCATGAAACCTCTATGCCTTTCCTAGTTATCCTCTCATTGAAACACGATCCAACCAACCTTATCATCGCCAAACACACCCTTATCACCATAGTCGTTAAAAAACCTAATCAATTGCATGTAATCTCAATAATCTCCTGAGATGAAACGTATATGTAACTAATCCCAATCACAACACTAATAATATGTCACCATTACCATCTCCAAAGCGAGCTGGAGGGATCAGGTGGTGACAATACCCTTTATCTCCGGTAAGGAGCTCCTATCTGGTGAGATCCACATCCTCGGTAGTTGTACTTCTCTTCTTCAAGAAGGGACCCAAGCCTCGAACACCTCCTCCGCCAGGTCTTCGAAGGCGACAACAGGAGTCGAGCTCCGCTCCTCCATCCTACCGCCGAAACCTTCATCTTCGTCCTCCTTTTCTTCTTCTTCTTTCTTCTTCTTCTTCGAGTACCCCATCATCTGCAACCTCGTACTTCTTCGCTTTCATCTCCTACACCGAACGAATCACCCATCCCCTTCCTCTCTAGTTCCCCTTGCTACCTCCCGCAACCTTTCACCGCTTCGACTCCTCTGCACCACCGTGCATGAAGACTTGCTCCATCCATATTCTAGAGGCCAAGGCCACCAGAGTTGCTCCTCGATGCAATAAGGAAGAAGAACTCCATGACTTGTAGCTCACGTCAGATCAGGAACATGAGCAATTTGGACCGTCCAGATCCGCCCAAACATTCTTCATTAATTGAAGATGCATCGGATTCCCCATATTCTTTGACGACCCTCTAATCGAGCCCCAAGCCTCGGGCGTCATCGAGGCACCAACACAAGCCACATGGAGCTTCGGGATACGAGCCGCTACCTGAGCCTGCCGGCACGTGACCTCGCACGCATGCGGTAGGAGAATTATAGAAGACCCCCCACACTTTCAGAAATCGCAAAAGAAAACCTACTCGCACATGCCACACGTGTGACCCTGGGAAAATTGTATAGGCATCCTCCAAAGCATCAGAAATTATGAAAATACCCCTACCATGGGTAAATTGACAAGATACCCAGAGGACTTTATATATTTGCATTTCAACCACTCTAGAAGATCCATTTTACAAGACTTTATTTACTTTAATTATATTTTGGTCCTTGAACATCATTTTATGCATATCTTGTGAACCATTTATCAGATTTTTGCGTTCTCTGTATCGTTCTGGTCCTTATAACATCGACTATCATATATAATATTACACTATTCATTTTAAGACACTATTCAGGCAGTAATCAATTGATGAGTTTATTGATAATTTTGAGCACATTTATTCGGAGTCATTGATTCTTTATTGCTCAATAAGTTGTGATTCGTTAGGGGATTTATTTGGGAAATTAATCTAACATTAAATGAATAGTTATTTCTGAGATTAATTAAGGAGAGATACTGATTAACTACTTGGCTTGACTGCTTCACTATATTGCATTTTATTTCTTTAAATTTAAAAATCACAAAATATTGCATTATTTATTTCTCTCTCACTGCATAACATATCTTATTTTTCTTGGCATTAAATTATTTTGTTAAAATTCATGAATCATATTTCTTTTAGATATTAATTACATCTCTTTTTAAAACCAATAAAAATCTAAAAAAGACAAAAAACACCAAAAATAATACTTCTTCTTTGAAAACCTATTTTTCAAGATTATTTAACAATTAATTCTAAACCCCCATATTACCTCCCTTAGTACGACCTTAGGACTTATCCAAGTAAAAGAAATAATTTGACCACACTGAAAATTAATTTCCCATATTAATTTCTCGGAGTGATCATTTTTTATGGTTCCTAGATTGCCCGACTACTACAACTTCGAAAATAATTAAAAGATTAAATTAAAAGGCAAATTCATAGCGTTCGTCAAATGGCACCATAATCGTGGAGGTATACGATTTAGGATCAATTTTTAGTCAGTTTAGAATTTTATTTTTCCATCTACGAGTAGTTTGACCTCCGGTCTTCTTGTATTTATTTCTTTGTTTAATTCTCTACATTTTTTATTTCTTTTATATATTTTTTGAATATCTCTCTAACATTTAATTTCTTATTTTTCGTGCAAGGCATGTGGACTTGGAGTAGCTTTTTCAGAAGTCGATGCAACTCGGGGCAACTGGAGGTAGGCGATTCTGTGGATCGAGCCTGTTGAGGAGGCGTAGAGATTTTTTATTTTATTTGGAGGGGGAGTGTTTTATTTACTCATTTTAGTTAATTTGTAATAATTGTCTATTTCCAATGGTCTTCGTTTGAAGACTCACGTTTGTACCCAGACTGGATACTTGTCGGACCATATTTTGTTGACATAGATCTATGACTGCACAATGGTTATTAGAGCTACTAGGTTTCATTTGTTGCACTGGTAGTCCTAGATCCAAACATTTACAATCAATAGACGCACTAGACATTCTACTTAGCCTAATTTAATATTTTCTTCACTCACTAATAGAACTATCTGTCACAGAATGGTTTTCCGATGCATTCATATAGATTAAATTTCAGGCGTCAGGCCCTGATCCAGTGAGGCTTCCGTTCTCAATGACGCGGAAATGGGGCAGATGTCTACTCACTGACGGCGGAGGACCAAAGCGAAGTGTGCCGTCGAAGCGAGTGGTTTGGGGGTGTCGGAAGGGGGATCACGGCGGGCTTGGTTTGGCGAGTAGGCCTCACCGTTTTCTTTCCAGAAAAGTGGCCCCACATGCGAGCGAGTGAGATCAAGTTAGTATGCTTTGAAATTAGCTCTCAGGAACACACCTTCTTCTTATTTGGTCCGCGCAAATATGAAACAATTCTGTTTAGCATATCATGGAGATTCTGAGGATCACTATAAGTAGTTCTACTTGAGTACGCATCATTATTTATCGAATTGCGGTGGCTTTTCTGACTTCTTCCTCTGCATTTTTTCACTTAGGATTAAAAGGAAATTGAGACTGAACAATAGACATGCTTGGTTATGTACCTCAAAGAAAGTGATCACTTAATAACATCGAGACTGCTAAACACTATTGACAAAAAAAATAGGATAAAATTCAAAATTATATGTGGGAGAGCAACCCCATCCTTGTGTTCAGGTACATTCCTCCAAACTTTGAGTGGGTGAGGATGTAGCCATAAGGTTAGAGACCAAAACCCTGGACATGTGCCCTAAATATCTAGATACGACTCTTGTGGGTCTGGAAGTTGCAAGCGCTCGCCACTGATCATAACGTTTTGGGTGTGTATGTCTACTATCTCATTTAGAGATGTGATATAACCCAACAGTTCGGGTAGATCACTCCCTTAATTGAGGGGTAGTAGAACCGCATCTGGGCATTAGGGTGATAAATCTATGACTAATCGTATTATCTATTAATTATTATCCTCCTTGATTAAACAAATCAATAAAATTCCTCATTATTTCTTCATTATTAATAGTTAACCCTTCTCTTGTAAATAACATTGATTTCTGTATAAAATTAACCCTTTTATTTTCTTTATTTTCTATATTTTATTTCCTATTAAAAACTCCTAAAAATTAGAATAAATATTGTATATGTATGTTGGTTTGAAAAGAAATTAAAAAGAAAAAAATCACAAAAGAATTAAAAGCTATTGTTTCTATCTACTAAAAATACTTCCAAAAATTGTGCGTTGTGTATTTGATTTCTTTTGACTTTTGTCAACAAGAAACTTGTAGATCTCCTCGAGATCTACAACTTTCATGTTTTGACTTTTCGTTAATTTGACTTCCTTTTATTTCAGTTGTATTTTCTCCTTCTTTTCTTACTTCCGAATAATCTGATTGGGCCTCTCTGGAGCTGCCATGCGACCCATCTCCCTGTGCGCCGCTCGGCCTTTCCCTTGGTCGTCTGATCACCTTCCTTCCCCTCCATCTTAGTCGTCCCTCTTTGTTGCGCTAACAATCATCAAATCACATCTTCCTAATGTAATCTAAGTCTCATCCTTCTGCCTCCTACTCAACCATTAGATGGCTACCATCCAACGGTTGAGCACCCTCTACGCCGCCCCTTCTTTCCTCACCATTGGATGATGCCCCCAGATGCCATCTGGACCATACCTCTCCACATCTCTCTCTACTGCTTGATCTGATCACATGATCATATCTAACCCACCCATCCATGCCTCACTTCTCAGCCCTCTGATGCAATCATTGATTGCATCTTCACCGCACATCTCCGCCTAATCCACCCACCTTTAGATCACGTCTCTAGGTCCAATCTTTGTCGCTTGCATGTGCCTCGCTATCAACCGTTGGATCGCTTGATCCTACGGCTGAGCACCCTTCTCCTTCCTCTCAAATTCCTCCCTCTCTTCCACGTAATGTCCTACGCACCTTTCCCCCTTCCAATTTTAGCTATCTCCACTGATCGCCTCACCCCATTGTAACGCCTCCTCCATAAAGCCCAGTCCTCCTTCACCCTCGTGGACCCGTTAATCCCCATGGTCCTTCTTTCTAGTGTCGGCTAAGGTTGTTACGAACCTCACCCTTCGTCACAATTAAGCTGCCACTTACCCCTATAAAACCACCTCCTCCGCCTCCATTTCTCCCATTCACCATTCAATGCCTAAAGCCCTAGCCCTCCTCCTCCTATGACAGAGGAGGAGGGAGTTGAAGAGTGAAGATGGGTGATTAGGACAGTGTCGACCCATAGCTTTGATAGCAGTGCTATGGCCACCCTCAGCACTGTTGAGCTCGTTGGAGTTGCTGCCCAGCTCGAGCGACAACCCGAAACTCGATCCGAGTCTCAACCCAAGCTCCTCCTCCGCCCCGTCGTTATCTCTGATTAGGTAAACTCCTTAGCTTTGTTCTTCTCATTTCTTCTTTTTATTTCAACGTACACACACATCCTCACTTTCAATTCACTACTACACTACCTTCATCATACACCGACGATCCATGCTACCCCTTCTAATCATCTCCTCTCCTTATCCAACTCCCCATTGTTATCCATGTGAGCCCAAGGCGAACAATTCTTACAATAAGTGTTATTGTAATAAATATGTTTTATCAATAAAAGTTATTGATTGTTCACTCCCTTTCTGAAATTAAGTGAAAGAATGCACTATAAGGTCCCTCTGTACAATTAGGGTTATGTAACATGGCCATCTTGATGATCCTATAGCTGTTGATTCATTAGATGAATCATAGAGGCTGTTGCTTGGATGAATATCTAATGGGTTAGATAGAGGACTCATCAAGCACCGTCAAATTATTATTAAGAGATGATCTCCAGCCTGAGTAGGAGATGGCAATCCTTTCTCACATAGGCTGATATCTGACCGACCTCTTGATGCAGGTCTTCTGCATGGGAATAGGGATTCGGAGGTGTCAGATTAGTTAAGTCAAAGGATTGACTTAGCGAGATCGAGATAACCTAAGTCCTATGTTGAATGATGTCACAGCATAGGCACGCATCCTCTGACCACAGACTGATGTGTTGCTATATGGTTGAGTATGTACATTTGGTAGACCATTAGGTTGATGACCTAACCAAGGTCTATACACCGACGAGCTGGTGTGCATATAAGGGCATATGAGTAATATGATCTCTAAAAGGGATCATACATGTTCGCTTATGAACCGGAAGACATGAGCTCACTCATGAGGTATTGGGATCAAATTCCATGCATGGTCGTCGTGCTTTGGAAGCATGACAAGAATTTGAAGGTATGATATATGCTTTGGGAAAGCATATGATCGATACCAAATCCCAATGACCAAGATTGAGAAACTTGGTGATCAAACCCTGAAGAAGACAATGTAAAAATTGATCAATATCTTCAGGTTGATCATTGGTCTTCCAGTATGTAGGATGTGTAGGTATTGGGAACACCTGAGGGTGATGTGATCATAAACGATTGTATAACCATGATGCTTCCAGTCCGAGGGAGTGATGAAACAGGTTTGGATTTTAGTGACTCCTCTCAGTAGAAAAGTAACTTGATCTTAGTCCAAGTGTTGGACATTGATCTGAATGTGATTCAGATGCAATGAGAAGATTAAGTATACGGACTTGATTTAATCAAGCATTTGTGGGAGGTCCGTTAGATCTGGATTTGAGATGAGAACTCAACATCGAAGTCGCTATACGTGGAACAATACAATCACTCTGTCCTTATCTCCAAGTATCTGTGGAGAAGGCACATTATTCTTGAAGGAGTTCAAGAATAATTCCTGTGATGAATTTAGTATCCAAGCAAGAAGGTCTTGATGATTAAATGAGATTTAATTATCAAAAACAATATGAATGAGATTCATGTTGTGAGAATGATTGTCCAAGATAATTAAATGAGATTTAATTATCAAGGATAAGCAGATCATGGATAGTGATATCCAGAATATCTGTGTATATTATAAATGAGATTTATAATATATCAGAGAGAGAGAGAGAGAGAAATATTGTAAATAGCATTTGTTAATTATTAATGTGGATTGGATCTACATTTGTTAATTAATTGGAAATATAATTTACAAATTAGTTTGGGATGTGAATATGATTCACATATTTTTCAATGGCATGATTGAAATATTCACAAATTAATTTGGAATTAATTTAGTGGATATTATTGCAATAATAGTTATTGCAATTAATTAATAAATAATAAGATAAAATAAAAGGAGACAAAAATACGCCAAAATAAAGGTGGTGTCACCTATGACTTAGTCATATGTGACGCCCCCTATATTTTATGGTGGTATGTTGCCTCTCTTTTTTTGTTATCATATTATCTTTTAATAATTAATTTATGTGAAATTAATTGTGTTGATAATGATTCAACATATATTTAAGTTAATATAAATTAATGTTGTTGGTTTTTAACCAACAACAATCATAGCCCTTAGATGGCTCTTGGATGACAATGGTCGTTGGATCCATATGAGCCATGGATTGAGATCCATTGGATCCCAAACTAGTATATAAGGAGGGCAACCCTAGCCCTTGAGGAGTACATCAAGTAGACGCCTACTCTACTTCTCGCTCTCTCTCTCCCTCTCATTCTCATCCTCTATCTCTCTCCCTCTCTACAAGGTGGCCGACCACCTTTGTTGAGAAAGAGAGAAGTTCTCGCCTTCGCCATCGACTACTCGAGGATCTCCTTCTTCTTTGGGGCTGCTTGCTCTAGAGGAAGACGACGGATTTCGTTGGACGAAATCATGAGATTCGAAGCTTGGATCTTCGTCAAGGATTGCGGGAGTCACGCGTCTCATCACCGCGCCCGCAAGTGTTGTCTCCGTGGATCGGACTTGAGACAAGAGGATCTCTTGCTTTAGAGATCTCGTGATCGCAATCACGCTTCGAGAGGTATTCCTAATACTTTGTGGTTTGATGAAATGATCCAAGAAATGTTCTTGTGATCATGTGGTTTCATCGTTTATAAAATTTTTAAATTCCGCTGCATCTCGCGGCTAGTGCGACTAGTCGCCCCGATCGTATGAGATACGATCGTCACGCTTCCGTGATGCGCTTGAGGATTCTCAATATCCTTCATCCACTCCCCCCCTTCTATCCGGTTCGTCGGAGTTGAAGTCGCAAGAGCCTCCACTCCCCCACCCCGATTAGGCTCCCATTCCATTCCCCTCGTTCGTCCGTTGAATGCTTCAGCTATCTCTAACATCTTGCAGGTTCAATCCCATCAATGGTAGGAAGCTTTGTCTGGGCTCCGTTCTAGAGCCGGATCTTCAGTGGCCCTCCGTTCCCTATCCGCTTCGAGCTGCTTCACTGATCAACCATCCTCCCCTTGCCTTCGCCAGCTCCTTGCGGAGGTGAAGGGACCTTCAACACATACGATAGATAGAGGAGGATGGATTGGGAGCTTGCCAGAGCTCAACCAACTCCATCGTACAATAGCGACGAGAAGGAGGAGATAGACGTACAGATACCTTCCGATGTCTCACATCGTATGACCCTGATTTATCCAAAGCCTCATCTCCTAACCTACATGCTTGGTGGAGCTGAGTCCCTGACGAAGCTACTCGGGCTACCCACGTGGCCCGAGCCTACATACGCCGAGCCTCCCCTACCCAAGCCTTAGAGCATGAGCAGAGCTTGTGCAGGTGGAGAAATATTGCAGCGAAGCCCTGCGAACTCGCCCAATTTGCAAATAGGTCTAGACAAGGTCCCCACATGCAGTGCTTGAGAATTCACATAAGCCTTTCCAGTTCCCTAAAATGACAAAAATACCCCTCTGAAGGACCTTTTTGCATATATTATCTTTTATTTTTCATGTTTTCTCTACATTTATGCCATTGCACTCTTTATTTCATAACTTAAGCGTACGAACTCCAAATTGAATGATTTCAATTTATTTTTAATGCTAGTTTTATTCTCTTCCTGTTGTCATATTTTATTCATTGATTTGACACAAAAAATTTAAGATGCTACATTATAGTTGTTTCTTGTGTCATGTGCTCTTCAATTAAATGACTTTGTCATTTCATGCCTGAATTGATAATGAAATTGGATCACTTTATTTATGCTCAACGTTGAATCATTTTAGGGCATCTTTTCACATACTTGTCCATATTATTTCATATTTCTGCTTGCATAACCATTACGACATTGCATGTCATCTTGCATCTTTTTATATTGCTAAAATCTAAATAAAAATTACACTTGACTCCTCATGCATAACATATTATTGTACATTGCATATCATTCTATTTATTGCATCTTATTTCATGTGCCTCATTTATTCTGCATAAAATAAATATAAAAAATGCATTCTCATTTTTGCATCATTTAATTTATGCATCTTGTTGTCTGTGCATTTTGTGAAGTGTACATTCTGTATGTATTTGAATATCTAGATCAATGAATTTATTCACTCTTATTTAATCAATAATTTCCGATAAATTGACGAGGAAGCTCATGTTCCTGTGTTCGACCTTGGTAGACTTACCGAGTTATAAATATTCTACATATTCAAAAGTATGGTATTCCGCATAAATTGGAGCTCGTCTCCTATACTACGAGGATTGAAACGACATATTAAGTAGGCGATTTTGTGGTTCATCATTGGATGACACAAATGTGTGTAACAGATTCAAAGATTATTTTATCACCAATTTAAAATTGAAAAGATAATCGACGAAACTTTCATAGCTTTCAAGTTGGTGAATTTGGGGTTTGCATTGCCTATTGAGTTGTGTGTATTCATTGCACTTGCATATCCACATCGAGGTTCATGAATCATTCTCCACCTTTTTTGAAGATGTCAGAATACCAGTATTCTTACCCACTCCGTGGATCGAGCTCACACGACCGTATTCCAATCTTCTTCTCTGTTCTCATTTCAAAAGAACCATCTCTTTGAGGCGGTTCTTCCCCAGCCATCCTACGCTTCACTGTAACTCCACCCCATCCTTCTGTTGAATATTCAAGATATGAATTGCTCGCATAACTGAATGGATACTATATGGATACAATGGAGCGAGCTAATTCAAGGATTGCCATGTGCATAACCAAATTTGATAGAGAAACATGATTGCTGATTATGTTTGAGAATTCATTATTTGAACCATTCCCTACTTGGGAGAACTCTCTTTCTGAGTATGATCACTTTTCTTTTGACTAGACATTTGATATCCAGAGTCAAGGAAATAAGACTCATGACCAGACCACTACTAAGAATGACTATTACTCCGCTCAAGATTGCATGCCGGAGTCATCAACATGATGAGTACGGTTATTCATCTCCAAGGCATGAGACGATAGTGGATGACATAGCTCAAATTAATCAGAGAGCCAACACTTTAGATGAACAACTTGATAATAACATCCGGATGGTAAAAGAAATTATAAACAACTAAGGGAGAGCGAGGACCACATAAAATGAACCTGATACGAATTATGTGCAAAATTTTTAGGCACAAACACCACTGGTACCAAACACCATTGATTAGTTCACTAACTATTCCACTGACTCAATAAAAAATACCAAAAAATTTAAAAATCAGAAACTGCAAAAAAACGGACAACATGGAAATGGAAGCATTTTGTAAAAGTCTGATCTTCGAGCTTCCATTGATCAAGGGCATAATGTATGTACACGATCTTCAGAGATTTGTGAAGAGTCAATTATCACCTAAGAAGATGGGCAAGAAAAGATCTAGGACTGTTAACCTAGAAAGTAAAAGCCGCAGAGTCAAACGGTTGAGTAGGGTTGATTGTGAAATTTAGAACGTTGAGTTTACTCATGTTTAGATAGATGATGACTCCACCCTGAACATCCTCTCGAAGTCCATGTTTGACCGACTCAAACTTAGACCGCTCAAAAAGACCATATTGATCCACCAAAAGATCGAGAGGAATTGTTTCCATCATCACGAACTTCCGAGGTGTCAAATACAGAGTGGACTTCATTGTCCTGGACATTGAGCACCGAGGAGAGTTGTCTGTGTATCTCATTATTTTAGAAGAGTCATTCTTAGCCTTAGCTAGAGCGACCATCGATTGTGAGAGCCAAGACATAAAATTCTCGAACGAGAATCTCAATGATCAAACTCTCGAGGACACACATGACCCTTAGAACAAATGAACATAAAACCGAAAATCCTGACATAGAGGAGATCCACGAGTGAAACACTTCACAAGGACAAACCTCTCCACAAACCCCAGACACAAACCAAAGAGAGACACTTGGGGAGCCAACTCTCAAGGCTACCAATGCTGCTACCAAGATGAATGAATTTAACCTAGACACATCTAATTCATCAAATTCAGACACACTGAAGATTCCTCCCTAAGGTACTGTATACGGACCGATGTAATCAGATATGACCAGACAGATACATCTTAATGTGAGTATTCATCATCCGAGGTCCAGTTGGTTGAACATGTGGGTAAATAACAGCAAAGAAAAAAAGTTGGAGAGCCTCCATCAAACACCATTACTCTTCTAAGGATGACTCCAATGATGGCTAGGAATTTTCTTCGTCACGTTCTTCATATCCTTATTCTCTCCCACCATATGCCCACAAGAGGGTTTGTTGAAAACCTCCTTAAACCTCTGTACATTCTATCCCAATCCCATCAGTTCTCTTTGTACTTCTTCTATACTTAGGCAAAAGCCTTGGGAGGGGGGGGGGGAGGGGGTGATGCCCAAACTTTTTATATCCACCCTCTCTCCTCTTGCCCCCGACCATCTCATTTTTGATATCTTCTATACTTAAGCTGACCAAGAGCCTAAGTATGGGGGAGGGGATTTCAACCTCTCTCATTTCTTATTTTGCATCATTCTATACTTAGCATACACTAAGTATGGGTGGAGGGGGTGAGTTGCATTGTGTACATACTCTGCATTGCATTGTACTATATGGTATCATACTGTATATAAAAATAACATGTGGTGTGGGTAATTCTTGTAAAACTCTTTCAAAAAGGAAAAAGTATAAAAAAACAAAAAACTGTTTGCAATTCCTGCATCTGCACATCATTCAGCATATCATGCATTTGCATTAGTGAAAAGCCCTTGGGATCTGAACCGAGTTGTGAGCAGAAACTAAGAGTGGGCTTGACTTGGCCTTAATCCACTTAATTTCAAAGGAACTTCACTGAGAAATAAAATTTTAGAAGCTTCAGGTCATAGACTTAAATCTCTGAGTTCTGCATGACAGTGTTCAGACTTCGTCTCTTAGTGTCTAACATGATCGCCTCATTCTAAGTACGACTCTTGAATAGATAACTAATATGTACTCTAGCATTATGCACTTACCTCAACTCATATGGGGTGTTGGAAGACTGTGTGAGTTTTTTCAGGTAGCTAGGACATCAAACGACCAGAGTACGAGTTAAAATAAAGCTTCAGATGAGGAATGGAGTGCTAGCTCAATTTTTGTAAGACCCCAAAATATAGGCAGAATAAAATATTCTATATTCATCATGTTAGAAAAAGATCCATGCAGAGCAATAAAAATCCATGCCCAAAAGATGCCAACTACTAAATAAATATTTGACCACACAGGACCAAGCTTCAGAGAGCCTGCATATCTTGGTGGAGAATTGGTTACACTAGCCAAGCTCCATAGGAGATGTGGCTACACTGGTCACACTCCAGTTCTTTTCTCAATTCCTCTAAAAACTTCTTTCCTCATATTCTTGTGAACTGACATGTACCTGAACTTAGAAGGAAACACCTGACTCCCCGAGGACGAGTTACTGGAGGAGAGGCTTGCGTGGTAGTCTGACATTTCAGATGGGAAGAGCTAACAGCCTTCACACACATGATAGTTGTTCAATGTTCATGGGGCATGCTTTGGGAGGAGGATTGTTGTTAAGATGACTCCTGAGTCGAAACTGTAATAGTGATGTGCATACCTTGGAGGTTGTTGATTTTGAAATCCTAATTCTCACAGAAGTTTTGCCAAACTATTAATCCAAAGGTAGGGTCTAGCTCCATTTTCGTCTTTTGCTCAAGATATTGGTATGGAATCCAATCTCATTTCACATCTTCATTTTTAGTTGCTCGAGGATGAGCAAGGTTTAAGTATAGGGGGTTGATGAATATGTGATTCACTACTCTAGTAAACTGAAAATAAGCATTGTCCCGAGAAATTAGATGCATTTATATGTTAATATCATAAATTTTACTTTCACACGCTTGTAAATCATTTGCATAAATTAGCATTCATTTGTGAATTCATATTCATCTGCATATTTTCACCTAATTTCATCCATTTTTAATTAATTCATCTAATTATCTTGAACTCAACTCCATTGCGTACATATTGCTAACATTAATAAATGAAAAATCCTAAAAAATACAATTTGTACATATGTGAAATAAAACCAAACCCTAATTTAGGACAAAAAGCTGCAAATGTTGATAGTTCTCTCATACAGTTTCCAAGTGCATTCTACTCTTTTGAATTAATGTACATTCAATTATCTACAAATCAAGATCCAACTCAAAAAGAATCAGAGTTCATTTGTAAAGGTTAGGTTTAGGGACCTAACTGTGCATTGTACATTTTTTACTGATTTTAACATGTCATTTCATGTGCATATTTGATTTTTCTTGATTTACTTATTTTTTATTTCCTTGTTTCGTTTAATATTTTAACTAATTATATAAAACTAAAATACAAAAAATCGGAAAAATAAATAAAAATATAGATCTCACTTGAGTTGACTGACTAACTCTTTTGTACATACCACATATTTTCCAATTAATTTTAATTCACACAAATACCAACAAATTGCATTCAAGTCCATTGCATCATTTCATAACATGTTTAATTTTTGCATGCATTATTCATGTGTAGAAAACTAAATAAAAATTACAAAACTATAATAAATGGTATTTTATATACACAAAATATCATCAAAAAAATCACATCTTGCACATGTCATTTCATTTGCATCCGGGTCCTTCATGATCAAAGTAGCTTGCATTTAGATCTATATTTTTCATTTTTATGCACTTTTGCAGTTGAGTTCAATTATTATTTTTAATCTATTTATTTATATATTAATTACACCGGTCAACGTTTGTCAACCTCCACGTGTCACATCTTGATTTGCCCACCTAAACTCCAGATCAACCCACCCCTAGCATGGTCAACCTCTTTTGTCCTTTTACGCCCCGAACCTAGGTCGTTGGATTGACTTTGATCCAACAACCATCAACACCCACCTTCTCATCTCACCCTCATGTGCAAAGCATGTGCTAACCCTCACCCACCTGCTTAGCACATGCAAAACCCCAACCATTAGATCCTAGTGGATCCAACGATGACTGTGCTTCTTCCTCCTACCTCCAACCACCCTCGACTCTTACCCATCGGCCTCTCCCTCCTTTGTTCTCTAGCGACCTATCCAATCTCCTTCATTCCAACCTCTATCCCCATCCAACCACATGGAGAAATCCCTAACACAACTCTGACCACCCTTATCCCCTCTCCACGACTGACGACCACCACCAACATCTTCACAACAGAAACCCAACAGTTGAACCCCCTCTCCTTATTTCCTAAAACCATAGCCTTATCCTTGTCCCCATTATCGTCTCATTGAAACAGGACTCAACCAACCTTATCATCATAACCACCCCCTTATCACCATAGTCATTTAAAAAACCTTACCATTTGCATGCAATCTCAATCATCTCTTGAGATGAAACCTATATGTATCTAATCCTAGTCACAAAGACCAATAATCCGCTGCCATTACCATCTTCAGAGTGAGATGGAGGGATCGAGGTGGTGACAACACCCTTCATCTCCAGTGAGGACCTCCTATAAGGTGAGATCCATAGCCTCGACAGTCGTGCTTCTCTTCTTCCAGAAGGGACCCAAGCCTCGAACGTCTCATTCGCTAGGTCTTCGAAGGCGATAATCAGGAGTCGAGCTCCGCCTCCTCCATCCTACTGACGAAACCTCCATCTTCTTCCTCATTTTCTTTCTTTCTTCTTCTTCTTCTTGGAGTACCTCGTCATCTGAAACCCCATCCTTCTTTAATTTCATCTCCTACACTTGAAAAATCACCCATCCCCTTCCTCTCTAGTTCCCCTTGCTACCTCCCGCGACCTTTCACCGCCTTAGCTCTTCTACACCATCGCGTACAGAGCCTTCCTTCATCCATCTTCTAGAGGCCAAGGTCACCGAAGTTGCTCCTCGATGCAACGAGGAAGAAGAACTCCAAGACATACATCTCACGTCAGATCAGGTACTCGAGTAATCTGGGTCATCCATAGCTGCCCAAACCTCCATTGTTGATCGAAGCCACATCAGACGCCCCAGATTCTTTGACGAGCCTCTCACCGAGCCCCAAGCCTCTGGCGTCACCGACACACCAGCATAAGCCATGTGGAGCTCCAGGATACGAGTCGCTACCAGAGTCTGCCAACACGTGACCATGCATGCGCGTGGTGGGAGAATGACAGAAGACCCCCGCACTTTCAGAACTTACAAAAAAACCTAGTCATGCGCACGCGTGAACCCTGTGAAAATTGCAAAGGCATACTCCGAAACTCCAGAAATTACAAAAAATATCCCCCCCAACATGGGTAAATTGTCAGGGTACGCAAATGACTTTGGATATTTACATAACAACCCCTCCAGAAGGTCCATTTTGCAAGATTTTATTTATTTTAATTATATTTTGGTCCATGAACATCATTTTATTCATATCTTGTGAACCATCTATCAGTTTTTTGAGTTTTTTGGGTCATTCTAATCCTTATAACATCGATTGTCAGATAGAACAATACATTATTGATTTTTAGACACTATTCGGGCAGTAATCAATTGATGAATTTATTGTTAATTTTGAGCACATTTATTTTGAGTGATTGATTTGTTGCTCAATAAGTTGTGATTCGTCAGGGGATTTATTTGGGAGATTAGTCTAACATTAAGTGAATAGTTATCTCTGAGACTAATAGGGGGGCTACGAATTAACTGCTTGGCTTGACTGCTTCACTATATTGCATTTCATTTCTTCATCATTTAAAAATCACAAAATTATTACATTATTTATTCTCTCTCACCACATAACATAGCATTATCTTTCTAGTATTAAAAATAATTTTGTTAAAATTCATACATCGTATTTCTTTTAGCAATTAATTACATCTCTTATAAAACAATAAAAATTGAAAAATCCAAAAAGAATACTTTTTCTTTGAAAAACTAATTTTCTATATTATTTAATAATTAATTTTAGACCCTCATATTACTTCTCTGAGTTTGACTTTGGGACTTACCCGAGGAAAAGAAGTAATTTGGCCATACCGAGGATTAATTTTCCATATCAAATTCTCAGGGTGGTCATTTTTTACGGTTCCTAGATTGCCGACCACAACAAGTTCGACAATAATTAAAATATTAAATTAAAAGGGTGATTTCAGAACATTCGTCAATACTTCTATCTCACTTTCCCAACATCTGTATCTTAGTTTGTGTTATCTTAGAATAGTGATTTCATCAAAGTTCGGTTTGGGAGGATCACATGGTGTGAGGGGTACCAGGGGAGGTCAAGAAATTCAAAAGAAAAGAAATACCTCCCTTATCAAGAAGAATTGACTCTTTCTTATCAAGTCATATTCTTCTCCCCCCATCCTTTCCATGTTCTTGTGGTCGGAAATTTCTCCAAACTAGTTAGAATTACAAAAGAGAGCCTCTTGATCGTATATGAGCTTGATAAGTGTAATCCATGAGAATTAATTCTCATGGTTCAAGATTTTGAGATAAGTGAATATCCCAAATCATAATTCCGGAATATGAACAAGGGATATCATTGTTCGTGGATAAGGAGCTCCTAATTTAATCGAGACTTTTCCGAGTTGTGCAACAATGATGGATACTTCAAGATCTGATAGGGAGATTATATAAATCATGTATAGTAAATCAATTTAGATAAAATGTAATATCAAGTATTTCCAGTCGAGTTGGATAGTGAACCATATCGATGATTGACATGAACTCTTTCAGGTTTATTGCAACTCTTTAGAACTTTATTTGGTTCGATGAATTGTAATTTAGTCTAACTAAATCTCAATCATTTTATCTCTAAGTGAATCCACTAAGATCCATCATATTTTAGCATTCCCTTTGGATAAAAGAGGCATTGTATATAATTACTTACGATTGCCTCGCCATTGGTGTATCCATCAAGATCCATGCCGGTAGGCTAGCGAATCTCTCGTCACCCGTCCCAATAGCCAGTGAAGGATCCATGCATGCGTTTACTTAGCAAATCTTTTGTAGGGTACACGAACGATAGATGGTGGTCCTAGCATTGATCGAACTCGGTGCGGTTGACTTAGCTCAATGCCCTACCCCACTTTTGCATTAGGAGCCAGGTGAAAAATTTAAACATGTAATCTATGCATTGTAACCTAACATATAGTAAATGACAAATAAGATCTAATACTGAAAGCCTTTTTAATATAAAATTCTGAACATCGAGGAGTCCAATTTGCTTTACAATGTTCCCTATCTACCCGAATCAAAGTCCTATTTCTTTAAAAATCAACCCCCATCAATGGGCTATAAAATCTAAGGTATTGCTAAAACGGATCAATCGAAATAAAAAAAATCCTAAACGGCAGAACGAGTTTGGATTTTTGGTTATTTAAGTCGATTTCCGTCTGGTCTCGACAAACTATTTGTGCTAATATTCTAAAAATATTACGTCCACCTTATGTTGTATACTAAACTTGATGGGTATTCTTTTCATAACAAAATACATTATGTAAACTTTAAATCAATTACAAGAATTCTAACTTTTGATTTCTTTTCCGTGTACAAGCATGGCATATACAAACCAAATGAGATGATAAAACAATTCTCATGTTGACAAAATTAATGATAAAGGGTATTAATTAAAACATCAAAAGCAATGAGCATAACATTGCAAAAAAGGTGTCATGAAAAGTGATAGTAATAATGTGCGAATAAAAGGGAGGAAGGGCATGGGTCATCTTTGACACGCATGTCAAATACAAATTAATGAAACATATGCAATTTCCATAATGATCTTTAGAAACCAAAAACAACAATAATAGACGTGTGAATGATGATTAAGAATTAGTGATATCAATATAACAAATATGGCAAGGTAAATAAAATAATACCTGATTGCATGGACGTCATTAATGCTTGTAGGCGGCCTTTCAAATCAACCGACGACTTCCTTCTTTGGTTAACTCTCCCTCTGCTTCTCGATGGATTTCTCTCCTCTCATGGCAAAAGAAAAACTTTCTATATCGAGAATGAGGAGTCCGTAACTTCCTTTTGAAGATCAGATTTCAAAAAGGAGATATCTGTACGCATTGGTTGTTTGGGGACCATGGCCCATTCCATAACTGCTTGATTTGGTTATTTTTAGTTCCATCCATCATATATCTAAAAATTACACCTTAGGTCTGTACATAATGCATTCCCGTGTTGCCTAAATACATTAATGTCCCAATAATTTCCAAGTCCCTTATTTGATCACCTTTTTTTAAAATTGAGTCACATTATCAAAATTGATAGTATTATCGATTCTAAATATATATACATATCATTGGAATTAAATTCCAACACATTATGCTATTTTTTTATAATTCAAATTCCTATCTTAGTTTGCTTTTATCATAACTCGAGATGTATATTTGAACATCATGTAATAGAAGCATACTTATCTTTCTTTTCATTGAGATTGGTATTATTATAATGTACTCTATTTCATGTTGAATATACGAACTATCTTTCATATTCAATAAATTGTATGCAGTTGGTAATGTGGATATTTTATACTTGATGTTGAATGACTCGATCTTGGTCAAATTGACATAATAACTCACTTCACGTCAATATTCAATCATGATTCGAATTGGCTTAGGATCAGTACACCAAAATTGGTTTTTAGTAACGAATATTTTGATATCCGTCGTCACATCTTTCGATTTAAATCTATACCAATAAATAATATTTACTATTTTTTTGAAATTTTAAATTCATAGAAAATAACATATTTGTTTTTCTATTACTAATAACGAATTATATAACAATGATTATCCGTTGGCCTTTTGTTTTGAGTAAATTACATAAAAGTTCATGAACTATACACCCGATTCAATGTCGTACCCGGTCTTTAAAAGATAACAATGTGGTACCCGAACTTTAACATTTGTCTCAATATAGTTTTAAGCTATTGTTATTTAAGCTCAGAGAGACCAAATGATCAACTAAAATTCAATAGACAAGAACTACATTGAGACAAATCATAAAGATTGGGTAAAACATTGTTACATTTTAAAGTTCATGTATGACTTTGAAATCGGATGTATAGTTCAGGGGCTTTTGTGTAATTTACTCTATTTTTTACTAAAAAAATGATTAGTATAAATTTTGACAAGAAAGTCAACGGAAAATCATCTTATGTGAACAAATACAATTTTATTTGCAAATTACAAGCATAATTTGAACACTCCTGTATAAATTTGGAAATCCCTTTATTGTGGTTGTCCAGTGCTAAATTTACCGTACAATTTGAACATTCCTTTATAACGAATAATGATGTAGAATTAGCACCATCATACAACATGTAACGTCCCGGGCTTAGGTCCCCGGTCCGTTAACGGAGCATTACTGGCCCTGACAACTTGTTGGGTTCGGGCCCAAATGGACCCGTTGACAACCACCCAAAATGCTTAAGCCCAAGTTGTCAAGTAGTAATCCCCACCACTTATATACCACACCCACACTTTGTGAGTTTAAGGTATGGCACTATGTTTGGGGTTGGGGTGTTACAACCTCCCCCACTTATATTCGCAACGTCCTCGTTGCGACATGGCCCATCACTTATTCCCAGTGATAGTGGCGGCTGCACGCTCCGGGTAGCCATTTCCTCCAACCTCTTTGTAGGGGCGGCTCCACCTCTCGGGTAGCCCTTTCCACTATCAGAGAGAATTTGGCTCTGATACCATTTGTAACGGAACGGGTCGCGTCGACCACCAGCGGAAGCATGGATAATTTGATCGCACGACCGAACCGTTACCAAAATAATAAATGAATGGCACATAATGAGCAGAGATAAATATCAATTCCATAAAATATCCACTCAAACTAGAGTTCCATTATTACAACTCTAAACTGGAAAAAAATTAACTAATCTAGAATAAAAAAAATAACAACTCGATAGTTCCTGTGGGCATATAGATATCCACTAGATCTTCACAGATAAATCGTACCACGCCAACAATCTCAATGAGCCCGTAGCACGATCCAGAAAATGCAATCAACCTTTCTCTTCACCTGAAATTAACAAACATAATTTGCATGAGCCTAATGCCCAGTATGTATCGGGGTCCATGCATGGGTATTCTAACGGTCCTTGATCCGTTATAAAACATATATATACTTGGATTTTCATGTGTACACATCATTTCATGCCTAGATAATTCCCATGCATGTCTAAGTTCGATCCCTATCATGTTTAGCTTGGCTTCTTTCATAAACATGATTACACATGTAAAGTAGGTAAATTGCATAATTTGGCATGACAAATCTTTATTTCTACTTGTGGGCATAATTCATAAAAATGCTAAGCAATTTACATACTTATAAAACATATAAACTACTTTACATATTTGCCCCCATGACTTTGATGGTTTAACTTTCTTAAACCAATTTTATTATAACATGTGATGGTTCATTCTCTTGTTAAACCATTCCTTGCATTTTTCATGATGGTTTTCCTTATAAATCATTGTCTTGCACAACATTCATTTACGTATCTTTTATACGTTTTTAACCGCTGGCACTTGCGGTCCATGGCATGACATGACAGTGTAGCTACAACTGTAGAGGACTTAGCTTTTGCCTCTGTGGTTCCTTGCAACCATACGCCCCTTGCGGCATTGCCCCTTGCGGCAAATACGACCCCTTGCGGTCGACCATGTGACTCCTTAATGAGTCTGTGCCTTAAATCTCGATTAACTTAAAATTTTGCAACATGTTACTCGATGATTCCTTATCATGTTTAGTTATGTAATCATCATTACACACTTGTATAATGGAAGATATATTTACATAATAAGGTGCTATGTGCCACAGTATTTGTCATCTATTACATCATGTATAACACTTAATAAAGTATGTAGCCAATCGGCAATACTGGAATCAATGAGTTAAATTACATGATACCCCACATGGTATTCATAGAAAAAAAACTAGTTCTCATAATAACAGGTATTCTCTTAAGATACTTTACAACAACTACATATTAGTCTTGTATTGGATGTAAGAGAATACAACACGTTGTAGTTCCTATTAAGCCGACTCATCTCATATTTTAGATACTTGACAAATGTTTATATCATGTCTAATGCTATATAAGGTTAATCTCTTTATGTAACTTCCATGCGAGATCCCTTTGTTCTGGATTTTTTTCCCAATAACAACAGTAGATATGCAATCATCTCTTAAATAATTATTTTAATATTGACAAGTTCATTATCTTGACATTGCTCATTTTCACGAATTAAAATCCGTATAGACTTGGATTGGGACATGTGTGAATGGGTTAAATAGGATAAAAAAAATCATACGGTTATGGAGGGTTCCTATAATATAATTATTGTATTATCTCATAATAATACTCAAGAGATGATATGAGCATTTCGTATAATTGAGAATATTTACCCTTTAATCTACAGGTGAATTGGAGCCGAATAATCTATACATATATTCCTGATGTTATCAAAAGGTCTGATAATTGGAATCCTTAAATGATAGTGGTAAAAGAACATTGATGTACATCGTTTTATTGTTAGTGACATATGTGTGTTTCTTCTTAATGCAGACTTTCTAAATGTGACATATAAAGTATCAAAAACCAATCATCATGGAGAAGGCCATTGGCATCCTCCAAAAGACATCCTCCATAACCTTTAGCCATGAATTTAAGATATTGCATGGTAATTTATATATTTAGAATAATACCGTCATTGGTAGGGTGTAACATTACAGGGTATCACGTTAACAAAAAAAACGTAAGCGAGTATATCATGAATAATCAAATCATCACGGATCCTAAAAGAAAGATCTATCATGGATCCAAGGTAGGGAAATCGAGAGTCTCATTTAATATATAAAATATATATGGATCCAAGATGGGAAACGAAAATCGAGCACAATACTAGAAAGAACACATAAAATCAGAAATCATGAATCGAATACGACTTTTATTGATACGTAAGATCATTTACCAATACATACATTTATATCTATTTTGGAGGTGATCATTGTTCATACGAAATCCTAGTTCGATACATACGTTTAGAAATTAAAATCCTACAGCCGATACATACCTCGAATCCAACGCTTAACTCTACCCGTCGTGGTCGTCGCGTCTTCTTTTCATCACGAATCCGTGTTCTCTTCCTCTTCGGATTCGACGCCGCCTTCTCCTACGATGAAGATGGACGCCGGTAAGATAACCTTCCTCTCTCTCTAACTCTCTCTCTCTCTAAAGTTGCAAAATAAGGGTGACGTGTGGGGAAGATCCCTTGGGTTTTTAAAGAGGGTAATGAGAGGATTAACATATTAATTAAATGTATTAATCCAAGATAATGCCCTTTTTGAAAATTTGTTTTCAAAACATGCAGGCCGTTACAATCTACCACCCTTAAAAAAATTTCGTCCTCGAAATTTCTTAGTAGAGGGACATACCGAAAAGTTACGGGTACTTCTCCTGCATTTCACTTTCCAACTCCCAAGTAGCCTCCTCCTTTTGGTGGTGTTGCCAAACGACCTTGACCATAGGGACTATATGCCGACGCAATTGATGATCTCTACGATCAACGATTCGTATGGGTTTCTCTTCAAAGGTCATGTTTGGCTGAATATCAATGACTTCATGCTCGATCACATGTGAAGGATCAGGAATGTACTTCCTCAGCATAGACACATGGAATACATCATGAAGTTTCGAGTATTGAGGTGGTAATGCAATACGATATGCCACCTCTCCAATCCTCTGCAGAATCTCAAAAGGTCCTATGTATCTGGGAGTAAGCTTCCCCCTTTTGCCAAATCGTAAAACGCCCTTGGTTGGAGAGATCTTTAAGAACACATGTTCCCCAACCGTGAAACTCAAGTCTCTTCTATGACGATCGGCATAAGATTTTTGCCTACTTTGAGCTGCCAATAATCTTTTTCTGATTAGATCAACACCCTGCTTACTTGTCTGAACAAGTTCCGGTCCTAGGATGTGCTTCTCGCCAACATCACTCCAGCATGAAGGTGATCTGCAAGGTCTCCCATACAATGCTTCATAGGGTGCCATCTTGATGCTCGAATGGTAGCTATTATTGCAAGCGAACTCCACTAATGGAAGGTGTCTATCCCAGCTGCCCACAAAATCTAAAGCACAAGCTCTCAACATATCTTCTAGTGTTTGGATGGTCCTTTCGGACTGACCATCAGTCTGCGGATGAAATGAAGTGCTAAACTTCAATTGAGTGCCCATAGCATCCTGAAAGCTCTTCCATAGACGAGAGGTAAATCGTGTATCCCGATCAGATACAATTGATGTAGGAACACCATGTAGGCTGACAATTTCATTCACATATAATTCAGCTGGACTATCTGTCGACTGATCCAAGCGGATAGGTAGGAAGTGTGCCGATTTGGTTAATCGGTCAACAATCACCCATATGGTGTCCTAACGATGTTTTGTGGTCTTGGATAGACCGGTGACGAAGTCCATCGTTATGTGCTCCCACTTCCATTCAGGTATCTCCAGGGGTTGAACAGGTCCTGCAGGCCGCTGATGTTCAATCTTGATTTGCTGACATACCAAGCATCTAGCAACAAATTCTGCGATGTCATTCTTCATCTTTGGCCACCAAAAGTTCCGTTGCAGATCCTTGTACATTTTTGTTGTACCTGGGTGAATAGTGTACATCGATCTGTGTGCTTCATCCAGAATCTCCTGCCTCAACTCAATATCACTTGGAATCCATAATCTGATGCGGTACCTTATAGCTCCATCCGTTCCGATGGTGAAATCAGAACCTTCCTTTTTAGATGCTTCTATAAATTTAGGAAGATCGGCATCTACTTTTTGTGCAGTCAAGATCTTCCCAATTATCTCCGGTTGAATCTTGAGTGCTGCAAAAGATATCTTTCTCGATTCGCTCAAGAAAGGCTTCCAATCTTCAAAATCCTTCATCATTTTCCATTGAAGTTTTAAACTAGCCAATCTACCTTCCCATTTTCTGCTTAGTGCATCTGCTACGACATTTGCTTTCCCCGGATGGTAATTGATGGCGAAGTCATAATCTTTTAGGAACTCTAGCCAACGTGGTTGTCTCAAATTAAGTTCCTTCTGAGAGAAAATATATTTGAGGCTCTTATGATCACTGAGCACCTCAAACTGCTTACCGTAGAGGTAATGACGCCATATTTTTAGAGCAAAGACTACCGCTGCTAACTCTAAATCATGAGTTGGGTAGTTCCTTTCTTGTGGTTTTAATTGCCGTGAGGCATAGGCAATGACTTTCTCATTTTGCATAAGAACACATCCGAGTCCCGTGCCTGATGCGTCAGTATACACCACGAAGCCTCCACTGCCTGATGGTAAGGCCAATACTGGAGCTGTAGTCAATCTCTGCTTCAATTCTTGAAAGCTCTGTTCACAAGCCTCATACCATATAAACTTCACATCCTTCCGAGTGAGCTTTGTTAGCGGTAGTGATATCCTTGAGAAATTCTGAATAAATCGTCGATAATAACCAGCCAAGCCAAGAAAACTACGGATCTCAGAAACATTCCTGGGTTGCTTCCAATTCAGCACAGCTTCTACCTTGGTTGGATCTACCTCAATGCCGTCCTTAGATACCACATGACCAAGGAATGCTACTCTATTCAACCAAAAATCACATTTGGAGAATTTCGCATAAAGCTGGTGTTGCCTAAGGGTTTCGAATACAATCTGCAAATGTACTCGATGCTGCTCCGGATCAGATGAATATATCAATATGTCATCCACAAACACGATGACAAACTTGTCAAGGTATTCTCAGAATACACTATTCATTAGCTCCATAAAAGCTGCAGGAGCGTTAGTAAGACCAAATGGCATGACCAAGAATTCATAATGACCATACCTTGTCCTGAAAGCTGTCTTTGGTATATCCTCCTCTTTTATTCGGAGTTGATGATAACCCGTACGCAGATCAATTTTTGAGAAAACAGTGGCTCCCTGTAATTGATCGAATAAGTCATCAATGCGAGGTAACGGGTATCTGTTCTTCACGGTCACTTTGTTTAGACCTCGATAATCAATGCAGAGTCTAAGAGACCCATCTTTCTTTTTCATAAAAAGAACGGGTGCTCCCCACGGAGAAACACTGGGACGTAAAAATCCCTTATCCAGTTGTTCTTGTAACTGCTTCTTTAGCTCCTCAAGTTCTGCAGGTGCCATTCTGTACGGAGCTTTGGAAATCGGAGCCGTTCCTGGGATCACATCAATTGAGAAATCAACCTCTCTATGAGGAGGTAGTCCAGGAAAATCGTCCGAGAAGACATCGGCAAACTCTCTGACCACATCTAAATCTTCAAGACGTGCATGTGATGATTCATTGCTAATTATACTAGCGAGGAATGCGATGCAACCTTCAGCTAGTAATCGGCTTACTTGCAAGGATGAGATAATCAATCTTCCACCCTTACAGGTGCCCCGAATAACTATCTCCTCAGTATTTGGTCTACTCAGGACCACCTTCTTTTCTCAACAATAGACCGCTGCATAATGCTCCCATAACCAATCCATTCCCAAGATGGCATCATAGGTTGTGATGGGTAATAATATCAAATTGGCAGTGAGGGTGTCTTCTTTTACCAAAACAGGTACGTCCTTTAAATACATACCCGTTGCAATAATATCACCCATTGGTGAAGAAACTGTAAGTGCATAAGGAAGCTCAACAGCTTCTAAACTTAACTTTCTCGCAAAAGCATTCGAGATAAAGGAATGCGTGGCACCAGAATCAAAAAGAACATGACATAAATGGTTTTCAATTAGTAGAGTACCTTCCACTGTCGTGTTGGCACCTTCTGCATCCTCAGGAGTGATAGTAAAGACTCTTCCTGCTACCTTCTTTTTCTGCTCGAATGGCTTAATCTGATCCTTGACATCTTTCTTGCAATCTTTCCTGAAGTGACCTTTTTCTCCGCAATTAAAGCAAGTAGTGGTTAGCATGTAGCATTCTCCTGGATGCCTCCTACCACAATGCGGACACACTTCAAATGTGTACTTCCTGTTTGTTGGTGCATCATCAATCTTTGTCTTCTTAGCATTCGCTGCAGTGTGACGCCTCTTGTCATTGAAGTTCGGCTTGTGAGGGCGCTTCCGAGGATTTGTTTGCTGTATCCTCCGGTATGCTGCATCGATCTCCACTGCTGCTGCAACCGCCTCAGATAAGGTCGTGGGACCTCTAGTCAGCACTTTCATGCTCAGTCCCGCATTCAAGCCTTCAACAAACTTTCTAGCTCGTTGCTTTTCATTGGAGCAGATACCCTTGCCATACTTCTCCAATTCTTGAAATTTTGTTGCATATTCTTCGACTGTCATATTTCCCTGTCGGAGATTTATAAACTCTTGACGCTTAGCATCCTTAGCATGCTCGGGGATGTAACGCTCAGTGAAGCGCTCAACAAAGTCATCCCACTTAATGACTGGAGTCTCCGAAAAATGGATTCCCTTGCATGAAGTCCACCACTCCTTTGCATTGTCCCGCAGACGAAATGTCCCGAAGATCACTTTCTTTTCCTTAGGACAATCCGTTGCCTCAAAAGTCAGCTCCATCTCTCTTAGCCAATGTTCGGCTTTTTCCGGCTCGTGCTCACCCTTGAAAGTGGGCGGATCGTGCTGAATGAAGGTCTTTAGAGTCAGTCCACCCGAGTTGGACGTCTGACTCTTCTGTTGCTGGGTCATTAGTGTCATTAACTCCAGCATCTGCCTCTACATACCCATAACGGCCTCTTGGCTTGTCGATGAGTCACGGTCTGCAATGGCTTCAATTGCACGTCGAGGAGCCATCTGATTCAAAATTGACAAGGTCAATGAGTTGTGATACTAAATCTCTCTATCTATAAATCTTAGATAACTAAGAATTGTGGATATCCTATGCCCAGAGGAACTCTAGCTCTGATACCATTTGTAACGTCCCGGGCTTAGGTCCCCGGTCCGTTAACGGAGCATTACTGGCCCTGACAACTTGTTGGGTTCGGGCCCAAATGGACTCGTTGACAACCACCCAAAATGCTTAAGCCCAAGTTGTCAGGTAGTAATCCCCACCACTTATATACCACACCCACACTTTGTGAGTTTAAGGTATGGCACTATGTTTGGGGTTGGGGTGTTACACAACATTATATGAATATTTAAATTATCAAAGCATGATGATGGTTAAGAACATCATGGTTCGGACTATATCTGGTGTGGGTCTTAGAGCATTGAGAGGAACTTTCCCTACTATGAGAGGGTTTGGATGGATGCACCTTAGATGCATTAGTAATCGTGTCCGCAGTCCAGGTTGGGTAGTATAGTGTGGAGTGGACAACCGTTGAAAGCATCGAATTAGTAAATCCGTCCCAAACAAGATGAGTGCTCTCCTACTTCAACTTCCTCAGAGCTTTGGCAAAAACTTGGAAGCATTGTCAGGAGAAGCGCGTGCCTATAGTTTGCAATCTCAGCCTTTCTAGCCTCTAGGCTTCATGGTTCGGTTACAACCGTAACTTTTTCTTACAAAACCCAAAAGACGAGATTCTGACCATGTCAAGGTTTTTCTTTCCAAATCTACTATCTTTTTGCACTAGTTCAACAGATGCTTTGCTCCCACGATCTGCCAATAATTCAGTCAGTTAGTAAATATTATTCTCGATTAGTTAGAGATTACACGGGATCAGAAGAACTGTAGATAGAGGTTATCTATAATAAAAGAGAGGAGCGAAAGCATGAATGACATGAGCATATGAGCGTGTTCTGCCAGTCCAATGGATGGTTGTTATCTTGCTTGTTACATGGAGCAAGAGTCGAGATTGAAGGAGTCGGACGAGATATATGTCACTAGATACGACTTTTAAAAATCATAACATTCCAAAAAACACAGGGTGTTTGGTCTAGTGGTATGATTCTCGCTTCGGGTGCGAGAGGTCGCGAGTTCGATTCTCGCAACACCCCATTTTTATATACGTATTTGTAGTTTTAAAAAATATTTTGTACGTTGTTATTGAAACAACACTGAATTTCTTATTCGTCGTAAAAATGAATAAAAAAATATAATTTCCCGATGACATTCATTCGCTGTTATACACTCATCATCAAATGATGTAGCGATTGTGTCCAATATAATCACTATTAACCAATATTTCTTTTTTCCCCGATATTATATAACAACCATTTCTAGATATCGTATATTCTTGTGAAGTGAACTAAAAAATAGTGGAATTATGCTGTAAATTGTATTCTTTCAGAGGTAACTTTTCTTTCTAACTGAAATTAAATTTATTTTCTAAATATGGGTGCTATCAAGTAATTTATTTCAAGCTTCTTATATAGCAATTAAATGGAATATATAAACTTAACTATTGTAGTTAGGATAAAATGGGGTTGTCCCCTTGGGGAGCTAACTTGGTTCATCCGCCTCATTTTCATATTTTTTATTTTTTTTTTGAAAAATACTCTTATGGAATTTTATTATTATATCCCTATATTATGTCATTCGAATTTCGATCGAAATAGAGACTTCTACGGCCTCCATCCAAACTGGATCGATTTCAATAATTCTATGATCACTAAAAAATAACTATCTAGATGAAGGCCGTAGGAGTCCCTGTTTTTCATAAAACTTGATTATCATAATATAGGAACACATATTTATTTTAAAAAAAATAAAAAAAATAGGAAAAATGGGATGAGGAAAGACAGGTTAGCTCTCTTAGTGGGCAACCCCATTTCCCCTTATAGTTATTAGTATATACACACAATTTGATTACTAAAGCGGAAACAATAATAAAATACGATAATTTATATTATCCTAATTTGTATTATATTGATTCTAATAGGAACTTAATTAACAGGATCCTAGTGGTACTTTCCCCCTCCTGCATAATGGTTAGAGGATTATTATCAATGACTTTTATGATTAAGGGAACGAGTAAGTGTAACTTTTTAAATTAATATCTACTTAAACTACACACGTATGATCTATCATGCCCATGTTTAGTCGCATCACGTCCGCATGCATGACTTGATCAAAAGTTCCACGATATTTATCGTACTCAAGAAATCCACAAGGAATCATATATTATATGATTTTTATCAATTGTGCTCATCCAAGATATTCCAATATCAGCCTTCTCTTTTGGGAATATCAGTTGTACCCCTGACTTCTTGCCCTTATATCACTCGTGTCCCTCAGGTTAGTTGCCATCCATTCTCCACGCAAACATGCGTTATCTTTGAGGATATAACCGGAAATAAATTAAAAAACATGTACTAAAAAATCTTTTTCCTCCATCCCCTTCTCTTCCTCCCTCCCCCCCCCCCCTCTTCCTCTACCTCCGCCCAGCTCCTCCCCCTCCTCCCCTCTGCCCAGCTCCTCTACCTTGCTCCTCTCCCTCCGCCCGACTCCTCCCCCTCCGCCTAGCTCCTCCCCGTCCACCCAGCGACTCCCCCTCCACCCTGCTCCCCTTCCCCTCCGCCTATCTCCTCCCCCTCTGCCCAGCTCCTCCGCTTCCCTCTCCCCCCCAGCTCCTCCCCCTCCGCTCCATGATTCCTCCTCTTCCCTGCTCTTTCCCCTCGGCCTAGCACCTCCCCCTTCGCCCAGATCCTCCACACCGCTCCTCTCCCTCCACCCGGCTCCTCCCCCTCCCCGCCCAGCGACTCCCCCTCCACCCAAGTTATCCTTCTCCCCATCCACGTCCTCCACCCCAGCCTCCTCCTCCCACTCCTATGTCCCCAGCCTCCTTCTACCCCTCCTCTCCTCTGCCCTAGCCTCCTCCTCTTCCTCCCCTGTTGGGGACGGACCTGATCAAGCACCACAATACTAGAACCACAATCGAAGAAGAAAGCATGTACAATCGCACAAGACAAGGATTTATAGTGGTTCGGCAATATGCCTACTCCTCTTGCTCGCACCAAACTCTCTCTACTATTGCTTGAATGATGTTGGGATACAATATGTGGTACCACATGGCTCCTTTTATACTACAACAAAAGAATACCAAGCCTTCAACAATCACCACCATCAGCTCTCAGCCAATCAGGATGCATGATGTGGATTACGCATCTCAACAATGCAACCCAACACCTCTCAGCCAATTAGAATGCAGGAGTGGATCAGACACCTCAGCAATCCAGCACAAGAGCTCTCAACCAATCAGAAGGCTGGAGGGAGATCAGCCACATCAGCAATGTTTTCTACTTGTATTCAACCAATCAGTCTTTACATGATAAATCTCAACAATCTCCCACTTGAAGATTGATTTGTGATACACACCACTTTTTCAATAGTCCTAGTGTGAGCTTTCCCTTGTCTTCTATTCTAGAAGACCAATAAAAGCTGAACATGTCTTCAGCTTCTCCACTGTTACAGACTTTGTTAACGTATCAGCAGGATTTTCTAATGTGTGGATCTTCTTCAGCTTAAATTACCCATCTTCTAGATGCGTCCAAATGAAGTGGTACTTCACATCAATGTGCTTAGTCCTCGAGTGAACGACGAAATTCTTTGCAAGATGAATTACACTTTGACTGTTGCTGAATAATTGACAATCTTCACATTCTTTATTCAGTTCTTTCATCAGACCTTTCAACCATATCATTTCCTTGCAAGCTTCTGTTGCCACTACATATTCTGCTTCCGTAGTCGAGATGGTCGCTATCTTCTGAAGCTTAGAGATCCAACTAATGGCTCCACTCCCCAGGGTAAAGACATACCCTGTTGTGCTTTTTCTGTCATTGATATCTCCTGCAAAATTTGAGTCCACAAAACCTCGAATGGAAATGTCAGTGTTCCCATAACACAATGCCGCGTTAGAGGTACCTCTCAAATAACGTAAAATCCACTTCACAACTTCCCAATGTTCCTTGCCAGGATTCATCATGAATCTCCTCACAACTCCCACTAGACATCTTGTGCAAACCATTGCGTACATCAAACTACTAACAGCATACTGGTAGGGTACCTTTGACATGTACTCATGCTCCTCCTTCGTAGCAGGTTCTTTCTCCTTTGAAAGTTTGAAGTGGCTTCCTAAAGGTGTTAGAGTAGATTTTGTATTTTTCGTATTAAATCCTTCTAGTACCTTCTCGATGTAATCTGATTGAGACAATCTCAACTTCTTATTCTTCATGTCTCTGCTAATCTGCATTCCAAGGATTTTCTTTGCAGGACCTAGGTCCTTCATTTCGAGTTCCTTAGACAACATTGCCTTCAGATTTG
This sequence comes from Ottelia alismoides, assembly GCA_037367405.1. Lineage (NCBI taxonomy): Eukaryota > Viridiplantae > Streptophyta > Magnoliopsida > Alismatales > Hydrocharitaceae > Ottelia > Ottelia alismoides. The sequence goes on along the minus strand of JAZKJV010006792.1, from coordinate 6,222 downwards.
CTATTTCTTCCTTGCATGAGCCTGCAACAAGCATGTCATCTACGTTCAACAATAAAATGATGTAAGACATACCAAGCTTCTTGAAGTAGCAACAATGGTCAACATGACATTTGCGGAACCCTGTATTTCTCATGAAATCATCAAACCTTTGTACCATTGTCTTGGTGCCTGCTTCAAGCTATAAAGGCTTTTTCTGAGCTTGCATACCATGTCTTCCTTTCCAGTAGCTATATAGATCTCTGGTTGTTGCATGTAGATGTCCTCCTCAAGATCTCCATGGAGAAATGTTGTCTTAACATCCAACTACTCCAAATGTAGGTTCTCAGCTGCAACAATGCTCAATATTGCTCTTATGGTTGAGACCTTTACAACATGTACAAAGGTATCTGTGAAATCAACTTCTGCTTTCTGTTGAAAGCCCTTCGTCACTAGCCGAACCTTGTATCTAATGGAACCATCAACTTCCTCCTTCATCATGTACACCCACTTGTTGTGCAGAGCCTACTTTTCCTTCGGTAGTGGGACTAAATCTCACGTTTTGCTTCTTGAGAGAGAGTTCATCTCCTCATCCATGACTAACTCCCACTGATTCCTTTCCTCACCTTGTATAGCTTCATCAAAGCATTCAGGCTCACCTTATCAGTCAATAATAAATAATTCGAGGAAGGTGAATACCTTGCAGTGGGTTTGCTGATTCTGAAAGATTTCTGTAGTACCGGAGTTTGCGGATTATTCTGTAGGATGGGTTGAACATTCTCATCACTTGGTTGTGATGTGCTTTGTTCAGGAGTTTCATCAAACTCCACAAAGTCTGGTTCTTTTGTTGTCTTTCCTTTTATCAATTCATCCTTGTATAGGGAAGACTCATTGAATGTGACATCAATGCTTCTAACTGTCTTCTTGTTCTCCAAATCTCACAATCTATATCCATAGTTATATGTACCATAGCCAACAAATGTACACTTCCTTGCTTTGGGATCAAGCTTTCCTCTATCTTCCTGCTCAATGTGAACATAAGTTATGCATCCAAAGATACGTAAATGAGAAAGTGTTACCTCCTTTCATGTCCACGTTTCTTCTGAAAGATCTCCATCTAAAGCAGTAGACGGACCTCGATTGATTAAGTATGCAGTTGTATTCAGTGCATTAGCCCAACGTCGCTTGGGTAGACTTGCATGTAACCTCATGCTTCTCGCATGTTCTAGAAGAGTCATGTTCATGCGCTCAACAACACTATTCTGTTTGGTATTTCTTGGAAACGTTTTCAATCTCCTAATCCTGTTCTTAGCACAGTAGGATTCAAACTCATCACTGTAGTATTCTCCCATATTGTCTGACTTGAGACATTTCAACTTTAAACATATCTCAGTCTCAACTAAGGCCTTCCACATTTTGAAGGTCTCAAATACATTGGATTTATGTTTGATAAAAATAAACCCACAGTTTTCTAGCTGCATCATCAATGAAAGTAATAAAATAATGAGATCCATCATGGAAGGTACCTGAGATGGACCCCATACGTCTCTATGAACCAACTCTAGTCTTTTAGTTTTTCGTACTCTTGCGGTCTTTGTGAAACTGACTTTCTTCTCTTTTCCCAAGATACAATCTTCATAGAAGTCCAGATCAACGGTCTGCAATCCCATCAATTTTTCCTTCTTCTGCATGATCTCCATTCCCTTTTCGCTCATGTGACCAAGGCGTCTATGCCAAGTGTTAGCATCACACCCATATGATGCAACATTTATCCTGTCATATGAACCTGATGCAATATACATGGTTCCTTCTTTCTTACCTCGAGCAAGGATCAATGATCTCTTTGATATATCCTATGAATCAGAATCGAATGATGTCACCACGCCGCTTTCTGAGATCTAACCAATAGATATGAGATTTCTTGTTAGATTGGGTACATGTCTAACATTCTTTAGTCTCAAGAAGCCACCATTGGATTGGGATATGTCAATATCTCCCTTTCCAATTATGCTGCAACATTCATCATCTCCTAGATATATCTTTCCAAAATCACCTTTCACATAATTTTGGAGGATATCTCTTTGTGGAGTGGTATGAAATGAAGCACCCGATTCCACAATCCAGGACTCACTTCGAGCATCTGCAACACATATCAACGCATCGCTATCCTCATCATCAGTAAGATTTACAGTGTTCTTACCTTTATCATTTTCTCCTTTCCGCTTTCCTGGGGCCTTGCATTCTGTCTTGTAATGCCCCTTTTGATTGCAATTCCAATAGATCACAGACTTCGGATCTATGGATTTGGATCTTCCTCCTACCGACTTTCCCCTGGAATGCTTTTGATTCTTGTAGCTCTTCCTGCTTTTTCATTCTGTATTCAAGGCAGAACCTGACGAGTGTTCTTCTCCCGATGTCTTCCGTCGTGCCTCTTATCCAAGAAGAATACCAGCAACATCCTCCATCTTCAACTTTGCAGAACCAGAGGAGTTGCTAACTGCTACAACTAAAGCATTCCAACTATCAGGTAAACTAGAAAAAAGTAGAAAAGCTTTACCTCATCATCAAACACGATATTTACGGACTCCAACTGGTTGATGATACTGTTCAGATCATTCAAGTGTGCAGCCACTACGGAGTTCTCACTCATATTTAAATTGAAAAGCTTCTTTATCATATACACCTTATTTGATGCGGATGGCTTTTCATACATATTTTCAAGAGCTTTGAAAAGATTCGTCGTTGTTGTCTCCTTTGCGATATTTGAAGCCACCGATGGAGCAAGGCTGAGTCTTACCATTCTTAGAACCTTTCGGTCTAGGACCTTTCACTCTTCATTTTTCATGGCTTCGGGCTTCTTCCCTTCGATCGGAAGATAGAGATCCTTTTGATATAGAACATCTTCAATATGTATCTTCCAGAATGCGAAGTTCGATCTATTAAACTTCTCGATCTTGACCTTCGATTCTTCCGCCATCTGTGTAGAGGTTGATCTCCAAACCTGGCTCTGATACCAGTTGTTGGGGATGGATCTGATCAAGCACCACAAGACTGGAACCACAATCGAAGAAGAAATCACACATAATCACACAAGACAATGATTTATAGTGGTTCGACAGTATGCCTACTCCACTTGCTCACACCAGACTCTTTATACTATCGCTTGAATGATGTTGGGATACAATATGTGGTGTCACAAGGCTCCTTTTATACTACAATAAAAGAATACCAAGCATTCAGCAATCTCCACCATCAGCTCTCAGCCAATCAGGATGCAAGATGCAGATTAAGCATCTCATCAATCCAACCCAACACCTCTCAGCCAATCAGAATACAGGAGGTAGATCAGACACCTCAGCAATCCAACCCAAAAGCTCTCAGCCAATCAGAAGGCATGAGGGAGATCAGCCACATCAGCAATGCTTTCTACTTGTATTCAACCAATCAGTCTTCACAGGATAAATATCAACATCCCCTTCCTTTGCCCACAGCCTCCTCCTCCTCCCAACCTCTATCTCCACCCCACTATGTTTGGCCCCATCCTCCTTTGGCCCCCTTCTCTGATGCGGCATCAGATGGTGACAGAGCAATGTGCATTAGATCAGTTCAAGCAGCGGTTACATCGACGAAGCAGGGACTAGAGGTGTGGATCTCCGAGGATGATGTTTTCCACAAACGGAGGTCGGTAGAGGCTGGAGATTATCACTTTGTCAGTGATAGAGGGTGGAAAGGAGCTCAATTTTCAACAAGAGTGCAACAACGAAGGAGATGGGTTCGTTGATCGACACCCTTGGCGTGTTGTTTCCCTCCATAGATTCGATGCCCTCATCAGAGTCTGAGTTTTCATCTTTATAGAGTATGGTGGCATGCAGGAGGAAGATAATGTTGAGCAGATGGATGGGAGAGTAGGAGGAAGAAGAAGTGTGGACAGTTACACCCCTCTTAAAGGCACCATGATTTGAAAAAATCATGGTTTTCAACTCATTAACGATTAAACTAATGGAGGGGCACAAGTGATAGCACAACAAGAAGTCGGGGGCACAACTGATATTCTCAAAAAGGAAGGGGCATAACTGATATTAGAATATCTCGGAGGAGCACAACTGATAAAAACCCTATATTATATATCTGCTATTCTATATGAGATGTGTAGAATTGGAACTCAATCAATCTTGATAGATTGTTCCATGCACTACACAACAAGAGAAATCATGGAAAACATTTCACATAAACAGAATATGCGTGAGTTTGTAATGGTTGGAACAACAAATGTGGATTCGATTGTGTGTGTAGCTCTTTCTGCTCTTTGGGCAACCAACATAGTGACACATGTTAACTTTGTATGAAACCACGTATTTTTAAAGATGGGGTTTCGACATGTGGCCCCTTTGCCTCATCGATATGCGATGGTTGGGACTATAAATGAGCTAGTCATTCGAGGCTTTTTGCTTTTGGTATTGAAATTGTCCTTTCTCAAGGCAACGAAATAATTGTTTGAAAGGGTTGTGCTTATGAAGCACGGGGTCCTCTAATATATTGCTGGTGGTGGGATGAAGAACTAGATATATTATCATTGTTGTTGTCGATCAATTCATCGGAAACGAAATTAGGAATGGTTTTTTTTTATGAATTTGGAATGGGTATATTTGATGATATGAAAAATAAACGTATTCATCACATTTATATTGTCATCTTGCATTCCATGTCAGAAGGGTCATAATTATATATTTTTATCATCATAAAATAAAATGGACTTGTGAGATTTGTAATTTATCCAAGTGTTTTGGATTTAAAAATGAACAATTTGCATGTTAGCTCAGCTGGTTAGAGCATCGTCTAATAAGAATGGGCGAACTCCATTTTATTTTCCCTCTCTCTTTTATTCGGGATAAATATAAAAAAATGCTGTCCGTCGTCGCGCGCGCCACCACATGTTTCCTGCCAACACCCTCTCGAGGAGGAGGAGGAGGACGGCGATGATGCCAAATTAGGTTTTCTCCACAGTCTCCCACTACTTGATTTGTTTTGGACTCTCTCTCGCTTGATTTGGATCTCGTTCGCTGTTTCCGGATTTTGCTGTTGTTCTGGAAATCGGAAATGTCCTGAGGGTTATGGGATATCAGGGTTTAGGGTTGAACAAATTGAAGAATTTGTGATCTGAGTTGATATTCGATGGATTTGGAATCCATTCGAGCAGCTGTTTAACTTTCGATATAGACATCTTTCTAATGAAATTTGTCAGAAATTAAACCATCCGATTTAGGTGTTGGGTTTTGATGGATCCTTGTGGCATGGCATTGTTGGAACATGCGAGTGATTATAGTAATTTAGGAATCCTAATGATATTAGACTTTTAATTCTAATGCTAATTGAGTTTATTTTATTTGTAGTCCTAATGGAAATAGGAACATGGGTTTGTAATTGGGCTATATATAGAGGGGTCGGGAGGCATTGCCTCCAAATCACCCCAAGAACAATGTAACCCTTAGAGAGGGAGAGAGAGAGAGAAGAGAGCGAGAGAAGGAGGGAGCTGTGCCCGTTCTTCTTTAAGTGATTTTTCTTCTCCGGTGGTCGTGAGAGGTGACCGACCATCATCATATCTAGTTCTCTTTTCTTCACATGCTTTCGTGTTAGTGGTCGATTGCGCATTCGCATTTGTATCAGGTGTTTTGTATCCCTAATAACTGGTATTTAAATGAAGATGATACTGGCCCGTGTTCCAACAGGGAGAGGAGCTCTTGTCAGAAATTAAACTTTATTGGTGTATGAAAGGGTGACTGGTGATGTTTTTGACTTAATCTTGGGATATTGGTAATTGGCGTGTGAAAGAGATCTCCTGTCAAGAGAAGTAAAACTAGTTTGGCTCTCACAAATAGCCATCAGTGAGCCATATGTTTAAATTTGCCTCATAACCGTGGTTGATCCAGGTTGTCCTGCCTCAACCGAGGAACTCTATGGACTTTGGATTGCACAATACAAAGATGATGTCGTATCTTGTCGAACATGGTTTCAAGAATCAAGAGAGAGGAAGTTCTCGTCATGATATCAGCTAGTTGATACTAGGGACTTGATCCCATAAAAAAAGAATCCACCTCTATGCGTTTGATACATGAATGAAACATGAGATCAATGAAGATATCATATCAGTGGCATCAGTATTATGATACACAAGCGTTGGAGGAGTTTGCGAAGATGCGTCGAGCTTTTAGGAATGAGCAAAGATAGATCTGTTCTATTGTCTCAAGA